>JAODAL010002833.1:0-186331 GCA_025379985.1 Phyllomedusa bahiana
TTTTTCTTTTTCCTGCAGCGCCTACACACAACACCACACATCAAGTAGGGAATCTGTTGTTGACAAGTATTGGTCCCAAGATGGTGTCTGGGAGTAGGGGGGCCCAAAGCCCATTTGCACCCATGCCCATGAGTCTCTAGCTATGCCCCTGACTGTGGTGCAAGTGGGCCCTCTTGTTTCACAGAGAAGTCAACGCGGCACGCTGTGTCAACTGAAGGCCTCGGGCCTGCGCTGCTCAGTCATGGAGGGCCTGCGTTTTGATTCACACAGCTGCTCTCAATATGTTTTATATACTGTAGATAGTTTTCAGGCTTACTTCACTTGTGCAGCTGTGCTGTGACCACCGGAGCTGGGCCCTCCTCTCTCTGTCCGCGGTCAGTACTACAAATTAAATCAATGAGGGCCCGCCCACATGGGCAGGGCCTCTCATTCAAATTGACTCAGTCACGCCATTGGCAGAACACAACAGCACGGACAGAGAGAGGAGAGCCCGGCTGCAACGGTCACAATGCAGGAGAAGTAAGTCTAAAAGTAATTTATGTAAATATATGGAACTCAGCTGTGACTCAGAGTGCGGTCCCTCCTTGAGCCCCTATTTCTAACACTGTGATGCTAGCCACTGAGATGTGTGGGGCCCCGCTGAAGGCCCCCCAACCAGCCATTTGGGGTCCCACTGAAGGCTCCCCCAAGCAGCTTGGGGCCCCACTCAAGGGTCCTCCATACAGCCGTTTGGGGCCTTGTTTAGGTTCCTCAGCCTTTTGGGGCCCCACTCAAGAGTCCCCACCACACAACTGTTTGGGGCCCTGCCCAAGGGCTTGCCCCACAGACCTTTGGGACCCCACTCAAGGCCCTGCCCCACAGCCCTTTGGGGCCCTGCTAACGGCCACCCCCTCTGTTTGGGGCCACACTGAAGGCATCCCCAACTGTTTGGGGCCCCGCTCAAGGGCCCCTAGCCATTTGTGGCCCACTCAAGGCCCAACCCAGCCATGTGAGGCCCCTCTCAAGTTCCCTCACTACCTACTTGGCTACCTATCTATGGTGGGCCCACTACCTGGCTACCTACCTATGGGGGTCCCACTACCTGGCTACCTCCCTACAGGGCATCCATTACCTACCTACTGGCTACTTATGCACGGGGGGCCCACTAATTACCTATCTGGCTACCCATCTACGGGGGGGTCCAATACCTACCTACCTGGCTACCTACCTATGGGGGGCCCACTATCTACCTACCTACGAGGGCCCTACGACCTCAGGGGATCCACTATCTAACTACCTACGGAAGGTCTTATATAACTACATGCCTAACTACGGGGGGGGGCCTATATAACTACTTATGGGGGGCTATATACTTAACTACCCAGGCCCCACGGGGGTAATTATTATCATTTGGGCCACTATGGATGGGGAGTTTGTACAAAGGGGGGCACAGTTAGGAAGAAAGTAAAAAAGTGAGGAGTCTCATGTGTTTGTGTTGTAAATTCTGCAGGGACGAGTTGAAGCTGGGAGAAGTCATCATGGCGGTCTAGATTGGATGGAGAAGAAAAGGGAAAAAGAACAACTCATCAGACAAGACGTCACTAAATGCAATTACACTGTGTGTAGAAAACCTATGTGCACTTGTATCTACCATTATATGGTCGTTGTATAGAGGTAATATACAGTCTGCAGAGCCTGTGTACACTGTTAGCTACCACTATATGGTCACTGTATGGCAGTAATATTGGTCATGGTATGATGGTTGAAATTCAATAACAGTATGGTGGTATTGTGAAGTATCATCATGGTGGAGATAGCGGTGATCATGTGGCGGTATTTGCTGACCCTTGTACACTGTATGTATTGAACTCACAATATAGATAAACTTTTCATTGTAAAATCCAACAAGAACTAAATTCAAAAACAATGGCACAACTGCATTCTTTTTTGAGGTTGGGTAGAGGTGGTTGACGATCGCGATTGGGGGGGGGGAGGGCCCCAAAAGGGTTTTTGTGGGGGGGAGGGGTTTTGGGAAAGGGGCGGGATGGTGCCCCGGAAAAATTTTTCATGGGAACCCCCCGAATTTTGGGGCAGGGGGTGTCGGGGGATTTTTTGTTTCGAGGGGTTTCGCCTTTTCCCGACGTACTAACTGATGGGGGCCCGCGACGTACGATGCCCCCGGTCTACTTTATAATAGTGGGGGGAAAAAAGCCCGCTCGGGCCCTGGGGTTTTGGGGCCGAAGGGGGCCATTTACCGCACTTTTTAATTTTGGGCCCCGGGATTTTTTTAATTGGGCCAAAACGGCGCGATGAAAATGATTTTTCGCACCCGGGTGGGGCCCCTCCTTTTGGGTGGGACCCATCTCTATATACCCGGGTTTCCCCCGGGGGGGACCCCTATCCCATATACCCCCCCAACCCCCCAGGGGACCTATTTTTTTTATTTACCTACCTTAAATGGGGGGGGACCCCATATCTTTTATACCTACCCCGCCTGGGGGAGGACCCCAAAATCCCATAAAAACCTGCCTTTTCGATTGGGGGCCTAAAATTTTTTAAAAACCCCCGCCTCCTGAAAGGGGGGATATAAAACTAATTAAAACCCGCCTTACTGAAAGGGGGCTTATATCTATATTTTCCCGGCCCGACTGGGGGGGGGGAAAATATAAATTTAAAATAACCCGCCTTTTCTGAAGGGGGCTTTTCATACCCCGCCTTACGAGGAATGTAAACTATTTTTTTCCTGCCCCTTAAAATTTTGGGGAAATTTTATCTATACACAAAAGCCTTACTGAGGGAAAGGATCTATATACCTTTTCCTTTACCCGGGGGATGTATCTTTTTATTTCCTTCCTTAATTGAGGGAATTTTAAACTATATTTCCGCCTTAGGGTAAAGTTTTTCCTTTCTTATACGCCATTTTGTTCAAAAACCAACCCCCGCTGACAAAACGGCCCCTAAAATTTCCCAAAACACGGGGACCAGCCGGGGGGCCAGCCCCCCCTTTAATTGCAAATTTTCACAGCGCGTTAAAAAGACACTAAACAATTGACATTTAATTTTTCCCCCACGTTCCCTACAAAAACTAATTTTAATTTGGTTTTTCGTAAAACGACGACGTTTTAATCCCATAGCTCTCTGTGAGAGCTATGGGGAAATTTCCCGTAATTGCGCAAAAAAAGAGCAATACCCTGGCAAAATGGGACGCTGAAATTTTGGGGGCCAAAATTTTAACCCGTAGAACATAACCCATAAGCCTTTTTCTTCCTTTTGGGGGGGGTTTTTAATTTAAAATACCCTTTCCCGCCTTTTTTGGGGGGGTTTTTTGGGGGTATATTTAAAATAACACCCCGGGAGGATGGGGGGGCCCCATATACCTGCCTTTTAAAAAGGGGGTACTTTTTAAATTACCCCCCTTACTGAGGGGGTGTTTTAAAATACCTTCTTTAAATGAGGGGAGGCCCTTTTTAAACCTCCTTTCTGGGGGAGGTATCTATGCACCCCCCCTTACTAGGGATTAAACTATATAACTGCCTTTTCTGGAGGATTATCCCATATAAAAAATGCTTAAAAGAGGGATTTTACCCATATTTTTCTGCAAAAAGGGTTTTTCACACGGCTTGTTTTTGCCCATGTATTTTGGAACCAGTTCTGAACCCGCGCGTTAAAATTTTAAAAAACACGGGGAACCCATCCAGGTTTTTTTACCCCATTGACATTCATTGTCAAGCAAAACCGGCGTATACGCCACTAACATTTGACATGGGTTTTTAAATTCTTTTTCCCGCCCCGTAAAAATAACCCATTTTGGGTGGAAGACAACGGGAATCCCCCCAAAAACTCTCTATGAGAGCTATGAATTTAAACCGGTTTTAAATTTCGTAAAAAAAAAAACAATTGGGGGTGGGTTTAAAAATTGCGCGCTGGAAAAAACGCGGAAATTTTTAACCCCCTGTGAACATTAAACCCTTTAATTTTGGGGGGGGAACTTTATATACCCGCCTTAAAAGAGGAGAGCTAAAACAAAACAAAGCCTTACCCGGAGGATGGGAAACCCATATACCTTCCTTACCCGAGGGGGGCTTTAAATATTAAAACCTTTCCTTACTGGGGGGAAAGTATCTTAAAAAACACCTGCTTTAAAAATGAGGGGTGAAACTATTTTTCCTCCCCTTTCTGGAGGATGTAAACTATATACCTGCCTTACTGGGGGGGAGCTTTAAATAAAACCTGCCCCTTTTTGAGGGGAGCTACAATAAACTTTCCTTATCCCGAGGGGAAGGGGGTATATACCTTGTGGTTTCTGAGGGGACAAAATAATTTTTTTTCCCCCCAAAAAATAAACCCCCAAAAAAAGAATTTTTTCCCCGTTTTAAACCTAATGTTTTTTTTTTAAAAATTAGTCCGGCCCCCCCTAAAAAACCAAATTTTTCCCCCTTTTTCCCCCATTTTCGGCCCCCCATGGGGGGAAATTTTTGCCCAAAAACCCCCGGGTTTAAAAAACTGACATGTGGTGGAAAACAATGAGCTTAAAAGGGTTTTCCATGACTATCTTTTTATTTCTTGTAGGGCTCACAACTGTATTAAATTACATTTGGGAATTTCCCTTTCTTTAAAAATTTTTTTTCCCCGAATTCCCGGGAGTTTCAGAACCAAAGGGAAAGAGCCCTTTTTCCCCCTTTTTTTTCCCCCGCAAAAAAAACCTATGTTCATTTTTAATACATGGCCCCCAGTGAACATTTTAAACATCACTTGGGGGTTTGGGAGTTGGGCTGTAAAGGGTGTTGAACCCGGGGGAGGGAACAATTTTAGCTGCATTCCCCCTTTTCCCGGCCACCAGTTTTGTTTTTTTCAAGTGAAAAGTAAATTAAAAATTTTTTAAAATAATTTAAAAAGGGGGGGGTGAAAGTTTTTTATCTTTGATCCGCGGCAAAACTTAGTAATTTTTGACAGAGGACAGCAGTTTTAGGGGTGGAGGGGTTGGGGAAATGCAAAAAATGAAAATGGGTGACTACAAACTCTGTACAGTTTACATAGTGGCTCATGAGTCCTAACTATTATCATTATCATGACAGCAAGTACAGAGCTGGGGGGATTACACACATGTGTCAGAACATAGACCATAGCAGATATAACTGAGATCTACTGACATTCCACAAGTAGGAAGTTTCACTGATAAAAGTGGATCTTACGATAGATGTATAATGGGGCAAAAGAAAAGAAAAGAAACACAAGGATGTAGTGGAATATCTTTACTTTCAATATAAATGCAGTTAATAGTGTTCTATGAAATCTCCCAGATAACCCCTTTAAAAATAGACTTACACACAAATCTGTCATCATCATAATCAATACAGAGTAATACAGTTTCATCACTTCTCATTATAATGCAATTAAATTGTAATGTACCTTAAGGGTTAACCCAAAACATAAAGGGTTGTGTCTGTGCATTACAATATACTGTAATATTATCATGTCTCTTCATTGTAAATTAACACACCACACCATACAAAACATTAAATATTATTCACTTGTGCTTCTATAATTGCTTTCTGTTCACCCAAACACTGTTGTCATGCTGATTTTACTTTTAAGGTTTGATTATTGAAAGCATTTTATTCTACTTACAAACCTGTAATAACTGTAGAGGTAATTGTCTGAGTTGTCTTCTTGCTGCTGGATCTTGACCTCCTCATCGCTTTTCATTAATCTATGCTGATAGTTAATGAGGTTATCAATTACAAAGTAACACAATAAACAACTCAATTGTGTCTTATTCATGCTGAAAGGAAATTACCTGTGGATTAGATTTTGAGATGTTTTGTTTATATTAGGTTTTTTAACTAGATTTCCAACTTCTTGTACTATTGACTTGCTATTTAACCTAGCCGTTATACTAATAAACTATGTAGAATGTTTTAATTGCTGAAATAAGAGTGGTAATTAAAAATGCATTTAAAATCGCACTGAACTGATGCAAAACTGCAATTACCTAAAGCGTTATGTTTAGCAAATTTTAAAGGATCCTGATGTTATTGTAACCCATTTGCGCTTATAGAAACAAGCACATAAAGCCATCAGACTTTGTAATAATTATAATGTCCTAATGCAAGCCTAGAGCTGAGATTTATATGGATATTCTGTAATTATAGACATACCATACACACCATAGACATACACACACCACATGAAACATAAATCCCATAAACACTTTACCTTTTAATGGGCCCCACCAGGGGGGTTAAATTTCCTTGGACCCCTCCAGGGGGAACTGATTGTTTATGGTCTCCCAAGGGGAAAATCATTTTGGAGCCCTTAAGGAATTTTGATTCGGGGGGCCCTTTAAGTGGATTTGGTTTCTGGGGCCACAGCGGATTTTGATTTTTTGGGGGCCTACTCTACGGGCTATGCACATGCCCTTTTTGCCTTCTGCCTCTTTCTTTGCCTTTCTCCCTTAAGCAGACCAAATTTTTTGGGCTCACTTGCCTGGGACCCCATCCGTTTTTTCCCCCTTTTTCCCATGGTGCCATTCTGAGCCTGCTTTATTTCCCAAAAGAAAATTTCCCATCCCCACACATACACACATTTACATTAAACACAAAAAGTCTATTCACCCAAAACCTGTTTTTGGTTTTTTAAAAATTAGTAGCATATAACCCTTACATCTTGAATTTTTCCCAGGGGGATTTTCACTTTTTTGATTGCAGAAGAGATGACATCTAAAGGGAATCCTCAGTAAATCTGGGTGTTACACAACATGAAAAATCCATTGCTGACTTGTTTCAGAAAAAAATAATGTATGTGGATCTACTGTAACTATAAAACAAAAAACAAAGGTGAAACGCTTTAGTCCCAAAAATTACCTGAACACCTGATTTTATTTGCTGTTTTTAAAGTTATTATTATCAAGGGGATTCTTTTCACATGATTTTGGGCCTTTTAAAACCTATATTTTAAATTATAGAAACATCCTTATTTCCCGTTTTTTTCCCTTTCCAACCATTTTTTTAAAACCTTTTTTTGTGAAAAATTGATTTTCGTTTAAAAAATTTTTTGAAAAGCAATGCATTTGGCATATGCTGTGGATTCCACTGTTTTGATGCAACTGTATGTTACGAATGGCAGGAATCCTCATGACATTTCATCTTCTTCTGCTTACTATATCAGATTAGGCTGTTGCTATGCAACTACCTCAAACAACTCCCCGGGCTAAACAGCTGGAAAAGTGGGTTGCAGCCCAAATTTCAAATTGCAACTTGGGGCCCCAAGGGGCCCCCTGCAATACACAGCCTGCATTGCTGCTACATAGATTGGTTCCAATAACCATATCTTGTCCATCACAAAACAAGCTTAAGTATGGGTATAAACAAATTTAAACCCTTGCAAACAAATAAAGGGTTTTTAAAATTTGGCTACCCCAAAATAGTTTTTTTTGTTTATTGATATTGTTATGAACAATAAGGGAAATCCAAAAAAATTTCAAAAGGGTTGGGAGTTTTTAAACAGTTTTACAGAAATGTCAAAACCTGCAAAATCTCAAAAAAAGACATTAGAACATTTCTGCAGAGTGAAAAGGCTGGGTTTGTGGATTTTGGTGGACCACCGCAAGGGGATGTTAAATTAAGCCCCGCCAGGGGGCGGAGTCCCAAAATACCCCCCCGGGAAATTTACCCAAACCCGCCGCAAAGCGGGGTGGGCTTGCCCGGGTGAGGCTACCAGGGCGCTTCCCCTTTAGTGACTTGCTTGCGATGGCGGCCCCAGGTTTTGGCGAGGGGCAGAGTCCCTAAACCAAAAATCTTAGTCTGGGCAGGCAGTAAGGTCCCGGGCTGGCGGCAGAGGGTTTTGGTCTTTTGGGGGGCAGGAAGGTCAGGGCAGGTGGCACAGGGGGTTTGGAGTCGGGAAAAAGTTGCAAAGAGGTCTGGTACATGGTAAGGGAGGAATACACTTCAAAAAAAACCCCTTTCTCTAAGGGGACAGCACCAAAAGACCCGGCGGGGGCCCTGATTGTGGGGGTAAAACCCCATAAATGGGGGGAAACCCCCGGGAAATTTAAACCCAAATTTCCCGGGACGCTGGGCCCTTTAAATTTAAAAAAACGAGCGCACGCGCCTTTGGGGATGGACACGGCGCCTGGGCCCGGCAAAGGGCGCGGACGTGCCCGGGAGCGAGGTCAGGTGAGTCCCCCAGGAGTGGGGGGAAAACCAGCGTTTTCCCGCTACAGTCCCCCCCCCTTAGGCCCTCCCCCTCTTCTTAGGCTAAAAGGAAATTCTCCAAAATTAGATTTATTCAGGATTTGGGGGGACCCCGGGTTCCCGGGGACCTTTCCTGGGGGCCAAGAACTCCCCAATCCCCCAGAAAAAAACCGCTTCCCTGCCAATTTTCCCACCCCAGAATGCCCTTTCCCATTTCAAAAACATCGGGGGACTCTATTTACCGGAGAGGGAGCACCCCTCTTTGGGGAAAAAACCGGTTCAAGCCCCAGAGGTTTTTAGGGGGGAGACGTGAAAATGCATTAGGAATCCGGAGGAGGGGAGGGGGCCCAGAGTTTAAAAGGAAACCCCGGGGTTCAGTTTTCGCATACTCTGAAGGCCCCAAAAAACACCCGGACCCAATTATACTGGGGATCTTGGGGCTTATGTTCTGGAAAGCCCCCAAAATTTGCCCTGGGAGGAATGTTGGGGAAGATCTTCGCCTATTGTCGTTTGGGGTTTCTTCATGCGGGTTGAACCCTGTAGTAAAAAAATGTTGGGTCTCTTGCCAAAAAAAACCCCAATACCCCAAACCGGGTTTTTCCCCGTGGGAAACCCTTTCGGAGGCCGAAGCCAAGGAGAGGGGGGGGGGGGGGGTGGAGGGACGACCATAAAACCACAAGGAACGGAGAACGGCCCAGTCGATTTGGGGGCCCCGATGGTTAAATAGGGAAAAACTGGGCCCCCCGGAAAAGCAGCTCGGCCATTGTCTTGGGCCCCGGACAAAAAGGGTGTCGTAGTTTATTCCCCCAAATTTTTTTTTCCCCTCCTCCACCTCCCCCCATTAGCCCGGGGGAGGGGGAGGGAAAAGATGAGAAATCAAAGCTTAAATTTTAAGCGGGGAAAAAAAGGGCAGCCAAAACTTAGGGGAAAAATTTGGGAAACCCCCCGGATGGGAGAAAATGGGTATGGAAAACCCATTGCAGGGGGAAATAGTTGATGGAAGAAAGGGGGCCCCACGCCAAAGGGGAAGGGGGGGAAAAAAAGGGGAAAGGGGGGGAAAAGGGAAAGCCACAAAGGGGGGCCCATTTTTTGAAAATGGGTCAGTGACCCCCCAGAGGGACCGATTTTTCCAAGGAAGGAGGAAGGCCCGTGAGGGAAGTCCACCCCCTATGGGTCCATGGGGGCCCTCCGGAAGGGCAGAGGGATTTAAGGGGCCCTGCGGGCCCGGTGGCGAGGGACCTTTTTTTGGGCCATGGGGTGCAGGAGAGAACGAAGTCCTTGACACCCTTGGAGCGAGTTGGCCCCCATTGTGTGCGAGAAAAGGGCGTAATTTCCCCTTACCCGGGGTAGGGCCAGATGCGAACTATCCCCCAATTCAAATTCCCTACTGGTGCAGGATGCACGTAGGTTTTACCCGGGAACGCAAAGGGAAAATCCACAGGGGCCCCTAAACCCCAGCCGTTCAGGACGTGATGGGGCGGGAGAAAAACAGGCTCGTCCCCGGTAAGTAGAAGCAGGGAGGGGGGCTTCTGCCTTGAAAATTTGTATCGGGGGGGTCAAGGGGATCTTGAAATAAAAAGTGAGAAAAAAAGAGACCCCCGGGCCGGGGGGTTTTTAACGTTGGGGCCGTCTGGAAGTATTGGAGGTTCTTATGGTCCCTTTAAGACGTTTTAAACAGTTTTTCCCCATCTCCAATGGGTTAAAATTTTGTTCTGGGGGTGAGAAGGTTTTTGGGAAAAAAAAAAAAAAGTTTACCGTTTTGGCTTTAGGGGCCCTTCTGGGTCAGGACCGCCCCCTCCCAAGAAGAGGCATCCACCCTAGGCTGAAAGGGGGTTTCCCGGGTCCCCGGGCAAAACCCGGAAGGTTTCTGAGGGAAAAAAACTGTCTTCAGTTGAGAGAATTTTTCCCCGGCAGAGGGGACCAAAATTTTGGATTAACGTTCTTGGGGGGAGAGCCCCGTGGGAGGGTACCAGCGAAGAGGAAAAGGGGAATAAAATGCCCGGGAGTAGGGTTTACGAATCCCGGGGGAAACGTTTTAAACGCCCGGGAAAAACCGACAGGTCGTGGCCCCTTTCAGGATCGGGAAAGGTTTTGGGTGGGTCCATCTGCAACCTTTAAAAAAGGGAAAACAGGGAAAACCCCAAAGGGGAAAAGGGGGGCCCGGCCTTTGGGGGAAAACCAAAAACTTTTCCCGCTTGGTTTTTCAGTCCCATTGTTCCGCAGACGGCGCAGAAAACCCGGGGTAAAATTTTTAACCCCATTGGGCTGTATGTCAGGAGAAAAAATTTAGGAAAATCGTCCCGATAAAAATATTTACGCAGGTTTTTAAAAAAGTCTCGGAAAACGTCATTGGGCGAATTCATGAAATACGGCTGGGGGTTGCATAGCCCAAAAGGGATCACGAAAATACTCGAAAAGACCGTCCCCCGTGTTTTTAAAAACCGTTTTCCACTTGTCCCCCTGAGAATTTGATGAGGTTTTTAAAAGGCCCCCCGCATAGGTTTCCCAATTTTTTTAAACACCCTTGGGTCCCGAAGACGATCAAAGATTCCCGTATCAGAGGTAAAGGGGAGCGTTTTTTCACCGTGATCTTGTTTTGGGCCCCCCGTAAACGAGCACGGCCCAAAGAAAACCCATCTTTTTTCTGGACAAAAAAGAATTTCCCCCACCAGAGGAGAGGGGAATTGTGTATGAACCCCTTTGCCAAATTCTCCCGAAGTAGGCCCACATGGCCTGGTTTTCGGGCACAGACAGAGGGTAAACCCCCCCCGTGGGGGATTGGGGTTCCCGGGGAAGGGAAAATTTTATGGGACAGTTCCCTATGGGGCCCATTTGGGGGTAGTTTTTCAGGGTGTTTTTTCCCCAGAATACACCTCCAAAATCCTGGGACCCGTGGCAGGGCCCCGAAAAAGGCTTTACGGACGAAATGGGGAGAAGAGATGGACACCGGGCGGTTTGGGGCCCCCAAACAGAGGTCCTGGCACCTCGATCCCCAAAATTTCAGGACTTGAAATGAAATTCCAATCTACGGGTTGGGGGCGTTTTAAAAAAAAAAAAGGGCAGCCAGGGTAGCCCCAACAGGATCGCCGAAGAAGCGCGAGGGAGGACATGGAAAAAGGGGTTTCCCCTCTTTTGTGTAGGACCCCTACTTTGGGGGGTAACAGGCCGGGTGTTTAACTGAATGGGGTTTTCCCGAGAACCCCCCAATGATGGTTTAGATAAAAACAAAGGTTTTTCCAGGGGGGATGACTTTGGGAAGCGATAGCGGCACCCGGGAGGCATGAATAAAATTCCCGGGGGAGCCGGGAGGCCCGGGAAGGGAGGAAGCCCAAAAGATAAAACCAGATCCATCATTTCCTCCACTTTTTAACATCTCGTGGAGGGGGGGATTTAGACCTAGGGGGCCCCCTCCTACGGCTCCCAGGTGCGGGGCCCTTTCCCCTTTCCGCTGAGGACGCTTGCGGACAACCCTACGGAAATGGTCCCGGGCTGGGCAGTAGAGGCAAAGGGGGTCCATCCGGGGGGCGGGAAAACCCCTGACTCTGACAAATGTTTCCTGGGCCCCCCTGCATGGGGTTTCTTCGTTGGAAAACCTGGGAGGAGGAGCGGAGAAACCCCTTTGGGAAAACCCGGGGGCCAGACAAGGTTTGCCGGGGAGGTTTGCCCAATCCGCTCCGGCGGAGCTCCCCGTGTCCCCCTGAAAACGGGACGGGCAATGCGGGTGGCCCGATGGATGAGCTCGCTCAAAGAAGACGGGAGATTCTTGCTGCAAGTTTCCTTTACTCTGCTTTGACCCGACCCCTCTTTAATGGGGGCGCCCCGGGGAGCGGAAACATTTTCCCCGGGAAAACTCGGAGGCTTTGGGGGCGGAATTGGGCCGCATAATCTCCCAGGGGGGTCCCTTTGGCTTTGGGGACAAATAGCGCCGTCTCCCAGAAGGTTTAAGCGCAGGCTCCTCCAAAACGCTTTCGGATTTCCGTTAGGGAAAGGCCCGGAGGTCTGCGGCCCAGGGTCATTCCGGGCCCCCAAAAGGGGGCCCCCAGGGGCCCGGCCCTTCCCCCCATTTCCAGGCTCACCCGAAAGCCACCTTCGACCTTTGGGAGGAAACTGGTTGGCCATCAGTCCGCGTGGGATGGAGCACTGCTGAAAAAAAAACCTCTGAAAGCTTCGAGTCCCCCGCGAACTTGGGAAGGTTGGGAAGGGGGAAGTTCGGGGCCCTGGGTTGCCAGCGGGAAAGGGCCGGGGGGGTAGGGTTCGTGGCGAAGAGGAGGTTGCGGGGTTTCTGGGCGCCAGGGTTTTTAGCAAACCTTTTGGGGACGCTGACCCAGTTTTTTTTGGGTTGTTTTCGGAAACTGCTGCGAATGTTGGGCGACAATGTTGTGGATCCGCCCAAAACTTGGCAGGGGGGCCCCCCGGGGGGGTCCAAGGCCGGGCTAACCGAAAGGCCCTTTTTAGGAAAAAGCGGACACCGCAACGATTTAAAGTTAAGCCCCGCCCGGGGGAGCGGAGCAAAATACCCCCGGTTTTTCACCAAGGGCCCCCCAATCGGTATGGGAAAAACAACGGGCGTTAGGCAAAAAGGTCGCAACCCCCGACGTGAAATTGCTTGCTTGGGCGGCCGAGGGGGGCGGGGAGGTGCCGAGTTTGTAAAAAAAAAAAAACAAATGTTGGGGAGCAAATAAGGTCAGGGGGGGGGGTGGCGGGGAGGGTTCGGGTCGGGACGGGAGGGAAGGGCCCGGGCAGGGGGGCAAAAGGTTCGGAGTCGAGGGAAAAGTAGCAAAAGGCTGGTCATTGGGAAGGGAGGGAAAACTTACAAAAAATTCTTTAAAAAAAGGGTTTAAAAATAAAAATATTTATGAAATAAAAAAAACCCCGAAAAAAAATTTTTCCAACTTGGCCCTTTTAAAAAATTTTACCAAACCCAAATTTTCCACCAATTGAGGGGAAATGGCACGCGCGTGGAGAAGGGGGCCCCCCATGACCCGGGCCCCCAAGGCAGGTTTTTTTCCCCAAAAAGGGGGAAAAAACCCTTTTTGCTTCCCCGGCGCGCCCCCCGTCCCCCATTAAGGGACGGGGTTCCCCCCAACGCGGGGAAAAAACGGGAAACCCGCTTTCACAAATTTACCCCTTTCGGTTGGAAAATGAAAAAAAACCAAATGCCCCAAAAACAAATTGGGTCCCCAGACTGTCAACCCCGAAAAAGGGGGGGTTTTAAAAGGGTTTTTTGCCCCAAGAAAGCCCACCCAAAAGTTATAAAAACAATAAACCCCTGGTTTATTAGTGGAAAACCGTTTTCCGTTCTTTGATGAGCCAAAATTTAAAAAATTTTTTGGGTTTTAGGAAAATTGCCCGGTGTGGAAAAACCATGTTTTTTTAAAGGAAGGGGGGAAAAAGGGATTTTTCTTGGGCCCACAACCCCCGGGGGGGGGTTCCCGGTTTTTGGGGGGGCGCATGTTTGGTCAAAATGGTTTTTTGGGGGGGTAATTATTTGGGGAAAATGTCCAACCTTTGGAAATTCCCAACCCAACCCCTTTTTTAATTTGGGGAGGGCTTCGGGGTGGAAAATGCAAAGTAAAACCCCAAACACATCCAAAATTTTTTTTTTTTGAAAAAAACCCTTTTGGGAAAGAAAATTTCAAAAGGGTTTTTTTGAACTCCAAACCAGGGTTGTGGTTTTTCCTATAAAAAGGGTTCATCTTTTTTGGAACCCCAAATTTGGAAAATTTTTTAAAAACCCCAAAAATTAAACAAAACCAACCCTTGGGGGAGACACAAAGGGGTTGGGAAAAGGGCCCTGGGACTTGTGTTCCCTTAGGAAAGGAGGGAAATTAAAAGGGAAAACAATTGAAATTAAAAAAGGGGCCCCAAAAAAATGGGTACTTTGGGGAATTTTTTTAAAATTTCCCAAAGGGGGCTTCCTTTTGGCGACAGGTTTTAAAAATTGAAGGGTTTGTTGGTTTTTTTGAGGGCAAAAAATTTCCAAACCCCCGATTAAAAAAAATGTTCACTGACTACTTTACATTGTATCAAAGTGTCATAAGTGTTGTCCAATGAAAATATATAATGCAATATATACAAAAATGTGAAGGGTTTACTCACTTTTGTGATATACTGTTCACTACCATTCAAAAGTTTGGGGTCACACAGACAATTTTGTGTTTTCCCTAAAAACTCATACTTTTATTCATCCATTGAGTTGCAAAATGAATAGAAACATAGTTCAGACATTGACAAGGTTAGAAATAATGATTTTTATTTGAAATAATAATTTTCTACTTGAAACTTTGCTTTCGTCAAAGAATGCTCCCTTTGCAGCAATTCCAGCATTGAAGACCTTTGGCATGCTAGCTGTTAACTTGCTGAGGTAATCTGGAGAAATTTCACCCCATGCTTCCAGAAGCCCCCCTCCCATAAGTTGGATTGGCTTGATGGGCACTTTTTGCGTACCATACGGTCAAGCTGCTCCCACAACAGCTCAATGGGGTTCAGATCTGGTGACTGCACTGGCCACTCCATTACAGATAGAATACCAGCTGCCTGCTTCTTCTCTAAATAGTTCTTGCATAATTTGGAGGTGTGCTTTAGGTCATTGTCCTGTTGCAGGATGAAATTGGCTCAAATCAAGCGCTGTCCACAGGGTATAGCATGGTGTTGCAAAATGAAGTGATAGCCTTCCTTATTCAAAATCCCTTGTACCTTGTACAAATCTTTCACTTTACCAGAACCAAAGCAACCCCAGACCATCACATTACCTCCACCATGCTTGACAGATGGTGTCAGGCACTCTTCCAGCATCTTTTCAGTTGTTCTGCGTCTCACAAATGTTCTTCTGTGTGATCCAAACACCACAAACTTTGATTTGTCTGTCCATAACACTTTTTTCCAATCTTCCTCTGTCCAATATCTGTGTTCTTTAGCCCATACCAATCTTTTCATTTTATTAGCCAGTCTCGGATATGACTTTTTCTTTGCCACTCTGCCCTGACGGCCAGCATCCCGGAGTCGCCTCTTCACTGTAGACGTTGACATTAGCGTTTTGTGGGTACTATTTAATGAAGGTGCCAGTTGAGGAGGTGTCGATTTCTCAAACTAGAGACTCTAATGTACTTGTCTTGTTACTCAGATGTGCAGCGGGGCCTCCCACTTCTCTTTCTACTCTGGTTAGAGCCTGTTTGTGCTCTCCTCTGAAGTGAGTAGTATACACTGTTGTAGGAAATCTTCAGTTTCTTGGCAATTTCTAGCATGGAATAGACTGTCGAGTTTCACATGAAAGTTCTCTTTTTCTGGCCATTTTGCGAGTTTAACCAACAAATGTAATGCTTCAGATTCCCAACTAGATCAAAGGAAAGTCAGTTTTATAGCTTCTCTAATTAACAAAACTGTTTTCAGCTGTGCTAACATACTTGCACAAGGGTTTTCAAGGGTGTTCAAAATATCCAATAGCATTCTTATACAGTTAGCAAACACAATGTACCATTAGAACACTGGAGTGATGGTTGTTGGAAATGGGCCTCTATAGACCTATGTAGATATTGCATTAACAACCAGATGTTTGCAGCTAGAATGTATTTCTGATTCATTTAATGTTAGTGTCATTGAAAAAACTGTACTTTTCTTTCAAAAATAAGGAAATTTCTAAGTGACCCCAAACTTTTAAACGGTAGTGTATATATATTTCTACATTGTATCAAGCATTGATGATGAGGCAGATAGTAGCATTTATCTCAAATTGTTACCTTCAGATGATTCAGAAAGTAGAAGTACATTGCAAATATTCTACTGTCATGATTCACTAGAAATGCCCAGTGAAAATGTACCACTCATTTGTGTAAACTAATCATCCATCATAATTTCCCTTTGCAAAAGTGATACCTTCAATCATAAATGTAATTAGTGTTCTAACTTCACACATAGCCGTTATGCCACAAGTTCTATTTTGTGTTGAAAAATGTATTAAACATCTAAATTACCATGGATACTAAATATTTCTCTCCAGTAATTTAGTAATTGCCACTAAGGACAAGCATGTGATAATCATACAATAAAAGCTCCGCGGTTCATCATCTCCGGATTTAGTATTGCGTTGTAGCATGTTTTATTTGTGTCTTCAGTGACTTATGTCTATAGGGTAGTGAAAGGAGAGGTTTCTAGGTTTACTCGATATAAATGGACCTTTTCCATCTAAACAGATATTTACACATTTGATTATTTATGATTTGTGGCATTTTTATAATGAGACATTTTATTGATCCATTATCATTGACAAGGACAGTGTATTCACTTCCACAGACAGATGAGGCAGGCTGTTCAGTATTCATTGTGAACAGGTTTTCATTGATGAACTGGCTATAGACACTTTTAAATAGCTATTTCTTGGACCTGGCAAGCAAATAAAATATAATGCAGAAGTTAAAAACAAAAAAAACCTTATTCACTTCATTTCAGTGTATGAAACACTGAATGGCACTTACATGAATAATTATCCGTGTAACAAGATTTAGTCTACATTAGTCTTATCTTTTTATACTTACAAGAGATGGTCACCCAAAAAAGTGCTTTTCAGACTCACCCTTGATCAGCTGTTAACATTGATTTGTCCTGCTGTGTTGCATTAATATCAATAGGGCATATACATAGAGAGAGCCTCTATTTGCAGCAGCTCATTGCTTTGGCTAATGTACGAGGGTCTTCATTGCGCTACTACCCTCTCTTACATTTATATGTCAATATTTAAATTAGTTCCAAGGTAAAAAAAAAAAAAGTCAAGTTTAGTGTCTAGTGTCAAGTTTAGAAAATGACATCTTTTAGGGTGAGCTTACACGGCAAAGACCAAATACCGGTTGGATTTTCCGACTGGTATTTAGTCTTTTTTTTGGCATGCCGGGTGACGGCTTTTGTCCGCAGTTTGTGAATTCAAGCTGTCCCCCTTCGCACCCACATGTTCATGTTCTTTCTGAAAACTGGGCGGAAAAATGAACATGTTCTAAGATTTTCAGAATACCAATAGTGTAAAAAAAAACATCCGGCAGAAAATCTCTACAGTGGGGACCACTGCACAGATTTTCTATTAAAGTCTATGGGGGAGCGTTGCATGTCTGTTTTCAGACGGTTTGTAAAAGTGCACACCGTCTAAAAACCAACAACCAATAACCCTTGCCGTTGGGACAAACCCTTAGGCCGTGTTCACACGGCTTATTCACGGCGGATTTGTGCACCGTATTGAGCGCACAAATCCGCCGTGAATACGGGGCGGGAAAGGGGGCGGGGCCGGAGGCGGCGGGGGCGCCGCTCCCGGCCCCCTAGACAATGCATTGTTTACGGCGCGTCCGCGCCGTAAATAATTGCATGGCACTTTCTCCCCCCGGCGGATTTGCCCAGCGGGGAGGAGCGACGGATTCCACTGTTCTCTATGAGAGCATGGATTACCGTAATGACTCCGAGGATTGGCGCCGTATTGAAGCGCAAATCCGGCGCGGAATACGGCGCCAATCCGTCGGCAAATAAGCCGTGTGAACGGGGCCTTACAGTCACATTTGATCAACGTAAGGGGTTTTCTGACTACAATAATTAGCTTTCAATATGTAGGGACAGAAATGAAACACTTTTCCTAAATACATTGCTCTGTTGATTATTCATTGATCAGGAGATAAAAAAAAAAGTTTTCATCTCCTCTTAGAGAACACAGGTTTCTCTGGTTACAACCCCCTCTCTCCCTGCTCTTTCTTATCTCTCATTGCGCTAAGCTGTCATCAATCACTCAGTACGTCTATGGTGAGTCACCTCCTGAAGAGACTTGGAAAGCTTCTCATTTAGCTAAGTAAACACCCTTTACAGCTCTGCAGTCTGAGTATTACACTTTGCAAATCTATGGCACTCATTTACAAGAATAGTTAGGAACAGCAGAGCTGATTTGCTACAGACCCGTCCACAGCTTGATCAGTATATGTGATGTTGTAGCTGTGAAACTGCATGGTGAAAAGACCCCTTTAATGAGCTTTGAAACATTGCTGGGTGTGTTAAGCCAGTAGCTTCTTTCTGAGAAAAAAAAGCCTCCCACTTGCAGCTCTTTTGGAGTATTTCATACTTTTTAGTGAAGAGCTATCTTATAGCCTTAGGGAAAAGCCCCATAAAGGTGTAGAGACATATAGGCTTTGTAATGCTCCATGGGGAATTTAAAATGAATCTCTAACATCAAAATCCTCAGTAATGTTTTCTAGCTTTTTAGTGGGATAGATATGAGTAATGTTAGAGATCCTAGCCTTTCTCCTTCAGAGATTATTTTAATATTTACCATATATACTCGAGTATAAGCCGACCCGAGTATAAGCCGAGGCACCTACTTTTGCCCCAAAAAACTGGAAAACTTATTGACTCGAGTATAAGCCTAGGGTAGAAAATGAAGCGGCTACTGGTAAATTTAAAAAAATAAAAATGGATACCAATAAAATTACATAGGCAGTTTAATGTCCCCCATAGGCAATTATAGGCAGATATATGGCCCTATATGCAGGTATAGGCAGGTATATGTCCCAAAAGGAACGTATATGGCCCCATAGGCATGTAATAGGCAGTTATATGTCCCCCATAACAGATTATAGGCAGGTATATGGCCCATAGGCAGGTAATAGGCAAGTATATGGCCCCATAGGCAGGTATAGGGCAGGCTGTAGGAAGGGTATAGGCAGGTATAGGGCAGGCTGTAGGCAGGGTATAGCAGGTCAGTATAGGGCAGTTATAGGCAGCTGTAGGCAGGTATAGGGCCAGCTGTAGGCAGGTATAGGGCAGGATATAGGACAGGTATAAGGGCGGCTGTAGGCAGGGTTTGGGCAGGTATAGGCTGGCTGTAGGCAGGTATAAAGGGGAGGTATAGGCAGCTGTAGGAGGTTACCGGGCAGGTTTAGGCACTTAGGCAGGTATAGGGCAGGTATAGGGCCCGCTGTAGGCAGGTAATATAGGGCCGCTGTAGGCAGTTAGGGCAGGTATGGCCGGCCCGTTTGGGAGGTATAGGGCAGGTATAGGCGGGTGTAGGCAGGTATAGGGCGGTTAGGGCGGGTTAGGCAGGTTAGGGGGGTTTGGCAGGTATAGGGCAGGTAGGCAGGTATAGGGCAGGATAGGGCGGGCGCTGTAGGCAGGTATAGGCCGGCTGTAGGCAGGTATAGGCAGGTCAGTAAAGGCTAGGAATAGGCAAAATAAAAAAACAACTTCACAAAATTACGTTGCATAAAATAAAAAAACACCCACTTACCTGACTCCCCACTGCTCCATCTCCCTCGCCGCTCCGCCTTCTAGCTGTCCGGCCTTCCGCGCGCTGTCCTCGGTCTTCCCGGCACAGGCGGGTGACGTCTTCAGGCCGCGCATGCAGCGTGATGACACACGCTGCCTGTGCCGGGAACTCCGGACGGCCGCGAGTCTGCGGCCGCCTGGAGACCACTGCGGTGCAGGGAGCGCTCGCTCTGTGCACCTCAGTGGTATCCCTTCACCTATATGCGCTCCGGAGGAGTCGCATGTAGGTGACGGGATTGCGGACAGTGCCGGCCAGCGCAGGCCCCGGACACTGTTTCGCTCACTCGGCAATCAGTTATATGTGCTCCCTGAGGACCGCATATAACTGAAGCGTCCCTGTCGGCGCACGGGCCATCGCAGCCCCGAGCGCCCACAGTTACTCGGTATAAACCGAGGGATTTTTCAGCACATTTTTTTGCTGAAAAATCGGCTTATACCAGTATATACGGAAATTTTTTCAATGAATCTTTCCAAACCTAACTCTTCAGACCCCTATGTGTTCTCCCCCAAAAAGGAAGCTTACCCCTTTAGATTTACATCCCAAACAGGGCAAAAAAAGAGGGTCTTTTTAAATCTGAAAAACCCTTAAGGACCTTGCGTTTTTTTTGGTTGACATGTTTGTTTTTTCCTACTTGTCTTCCAAGGGCTATAACTTTTTTATTTTTCCACTTATATAGACATATGGTGCATTTACTTTGCAAGACAAAATATACTATCTAATGGTATTATTCACGTCTATAAAAATTTGGGGAAAACCAAAAAAAAATTCCCAATGGGAAAAATTGAAAAAAAAAACGTACTTGCGGCATGTTTGCGGGGATTTTTTTTTTTACGACGTTCACTCTCTTGTATAAATGATGTGTTCCATGTATTCTGCAGTTTGAAATTATTCCATCAACACCAGGTACTGTAAAAAAATTCCAAACTTTTTTTTTTTCGGGATCAATAACTTTTTTGTACTAACACCTATGGGGTTTTAAATGAGGCAGCATTTTTTGCGGGGTGAATGTACTTTTTATTGGTACCAGTTTGCCCTACATCTTTTTTTTTTTTTTAATTTTTTTTTCCCAATTTTTTGAGGACAAAATGCCCCAAAAAAAATGCAATTTTCCGTTTTGGGAAATTTTTTTTTCTGGGTGTTTATTGGGATAATTTTGTTTATTGTTAAATTTTTTTTTATTTTTATTTTTTTTTTTATCAATGCCCAAAAAGGGGGTGATTTTAATTTTTTAAAACTTTTTTTTTTACACTTTAAAAAAAAAAGGTTTCTATTTTTTTTTTCTTTTTAACTTTGAGTGCCCCTAGGGTACTTCACCACTAGGGGGCACGATCATTTCTACAACCTAATAGATTGTATAGACAATGCATTGGGGCAGGAAGTAGTAAAACCAAAAGCATGGTACCGATGGAAGCCTGCCAGCTTCCAGCTGCCATGTTAACTGATCAGAACCCCATGATTTTTCCGCGGGCGCTCCAACCGGAGTGAGAAATGGTGCACAGCACCGTTTCTCATTCATTTAGACACCGTAGAACTGGTTTCCGCTGTTTCTAAAGGGTTAGACACCATGGAATGGTGCCAGCAATTAGCTACATAGCCCCTTAGCATCTCTGGGACATACTCATGCGTCTAAGGTCATTAAGGGGTTAAAGCTAGATATAAAGTTGGTTATATACATTCTGGAAATCAGTTATTAGCTTTTGTTTTAACAAATTATAAGTTTACTGAACCAAAGGCTAGTTTACCGTAGACTTGATTCATCAGCGCTGCAACTTCAGTTGGGAATGATGGAAAAATAGTGCAGCAAATTGGGCTATTTTTTCTGTCAAAATGATGGACACCACGCCGGACACCTGACGGAACCATAGTGGTCATTGAGGTTTTTTGGACGCTTATATTGTCTGTTGTGAGACGGATCCATTTGCAACTCTATGACAGAGGTTCCGAAGTGCAGATGCTGTTGAAGATTCAGCAATGGAAGTTGCATACAATTTGCTGCAGACCTGAATGTGTTACATTTGGATTTTGTCATGGATTTTGTTACTGCTTTTCACCCTTTGTATTGCAATGGGTGAAGTTCGAGACAAAATATTGTTAGAAATCCGGAACCGATTATTAATAACAACGATTTGAAAATGAAATCTGCAACATGCCTCAGATCAACTTGTCTTTGTCATCACCCTAGGTCTTTAACTGATCATGTCCAACATCTGACTTTATCTCTGGATGCATTTTTAAACAGGTTAGCAAATTAATATGTGAATAGTGAAAGTTAACAAATTGGCATTTTTACTGTATTGAAAATGTGCAACTAATGTAACTAATAGCAGTGTCAGGGATTACATTTACCTGGATTTAAACTGTGGACTTCAAGGTCAAATTTTTCAGCCTTTACTGCATGGCTAGGAAGAGTCTTACATGTTCTAGCTTCACCTAGCCATGAGTTTTCTGAACCTAGTGATTAGGTTATAAATTACATTTGCTTTGAGGCTAATCACAGTAATTGCTGCCCTATATTAGCGAACAGCTTTGTACTTTCTGTGTCTGATTATTTTGGATTGTCAATTATCCAGTTTCCCTGTGCTTCAACTACTATTTATTCTCCTTGTGTGCTGAATCCAACATTATGACTAAGTATGGTCAATTGTTCTCCTTACGTACTGAAGCCTGCAATACGTCCAACCATAACTAATCTCTTTCCTTCTATACCGAACCCTGCTAAATATAATGAGAACTGTGCTTTCTGATCTGAGAACCAGTATCAATGAATAATAATTAGGCCCAATGGGGAGTCCTGGGGGACACAGTCTGCTTTGTCACAACACATATTTTAGATTGCATATTATTGATTTCAACCTCAGTGAATTATAAACTTATATAAAGAGCCAACAGAATTAGAAGCACCAGTTCAGGAGATAGATGATAATTGAACTGCTTTCAGTGTGATATATGCAAATATGTCACACACATTGCATTCCTTTACCTGAAAATTTTGGGTGCAAAAGAAACTTTTACCATGGGCTTTTCAAGCACTGAAGGTTTGTTTCATTGTCTTCCCTCTCAGTTCCCGACTGATAGTTTCAAGGTGGTGTTCTGCATTACTTTGCTAAAGGTTGATGCACAAGCCTGAGCACCCTCATCTAGAACAAATCTTAGAATAGAGCAGAACTTTATCAATGATGTATTTTAAGACCATGTGGATCAATTTGTGGTAGCCTATTTGGATGACATGTTATTATTCTTTGAGTGCTTTGCAAACAATTCTAATTCAATTTGCATGGTTTTGAGCATTTTAAGAGAAAATCAACTGCATAATTATGGGAGATGTGAATTTGAGACAAAAGAGATTCAGTTTTTGAGGTACATAATATCTCATGATGGGATGTTAAGGGACTCCAGTAAGATCAATGCTATAGAAAACTTTCCTACAAGGCCAAACACTTTTAGATTTTTGTAGACTTAAAGATTTGTAGAGGCAGCTGATTGACATTGCATGCTGTTCTGTAATCTAGGATCTACAGGTACACCAAGTTCCTTCTCAACAAGCCATTCTCCCAGTTTTTTATCCCTCAGGACATATAACACATGTAGATGATTAGTACCCAGATGAATAACATTACATTTATCCATACTGGACCTCATTTACCAAGTGCATGCTCAAACACTCAGTATGTCCATGTCTGTGTGAAACACCACTATTAATCCTCTCCCCTATATCATTAATAAATAAACTAAATAATGAGCCTTAGGGTACATCCCTTATAAACGTGGAACATTTAGAGTAGGGATCATTTACCATCACTCTCTGAGTCAGATCATATAGCCAGTTTTCAATTCAGTTACACACTATTATTTCTAATCTTCTAGATTTTAATTTACCCAATAGGTGCTTATGAGGGACTGTGTCAAATGAGTTTTCAGAGTCTGAAAACACCATATCCACAGCCACCCGACTATCCAGACTTCTACTCTCCTCTTCATGAAAACAAATTAGTTTGGTCTGACAACTTCTGTCCTTGGTAAAACCATGATGGTATCTACTTGTAATAATATATTCAGCAGCTTATTCCTGTATAAAATCCCTTAAGAGCTCCTCAAATAGTTTCCCCACAATAGATATTAAACTTACTGGTCTATAATTTTCTGGGCAAGACCTAGATCCCTTTTTGAAGAAGGGAACCCCATTTGCCTTGCGCAAGTCTCTATACCAGTCACCAGAGAATATTTAAATATTAAGTAGAGAGGCATAGACGTAGCCATCAAGTCCTGGTGCCTTGTTCACATTTCATTTCTTTAACTTGGCTTGGACCATTTCTACACTCAACCAATTTATTATATCAGTTGATGTATCTACAGTACTAGCACCGCCTGCATCATCCCTGGTCCCCTGTACAGCAGCCTCTTTCTCCTCTTTTGTATAGAGGAGCTAAAGAATGCATTTAGTAACTCCGCCTTCCCTGTATCCACAGTGACCAACTCTCAATTACTGTTAGTTAAGGGTCCTACATGCTCTAACTTTGGCTTTTTGGCATTCATATGTTTAAAGAATTTTTAGGATTTTGTTTTGCAGTCCTTGACCACCTGTGTGATGAATAGAGATGGGCGAATTTCCCGAAATTCGGTTCGCTCACTTCGCCAAATTTCCCGACAAAAAATAACTTCGTTCCGAATTACTTCGGGACGAATCACGTTAAAAAACAGCTATTTCCAGGCTGCACAGAGCCTGCAGGGTGCTGTAGAACGTTGTGCCATGCTTAAATATGCAGAGGGAGCTTGGTTTGGTCTTCATACAATGTTGTGTTTTAGTATGACACGCACATGACTGACGCAGCGAATAGAATCGCTTCACTATAAAATTCACTGGGCACTTAAGAGGGCAAAACTGACCAAAAAACTGAAGGGGGAATGTAGCCTGATAAAGTCATGGCAGCGACAGCTGGAAAAAAACAAGCTGAGGGCTCAGGTGGCAACATCAGTGACAGAGCGTGGAGGTGACGGCGGCAGCCACAGCAGCATGAGGTCAGAGAGTGGCACAATGACACTCTGGAGGTGACAAAAACAGGAGTAGGCCAAAGAGTGGCCCAATGACACAGTGTGGAGTTGACGGCATCAACAGCAGCAGAAGCATGAGGTCAGACAGTGATACAATGACATTCTAGAGGTGGCAAAAAAAGGAGTAGGCCACAGAGTGGCACAATGACACAGTGTGTAGGTCATGGCAGCAGCCACAGCAGCAGCATGAGGTCAGACAGTGGCACAATGACAGAGTGTGTAGGTCACGGCAGCAGCCACAGCAGCAGCATGAGGTCAGACAGTGGCACAATGACACAGTGTGTAGGTCACGGCAGCAGCCACAGCAGCAGCATGAGGTCAGACAGTGGCACAATGACATTCTGGAGGTGGCAAAAACACAGAGTAGTCCACAGAGTGGACAGGAGACACAGTGGCATGAGGTGAGTCCAGCAGCAGCCACAGCACAATCATGAGGTCAGACAGTGGCACAATGACAGAGTGTGTAGGTCACGGCATCAGCCACAGCAGCAGCATGAGGTCAGACAGTAGCACAAGGAGACAGTGTCTAGGTCACGGCAGCAGCCACAGCAGCAGCATAAGGTCACACAGTGGCAAAATGACACAGTGTGTAGGTCACGGCAGCAGCAGCATGAGGTCAGACAGTGGCACAATGACACAGTGTGGATGTCATGGCACCAGCAACAACAGCAGCATGAGGTCAGACAGTGGCACAATGACATTCTGGAGGTGGCAAAAACAGGAATAGGCCACAGAGTGGCACAATGACAGAGTGTGTAGGTCACGGCAGCAGCCACAGCAGCTGCATGAGGTCAGACAGTGGCACAATGACACAGTGTGTAGGTCACGGCAGCAGCCACAGCATGAGGTCAGACAGTGGCACAATGATATTCTGGAGGTGGCAAAAACAGGAATAGGCTACAGAGTGGGACAATGACACAGTGTGTAGGTCACGGCAGCAGCCACAGCAGCAGCATGAGGTCAGACAGTGGCACAATGACACAGTGTGTAGGTCACAGCAGCAGCCACAGCATGAGGTCAGACAGTGGCACAATGACATTTTGGAGGTGGCAAAAACAGGAGTAGGCCACAGAGTGGGACAATGACACAGTGTGGAGGTCACGGCAGCAGCCACAGCAGCAGCATTAGGTCAGACAGTGGCAAAATGACATTCTGGAGGTGGCAAAAACAGGAATAGGCCACAGAGTGGCACAATGACACAGTGTCTTGGTCACGGCAGAAGCCAGATGTGTGGAATCAGGCGGGTAGCGGCATCAGATTAGTGGCTGAGGCAGGTAGTTTGAACCCAGACTCATTTCTCACAGTTTGGGTGAGACGTCATGGCTGATGTAGTCTGATGCCTAAGGCATTGGTGTGTGGAAATCCTGGCCGATCCACGCCTGATTCATCTTGACAAAGGTCAGTCGTTCCACATTTCCCGTGGACAAGCGGGTTCTCCTTGGGGTAACGATGGCCCCCGCCGCACTGAACACCCGCTCTGATGCCACACTACTGGCCGGGCAGGACAGCTTCTCCACTGCAAACTCGGCAAGTTGCGGCCACACATCCAGTTTGGCTGCCCAGTAGTCCAGCGGATCTTCTAACTGGGGTGGCAGTAGGCCACCACCTGTTGGTTCAGGGTCTGCTCCAGGTCCTGCTGCTGCTGGCGACTGCCCTCCTCACTAGGCGGGTGAAGGAAGCTGCTCATCAGTGACTCCAGACTTAGGTTGCTGCTGATGGAGCTGGTACTGCTCCGACCCCCCACCTTCCCCCAGCAGCCGCGGCAGTAGTACGTGAGCGCTGAAGAACCCCCTGGACAGACCTGTCAGAGAAGGGACGATGCCGCACATAGGCAGCAGCCATCTGACTACGGAGGATTTCCCTATAGTATTTGAGTTTGTCCTCCCTCTCAATAGCTGGGAAAAAGGCTCCCATTTTGGACCGGTAGCGAGGGTCCAATAGGGTGGAGAGCCAGAAGTCATCCCTCTGCCGGATGCTGACTATTCGGCTGTCACTAGCCAGGCAAATCAGCATGCTGCGGGCCATCTGCACAAGTGACTCCGAGGGGCTCCCTGCCTCCATCTCCACTGTATACTGCCACGGTGCTTGCGGGTCATCTGCCTCGTCTTCCTCATCTCCATCTACCTCCTACAGCTGCTCCTGCTCCTCCTCTCTTGTCATCTGGATAGAAAATCCACTCATTTCACCAGACAATGCTTCTGCTCCAATGTCCTCCTCCTCCTCCTCCTCCATTTCAGTCCCCACCGGACTCATGTGGCCGTGAGATGTAGTCGCCACATCTCCAGTCCCCTGCCCAGATAGATTTTTCAGCATCTGTTCCAGGGCATGAAGCAGTGGAATGACGTTATTCATCCTGTAGTCCTGGCAACTGACAAATAACGTGGCCTCCTCGAATGGCCTCAACAAACGGCAGATGTCACGCATGAGCTGCCACTGGCTGACATCAAAGTTACACAGGGGAGTACTCCTGTCCGCCTAGATCATCATACAGTCGGTCCAACATGTGCAGGCTGGAATTCCAACGGGTGGAAACATCGCATATCAGAGTGTGTTGGGAGAGGCTGTTCTGCCGCTGCAACTCGAGGAGGGTGCTCCTGGCTTTGTAGTAATGGATGAAGTGCATGCACAGTTTCCTGGCCATTTTCAGAATCTTCTGAAGATCGGTGGAAGACTTCAGGAACCTTTTCATAACCAGATTGAACACGTGCGCCGTGCAGGGCGCATGGACCATCCCTCCTCGGTGCAGCGCAGACACAATGTTGCTCCCATTGTCTGTCACCATGGTTCCGATTTGCAGTTGGCGCGGAGAAAGCCACACATCGATTTCTTGCTGCATGACGCGGAGCAGTTCCTCCCCTGTGTGACTTCGTTCGCCGAGGCAAGCCAGATGTAGAACTGCGTGACACCTCTGTGCCCTACACATGTGGTATGATGGAGCAGTACTTGTGGAGGCTGAGATGGTGGTGGTGGAGGAGGAGGAGGAGGCGGACGTTGGCGCAGGAGCCGCAGTTTGACAACGTGGAGGAGAAAGCGCCGTCTCCTGTCCAAGTTGTTGGTGTGCCTGGGCAGGAATCACAATCACCCAGTGGGCCGTAAAGGACATGTACTGGCCCTGACCGTAGTTACAGCTCCAGAAGCCCGCGCTGCCGTGCACCTTTGAGCAAACCGATAAGCTCAAGGACTGGCCCACCTTCTGTTCTACATATTTATGAAGTGCTGGTACTGCCTTTTTGGAAAAGAAATTACGGCTTGGAACTCTCCATCTCGGCTAGGCACAAGCCATTAGTTCTCTGAATGGTGCAGAGTCCACCATTTGGAAAGGGAGGGACTGCAGTACCAACAACTTGGACAGGAGCACGGTCAGCTGCTGCACCTTAGGATGGTTGGACGCATACTGTTGTCTCTTTGCAATCACCTCGCTGAACGACTGCTGGCGCCATGAGTAGCGAGGAGCAGGAGCATCTTGACCGGGAGATGATGTCAAAGAGAAACAGCTCCCTTCTGCAGAGGTGGTGGAGCCTTGACTGGCTGCAATGGCATGCATGCCACTGGGCGCTGCTGCTGCTGTTGCTGCGGCGGCAGGATGGACCACCACATCTGAGCCACGTTTCTCCCAGGCCACCGGATGGTGACGCTGCATGTGTTGACGCAGGGCCGTGGTGCCAACGTTAACTCCCTGGCCACGCTTCACTTTCTGCCCACAGATTCTACATATACCCATATTCGGCTCCTCCGATGTCTTAGCAAAGAACTGCCACACCGCCGAGTATCGGATTTTACCGCCAACGCTCCGCAATGAGTGACTACTGCCACCGCTGCCTCGCTGAGCCCCTGTGCCGCTACCTTCTTGGACCTGCGAAGCGGGTTTTTTACCCCGTGGCCGCTTGGCTCCCAACCTCACACTGCTGCTATCCTGCTGACGCACGGCCACACAACCCACTTTCTGGCTGCGCCGCTGCCTGACTCGCCAGCTAACGCCCTCTTCTCCTGACGATGATGAAGCCCTTGCCTCACCCGTCTCCCAAGTGCGGTCGGCTACATCATCATCTATTTGTGTTTCATCGTCACTGCTGTCCTCATCACCGGTCTTGGTATGCAGAGGCTGACCCCTCACAACATGACCTCCCATGCCACTCTCAACATCTATACTTTGCCGCCTACTGCAAGAAGCCGGGGATATTGGCCCCATTTCTTCGCTGCCAAGTAGCTGCTGACTGCCCTCCTCAAATTGTTCATCCTCGCTATATAGTGGCGCTGAGCCCAGACCACATAGTAGATATCTGGCTGAGGGAACCGGATGGGACAGAGGCGGGTTGAGGACAGGTGAGGGCCGCTGACCCGCTCCCGGGCCATGCCATCTAAGGGTTTTGTCTGACGTTCCCTCGACTCTTGGCTGGGGTTGTCAGATGTCATCTGGGAGGAAGTGGATGACCTAGTCAACCAATCACGAACCCTTGGGTTGCTAGTCAGCACACGGCCGCTAGATGACAGCGGCAGTTGTGGCCTCACCGAGTGACCCCGGCTGCGACGTTCCACTTGCTGTGCTGCGACCTGGGCCTGGAATGTTTGTGCCTCTGCCACTCGCAGGTGAAGAGCCTGCCACTTCCTTGTCTGACATACTGATTGTTCTAAAATGTACAGACACTGTTTGATGAAGATATCTGTATATGATAAATAACACACCTGTATTTGACTCCAAATGAACCCAGTAACAAGCTTGGTAACCCTTGGATATAAATTGCGCTCCACAAATGGCAGGAAAAATTGACTTGTATGTGCCGTTTAAAAACTCTGTGTAATTTACTGAATATAAAAGCACACACAGGCTTAATTAACCTTCGGATATGAATTTCTTCTGTGGCGGTGAAAAACAAAGTTTCTTTTACTGAGTACAACTGCAGAACAACGCTTAATTAACCCCTGGATGTAATTGTGCAAAATATTTGAGCAGCCACAAACTACTAGCTTTGTAGCGTGTTAACAATTGCGATGGTTTCTTCTATCCACACAACAAGAGAAAAAATTGTAATTAACCTTCGCTTGTGAATTAGGCTACAGAAAAATTTTAATTTTTGGCGGTGAAAAAGACGGTTTATTTTTGTCACCACAGCAGAAAAACAACGCTTAATTAACCCCTGGATGTAAATTGCGCAAACAATTGAGCAGCCACAAACTACTAGCTTTGTAGCGTGTTACAATTGCGTGTTTTCTACGCTACACAACAAGATAAAAAATTGTAATTAACCTTCGCTTGTGAATTATGCTACAGAAAACTGTGATTTTTGGCGGTGAAAAAGACGGTTTATTTTGTCACCACAGCAGAAAAACAACGCTTAATTATACCCTGGATGTAAATTGCGCAAAATAATTGAGCAGCCACAAACTACTAGCTTTGTAGCGTGTTACAATTGCGTGTTTTCTACGCTACACAACAAGAGAAAAAATTTTAATTAACCTTCGCTTGTGAATTAGGCTACAGGAAAATTTTATTTTTTGGCGCTGAAAAAGACGGTTTCTTGGAGTCACCACAGCAGAAAAATAAAACTTAATTAACCTATGGATGTAAATTGCGCAAAAGAATTGAGCAGCCAAAAATGGAGTGGTATTTGTATTGTAAAAACGCTGTTTCTTTAAATGAATACAACAGGGACTGGCTTAGATCCCCCTTGTATATTCAATGTGCTGTGTGCAGATACCATTAAAATGTATATGCAGCTGCAGTGGACGCACACTGGACTTCAGATCCAATACCCCACAAAATCAGAAATAGAACATTAAGAGAAGCAGTCTCTGAGACAAGCTGAGACACCCCACAAAATCGTGTATAAAAATCAGTTCTTCAGCAAGAGCTATCACAATCAGCCGCGGCAGCACCTTCCCTGATCAGTACAGTGAAGAGAGTGTGAGCTCCCAGCGTCGCGCCCGGACTTATATAGTGCGGTGACGTCACAGAATCCCGCCGGTCTCTGATTTGCTTCATCTCTGCACATGTCATGCAGGCTATGCCCTTCTTCCTCCCAGAGTGCTTTGCCCCATGTAACGCCATGTGCTCGCAGCCATTTTATCAATCAAAAGCACACTTCGTTCACCCGAAGTCCCCCAAACTTGGACTTCGTTCAGAACCGAAGTTTTCCTGAAATTCTAAACGAATTCAACTTCGTTAGAATCAATTCTCCCATCTCTAGTGATGAACATAGAATTGGATCCAAGGCCTCAAAATAAAATACCTGTCTCAATTAGTGTCCACTGGAAATCAATAATTACTCGCTCACTCCAACCATAGCAAGCCATAGGTGCATAGGAAGCACATCACATCAGGAGGCCCTGCCTCAAAGGACTTTCATTGTCCATTTCAAACATTCCCACAAACAATTTACAGACCAAGGCAATAAGAGAGGGATGTAAAGCTGTTCAAAAGGTTTGACAGAGTTTTTTGCTGTTACATAGGTCTATATTCCTCTATAGTCTCCATTTCCCCCCCTTTTTTTTCCTGTTATGTTAGATTATTCCTATTCCGTCCTACTCATCTATCAGGCTCTGTTTAGAGTACACAGCAAGAACACATGTATGCACTGTCTGTCTGACAAACCTGTAGTTCTAATTGACCACATGTACATCTCTGTTCCCTACCTCCTTAAAAAATATCTCTCTGCTCAATTGATATATAGTTTTAGGGCGGAAACGGTTCAGTTTCACTAGTATATAGGTGCTACAGAGTGATATTTGTAGACATGAATAAGTACATGTTCTGATCCATTGTTTGAAGGTAGCAGTGCTGTAGTACATTATCCTTTGGACCAACAAGATGTTCCATACATCCACATATCTTAGTTATTTGTTGATTTTTCATTTTGTTTGATCCTATGTGTTGTTCCCACACTTAATTTCTTTAATGATTTGTGGTTACCTCTTATTTGATTCCCGTAATTATATTCCACGTGACAAAGTAATCCATTAGACATTTACTCTCCATGCTTTAATTTATTAATATGAACATTACATTATGCATATATTGTGTATAATTTGACATAGATTGGTTGTATTGAGCGTAGAGCTAGTCCAGTTACATAAACTGTATCTAGATACAGTAGGTTAATGTATATTATGTTGATATTTTTGTGTATAATTTTGTATATACCTTACAGTGACATTTGCGATAAAGGTCGCTGACCAAAGTGTCAGTATAATGTGACACGTGAAAGCAATTTTCCCATTTGGAGCTTGATCACAACCTGTAAATAAAAAATTCGTCACTTTGCAAAAATAAACTATTGGTGTGCCATTGCATCAGTTCTATGAAATATTGTGGGCACCTATATCTTCAATGCTGGTTTGTAACACATGGATCTCCTTATCCACTGGTCTAGTCCACCCCTACAGTCCACTTCTCCACCCACTGATATAGTCTGCCCACTTTGGATTTCTATCTACCCCTGAATTTTCTAGGTTGTCCCCCCCTCTTCATCCGTAGTTTAAATACTCTGTCATTGCTTATAAAATTCTCTTCCCAGCACAGCAGACCCCCTTCCATTCAGGTACAATTTATCTGTAGAAAACAGATTTACCTCAATTAGAAGTCAGCCCAGTGATCTAAGAACCCAAACCCTTCTTTCCTACATCAAGACTTAAATCATTAATCTTACTCCCTAAGTTCCTACTGTCTTTTCTGCATTGCACATGACACAGGCAGTATTCTGGAGAACACAACCTTGGAAGTCCTTCCCTTGGAGCCTTGGTCTATAAAGTTATCCTTAGGGATGCTCCATCTACGATATATTCTGACATCCAACAGGGTTCCAACATGGACCACAACAGCTGGGTCATAGCCCCTCCTAGTAATTTATCCACCCTGTCCACCACATGAATCCTGGCACCAGGGAGACAGCAAAGAAACAAATTATTCTATACATCTTCTTGACGATAGAATTCCCTGTAATCATTAACTGTCTTTTCCTACCTGCATTACCATCCCCTCGATTATTAGTTAGACTGTTCTCCCGGCTGTAAGAAAGAGCAGTATCTACTAGGGTTGCCATTTCTGAGACTGATGCCCTAACATCATCACCCAATTTGGCAATCTTGCTAGGAAGCTTAGGAACAGAAGCATCCTTTCTTTTTCTGGGACTTCTATAATGCCCCCTGATTTCATTCGTCAACATCTGTCATAGTGATATCTATCCTGGAACTTCTGTTCCAATTGTACATGCATATTACAGACTGTGCAGTGAAGAAAATCTCCAATTCTGCTGTCCACTATCCAGTTAGCAATGAAGATTAATTGAAAAAAAAAAAACAAAGTGGTCTACTTACAGTTTTTTTTTTAACTTCACTTAGTTCAGCAGCACTTTGTAAAAGAAGCTCAATGGGAAGTTTACAGGGGATGCTATAAAATGGTAAGACATAACGCTGTCCCAACTTTGAGATATATTGCTGCCATCAGTTTGTAAAAAGTTAGTTTTTTCAAGTGAAATGAAAAAAAATTCAACTTCTGATATATGTTCTTTGTCCAACTGGGAATAAAATATGGCTACAAGAGACTTCCAAATCATTGCATACTTTTTTTTTCGCATTTTTCACTGTGTCCCAACTGTTATTATTAGCTGGGAATGTAGGTGTTTAGGACTTAGTAGTAGAAGCATTGACAACAGATTGCTGATAAACAAGTACTTCACACATGTCTTACTTCCATTGCTTTGTAAAGAAACTATGACATTGGAAACAAATGATTGTAAAATAAATATTGCCAGGCTAGCAAAAACTAAAAGATCAACTACAATCACTTAAAACATTTTCTGGCAGACTAGCCCAATAGACTTTATTTATTTTTTATTTTTTTTGCAAGATATAAATGTATTACTTTCTTTAGACCTGGATTTAGCAATGTTAAGGAGGATCTATAGCTCAGGATGTTCTTGGAGACCTTGTATGATACCATACCCGAGACCACCATTCTACTTGCAAAGAACTGTGGAGGAAACCTTTTTAAGTACATTATTACAGTGCATCACAAAAAAAGTTTGACCCGAAATCTTAAAATTGGCTTTCTCACTAAATGATAAGTTTTTTTAAAGGTTTGGGACAGATAAGATGAGTCTTATTCTGCTTGAAAAAGACAGTGTGTTGTGTTGAAACATTGCCTTTTGATTGTAGGGTTTTTCTTTATGAATAAAAAAACCTTGCTGACCCCTTTGAAATAGTTTAGGGGACTTTAAAAGTGGAGGTGTTCTTTTTTAACCCAAAAGCCCAGGCTGAAAGTATTTAAATTGCCAGAAATTTTTTTTTAGTTTTTGCCCCCTTTGGCATTTAACGTTGAAATTTTTTTTTTTTTCAATGATGCGTTGTATGAGGCCTCGTTTTTTTCGGGAAAATTTTGTACTTTAGGGGGGGAATTTTAAGTTATTTAAATAATTGGAATAAATAAATTTTTGTTTTTCTTTTTTTTTTTTCCCATTACATTTCACCTTAATAATTTTTGTTAATTCTACGGTTTTACGGTCGTGGGAACTTTTTTTTTTTTTTTAAATCCAGGGGGAAAAATGTTTAATTTTTTTTTAACACTATAATTTTTTGCTATTCATATTGTAATACATTTAATCTTGTCACTTTGCACAGGCAGTGATCAGGTTTCCCACACGGGGGTTCGGGTCACTGGCTTCATCCAGAAAGCTCTGGGGCCCTTAGGTCCCCAGGGCTTACTGTGCCCCTTTCCCCGGCTCTTTCGGGTCACGGTTGTCTGATCGCTAAAAGGGGTTTTTTTAAAGCACCGGGTTGCGGGGTTTTTCCTCCTCCCCGGTGCTGCAAGAGATGCCTTTGGGTCGGGGGTGTGTGTACAGCCTAATGTACGCAGTCTGTCTGCAGCGAGCCAAAAAGAGTCGTGCAGACGAAAACCTGCAACGGCTGACCCAAAAGATGGTGCACGTCTAAAGGGGGTTTAAAGAGGATGCTTTTTAAAAAGGTGTTTAAAGTCACATTTTAAAGGAACTTTCTTGCTGTCCAAAAATTTTTACTTGTTATTTAGAAAAAAATCAGGGGAAAAGGGTAACAAAAAAACAAGTGAAAAAGGGATTGTATCGATTAGGTTAAAATTTTATGGATTATTTTACGTAGGCCCTATTTAATTTTCATTTAAAATTTTCAGACTTCTCAAGATTTTTGTGGAGAATCCATTCCCACAAGACCTGATAACAGTTCAGAGAGAACATGAGTACGTTGCAAAAAGATTTCTAGATTCTAGTATGTTACACAGTCAACTACAGTACTTAATACACTTTGAGAAGGAGGAGTAATGTTAAGAGCTAAGGTCACCTTCTACTTGAACTCTGGACTCTCTAGTCATAATTTTCCACCTTAACCATTCTGCTTGGAAATTTGGTTTTTGTTTTGCTTTTTTTTGTGGTTTTTGCACTGTAATTAGAATAGATGCACTTTAGACAATCTCTGTAATTCCTGCCCTATATTAACCCACAGCTTTGTACTTCCAGTGCCTGATTATTGTAGCTTGTCAGAGATTCATTTTACCTATGCGTCAACTACTATTTACACTCCTTATGTACTGAACCCTGCATTAAGTTTGAACTTGGTTTATCTCTCTCCTTGTATACTAAATCCTGCATTACATCTGACCAAGGGTGATCATTCTCCTTGTTTACTGAACCCTGCAGTACATCTGATGATGGCTGATCTCTTTTCTTCTGTAGCACATTTTTGCATTGCACTTGACATGGGATTCCATATCTTAGAACCAGCATTATTAGCAGTTTACAGCATGAACATGACTTTATTTAACCATAGAAACATGTTCTTAAAAAACAGATCCACAGTCATTCCCTCAGTAACACAGCTTTGAAATATCTTGCAAAATCTGTGTGTAATACGTACCGTACTTTGCTGTATAACAAACACAATTGTAAGTCCAAAGATGCTCAACTGGTTGAACCCACTAAAGTAAAGGCTCCCTCTCATAATAAATACCCTCTCCTACAACATAGGCATAACATACAGAAAATTAGAGAGTAGATGGTATAAAAAGTATCAAATTTTATTAACAATCATTAAAATACAAAAAGAAAAAAAAAAAAACCCAGAATGAATGGTGTTTACAGAATAATCTAAACAAAAGCAGGCTTAAACAAACAAGATGTAATTGACCAAGTGGAATTGTTAGGATAGGACTAACCAGGTAAGATAGAAGTAAAGAGAGTACTCTCCTAATTGGACATTCTTTCAAAATACTCCATGCAATAAGGTAAACATAATTATCGTTATAATCGCAGGGTAGCTTGAGAGTAAAACTGCAAAGTTAGCAGAATATACCTTAGTCTGGTAAGTCCTATAACATATTAAGTCCTGCGCCCCGACGCGCGTTTCGCAATGATTGCTTCCTCAAGGGGTACTAACATCCACTAGCAATCCCCAGCCTTAAATACCGCTAACAATCTGTTGAATGTCCACGGCGCATGCGCAGTGTTCGAAGGGAGCGGGTCCGGCGCCCCACTTCCGGCATTCCCGCACCAACGCGCATGCGCGGAAGCATTCAACTTCCGATCATGCGCGCAGCGCGTCAAGGACGCCGAGCAGGAGCCGGCACATCGCCACCCACACCACGCATGCGCACCATCCAACAGAAAACACTTGTAAGTAGCGGTGGATTTAAATGTGGTCATAACATCACATGATGTACAGCAACATATATCGCTATCCTTACAACATAGACATACTAACAGGGGACTGACAAGTATTACAAATTCTCATATATATGATTGGATATACTCCATATACACATCAAATACCCCAATAAAATACAGTATAGACACATATATATTATAATGATAATAACACTATTAATAAATGCTGTTACAATAGTAGACGTCAATATACAATGAAACTCACATAAATATATGTCATACACGATGTAAATAATATCACAATGATACACACAATGTCGTCAATTTTTTATAAATAGTCCATTCCGTACACGAAATTCGTTGTAGCCATATAATGCATCAGTCATAAATGATGTCATAGATTTCTGATAAAGGCTGGGGAAAAAATAAAAACATTTTAAAAGAAGACAATGGGTAGCAGAGTCCAAAGAGTCAAGAGTCTAATGAGAGCAAGGCATTACAGAAATGAACTAAAACTGAGCTTTTCATTTAAGCCAATAGGGGTCATGGTATCCAATGTAACAATCCATTTTGTCTCTCTTTGTTCTAACAATCGCATAATGTTACCACCCCTAATGCCTAAATGTACCAAATCAATGCCACACACTTTTAGGAGTTTAGGATCACTTTGATGGTATTTAAGGAAATGTTGCAGAAGTGTTTTCAGTTGAAAAAGATCAACCGATCCTTTTGCCGCAGTTATATCGCGCACATGTTCCCGCACACGGGTTTTTAATTCTCGTGAGGTGATGCCGATATACATCTTAGAACAAGGACATTTCGCTGAGTATATCACATTCTTAGAACTACAATTTAAGGGTTTGGGTAATATGCGATATTCCTTTGTGGCTTGTGAGTTTTTAATATATCGGTTTTTAAATTCATATTGCAACATGCAACACAATTCCCACAAGGAAAAAAACCTTGTTTAGGTCCTCTAGTACTGAATGGATTGCGATTGCAAGCAATATAATGGCTCCTCACCAAACAGTCTCTTAGGTTCGGAGCCCTCCTTGCGGTCACTCACTTTCATTTTTTGTTGTAATAATGCATTCCTAGAGGTCTTCTGTGCTCGATAATATGCTTTCTTAATGCATCTATTACTGTATCCTCTATCTCTAAAACGTTGCCTAAAATCATTTGCCTGGGTCTCAAATCTAAATTGGATGAGCAAATTCGGCGCATCCGTAAGAATTGACCAACTGGTTGGCATTTAATCACAGCTAAATTGTGGAATGATGAAGCATGGAGTAGAGCATTCCCCCGATGTCTCTTTCCGAAATACATCGGTTTGTATAAGCCGATTCTTGTCAAATTTCGATCTTAATGTCCAAGAATTCAATTCTCTTCCTGTCCACTTTATATGTCAAATTGATGTTATATGAGTTAGCATTAAGTCTCTCCATGAATTGTGCCAGCTGGGACATCGACCCGCGCCATAAAAATAGCACGTCGTCGATGTATCGTAGCCAGCACTGTACCCGGTCCACTATACCCATGATGTCTTCTTGAAAGACCTGTCGCTCCCAGTACCCAAGGAACAGATTGGCATACGCCGGGCGCAAGCAGCGCCCATCGCTGTCCCCCTGGCACTGGACATAGAAAGAGTCCTTGAAACAAAGCTATTATGGGTCAATATGAACTCAAGGAGATCCAGAATTAGTTGACACATATCTGGGTCCAATCCACTAGTTCTTAAAAAGAACTCTGTAGCTCTCAAGCCATCTTGGTGTCTGATGCAAGTGTATAGTGACTCCCCATCACTGTTACTAAATAGACATCTGACTCCACATTTATCCCTCAATCCGCCTAAGGACGTCCGTAGTGTCACGGATGTAGGAGGGTAAAAGTTCAACTAAGGATTTAAGGTAATGATCAATGAATTTACATGTTGGATCACACAGCCCCCCTACTCCCGACACAATGGGACGCCCCGGCGGATTGACGGGATCCTTGTGGATTTTGGGAAGTAGATACAATGTTGGCACCTTAGGGAATTTAACCAAAAGGAATCATAAAAACCTCTTCGGAATGATTCCATGTCGAAATGCCCTATCAATTATTTGCATGAGTTCTTTGGAGAAATTTTCAATTGGGTTGAAGGGAATTTTTTTGTATGTTTGTCTATTCCTCAGCTGGCGGAGTACCTCTTTTTCATAACTTGGTGCGCATGCGTGGTGTGGGTGGCGATGTGCCGGCTCCTGCTCGGCGTCCTTGACGCGCTGCGCGCATGATCGGAAGTTGAATGCTTCCGCGCATGCGCGTTGGTGCGGGAATGCCGGAAGTGGGGCGCCGGACCCGCTCCCTTCGAACACTGCGCATGCGCCGTGGACATTCAACAGATTGTTAGCGGTATTTAAGGCTGGGGATTGCTAGTGGATGTTAGTACCCCTTGAGGAAGCAATCATTGCGAAACGCGCGTCGGGGCGCAGGACTTAATATGTTATAGGACTTACCAGACTAAGGTATATTCTGCTAATTTTGCAGTTTTACTCTCAAGCTACCCTGCAATTATAATGATAATTATGTCTACCTTATGGCATGGAGTATTTTGAAAGAATGTCCATTTAGGAGAGTACTCTCTTTACTTCTATCTTACCTGGTTAGTCCTATCCTAACAACTCCACTTGGTCAATTACACCTTGTTTGTTTAAGCCTGCTTTTGTTTAGATTATTCTGTAAACACCATTCATTCTGGGTTTTGTTTTGTTTTTTTTGTATTTTAATGATTGTTAATAAAATTTGATACTTTTTATACCATCTACTCTCTAATTTTCTGTATGTTATGCGTACTTTGCTGTATGTAAACATTGCAATAGACTTCAGTTACAAATAGCCTCTAACTTTTATAGTTTTCACTTTCAAGATATAAATCCTTAATAAGGGTCATATAGCCTCTGTGGTCATACACACTCCGCAGGATTTTACAGCTTCTTTATCTTTTTCTACTGGAACCTCTGTAGTTATAACGTGGCGATGCATAGGCTTCAAAACTGGTCACAGTCTATGCGAAAAAAAAACTAAAATGTATCTCAATTAATCTTAATATTTGCTTTTCAAACTTTTTAGGTGGCCTTTGGACAATATAATTAAAATATGGCACTCTAGCTGAGCCTCCAAGTTTTAAAACTACTGATGTGCTAGTAGAGTGAGTTATTTTTCCCCTTTTTACTTCCACTCCCAAGAACTGCTATTGTACAGAAAATATAAGGAATAATTAGCACTCCAGACTTTAGCTGAAATTACAACATAAATAAATTGTTGTAATTTTATGAAGCAATATCTCAGACATACAGTGCCTCCTCAGGTTTTTGGTAGCATCATTGCTTCTTTGAGAAATCTTTGGAAGTCTTATGGAAGAGAATACCTCAATGCATGGAGTCCGATAGCATGTAACAATTTGTGTTTTGTTGGATCAGTTTGGGCTGTGACAGAAACCATTTGTGCCTTTGTAAAAAATTGGAGGTATATTGAGCTACAGTAGAAGGCTCTTGTAACTATATGAAATACCTACTATGGAAGATCATATAGGCTTGTAACTGCATGTTGATATAATGGCCTTTTTAATTTGTCAGCCAACATTTATATGTAAACAAGTACTAAGGAAAAGAGCTGTGTCTCTAGTGCCACCTATTAGAAGTATCTTGCCTTTCAGTCAAATTTGACCTTTTAAAGTTACATCGGTACACAGAGTCTTAAAGAGTCTGGAAACATGTTTGGGGATTCAAAGTTAAAGTAAAGGGTAAAGTTTCTCATTTAGGAGAGTGCCATACAGGTTTAAGGAGTCTTATAGGGCATGAAATTCTCCTTTGTAAAACTGAATATTTAAATAAACTAAAAGGAAAAGAGTCATGTCTCTAGTGCCATCTATTGAAGGTAGTTTACCTTTCAGTCAAATCCAACCCAATGCAGAGCTTTAAAACATGACTCAGGATTTAGAACAAGCCAGAAACTCTTTCACAAAGAATAGTCACCCTTTTACATACAGCTGTTTTGGAATTCTTGCCTCTCTTAAGGGCAGAACAAGATTCTGGCTGCTGGCTGAGAAAGAAGCCTTTAACAAAACTCTAGAGGAGTCTTTAACATAATTTAACAGGTGGTACTATAGATTATTTACATATCCTATTTCCCCAACATTTACGGCATGACATATTGGCTTATTGATTGTTTTCTAGAAGCTCTGACCCAACAGATGTCAAGAATTGACCCATTGACTCATGTTGTCACCAACTAAAACAAGATACATTTGCACAAAATTAATTTTAAGCACCATAGAAAAAAATGTAAAAATTGTAACAGCCTCCAATTAAAATATCTTTGCGCTTTTATTTGTTTTATAAAAATTCTAAATATTGTATTGCAGGAGAAGCTTTATATGTATTTCTGAAAATTAAATCAAAGCAATAACTTCCAAGCATCTATAAGAAATAACTGTATTGTATTCTCAAGCTACTTTTTTTTTACTACAGATTAGTATTTATTTCATTACTATTTCAAAACTTAATTAGAATCATGTTCTAATTACAAATTGTCTTATAATTGATACTTTTCTTTTTATCTAGCAATATAAAATGCAACAAACTGTAGACTGACAAATTAAGTATTTACTGAAATCCATCACTGTCTTTATTGATTTGTTGCTTGGTTGATAATTAAAAGACTGCTATGTCTATGAATTTCTGTAATTAACCATTCACCCTGCTGGGTTTAGAATGTTGTTAACTTGCTTTCTTATTCTCTTGAGGTCGAATATATTTCCAGGTAATTTTTAAATCTTTTTCATATATTTTTATAAAGTCATTTAATTTTATGTTGCAACATTACTTAATTTTTTTAATTAACGGTTTGGATATGACTGGTCTAACACAAGTTTTTAGTAGGTATTGCTCATACGTGACTTATGCTATTCATCTATTTATGAGGCAGTCTGGTTTATAGAAAAAAAAAAATAGTAAGCTTGAAGTGCTTCATAAAAAAAACCCCAAAAACATATACCCACATTCCTCCGGACCTCCATTTCAGCATAGCATCTCTTTGGTTTCCGTTTTACTGTTTTTTGTTTTTTTTTAGGGGTATGTCACTGCTGCAGCCGCTAATTGACTTATGTCATTGTTCGTAGCTGTTTTTTTGCGCACAGTGATGTAAATGAGTGGTACATGACTTCTGCAACTATTTAGCAGCTGAAGCAGTGATATGCCTGTCCAGAAGCAGAAATCAGTCAACAGAAGACCGGGGAGATGAAACACTGGAACTGAGGACCTAGAGGAGGTGAGCATAATTTATTTTTTCCCCATTATGAAGCACCTGCAGCTTACAATTATTTTGTTTCTATGAACCAGACAATCCCTTTAACATGGACATCTAACTTTCTTCTTAGTCACCACTGAATGAGTGATATGGTATTATAAAAAAGGTTATTCGATTCATTTTGCTTTTTCCCCATTAACCTTATTATTGTAACACTTTTTTATATGCCCTTTACCTTATTTTTCAAAAGGGCTCACAGAAAAGGAAGTTATGGTGTTTTGTTTACATCTGGAGTTTACTGTTCTGAATGTTATCCCTTTCTGCTCTGTTAAGGAAAGTACATCCAAACTGGAGCTGCACATTACCTTTCCCAAATGCAAACTGCTATGTACAGTATAACATTCCATTAAGGGAGGACGATGTGGCTCCTGTATGGATGTGCCAGCCTCATGAGCTGTGCACGTGACCAGAAGCTAATTAGTCTATTGTTCTGCCAATGCTTTAAAATTTCGCTACAGGTATTAAGTTTTTGTATACATATATTGTAAGGTGGCAACAGCAGGAAGGGTGTACAATGGAGTGTACATCCTGACCAGGGTCCTTGCATGCACCTTTCGATGTCCAGACAGATGCCCCAAGGTAAGGAGCCTTGGGGGAATGAAAGGCCAAAGTTCAATAGGTGTCGACAGTATAGACTGTCGACCATATGTTTAATGTGTTAGCATGGCTTCCAGCCATTCCCAGGTCGGCCTTTCATTGGGAGTGAGCATAGAGCAGGATGGGTGCTCACTCCCCATGGTTCCACTCTGGGATTTCCCTGGAGTATGTAAGTCAGCAGGTAAGCTGACTAAGGGGGCTACAACTCCCAGGCTACCTTTCGGTCTGGAGGGTAGACAGGCTGGGGAACCAGCAGGACTGCTACCTGATTTTGTGCGGTTACTTACAAAGGTGTTAGTAAGTTTACTCTGTTAGTTAGAGCCCAGGCGGGCAGGCTTTTGTTTTGCTTTATATTGTGCATGTCTTGCACTTATGTTTGTGTTGCTGCTTCAATAAAATACAGAGGCCCTGTATTTTTGCACCTGGAATACGTCTCTGTCTCTGCCTGAAAAACACGTGTGTTATTATCCCAGAGCCGCTAAAGCTCACACATGGTGGAGGACGCAATGGGCAAAATACTCTCCTGAGACAGAGGAAAAATGGAAAGAAAACGTATGTCCTGGGTAAAAGCAGCTACCACACAGTCAGCAGAGTCGTGTAAAATGGATGAGTTGGTAAAGCAGCTAATTCAAGCCAACACTAACCTCCAGCTGATGGCGGCCAGCCAGCAGAAAGCGTACGAAGACCATCCGGGCGCAAGCTGAGACTAATCACCTGCTAATCGAGACCCACCAAGCCACGGTGAAGGAGCAACAGCAGGTGAATCAGGCGCTGCAGCAACAGCTACAGGCCTTGGCTGCGAGGCCAGAAGGGCCAACAAGGGTGCAGTCCACACCCCGCTAGGTGGTGCAAAGTTCGATGCGCAAGATGTCCGCGGATGACGACATCGAGGCTTACCTGGGGACCTTTGAACGGATAGCGGAGAGAGAGCAGCTGCCGGTGGACCAGTGGGCGGATGTCCTGCCTCCCTTCCTAATGGACGAACCACAGAAGGCCTACTTCGACCTGCGTGTCCAAGATGCCAAGGACTACACCAAACTGCGAGGGGAGATCCTGACTAGAGATGGGCGAATTTCTCAAAAATTCGGTTCGGTCACTTTGCCGAATTTCCCGACAAAAATAAATTCGGTCCGAATTACTTCGGGACGAACCGCATTAAAAACAGCTATTTCCAGACTGCACAGAGCCTGTAGGGTGTGGTAGAACGTTGTGCCATGCTTAAATATGCCGAGGGAGCTTGGTTTGGTCTTCATACAATGACCTCATACAATGTTGTGTTTTAGTATAACACGCACATGACTGCCGCCACTCTTAGAATCGCTTCACTATAAAATTCCCTGGGCACTTAAGAGGGCAAAACTGACCAAAAAACTGAAGGGGGAATGTAGCCTGATAAAGTCATGGCAGCAACAGCTGGAAAAACACAAGCTGAGGGCTCAGGTGGCAACATCAGTGACAGAGTGGGGAGGTGACGGCGGCAACTACAGCAGCATGAGGTCAGAGAATGGCACAATAAGACTCTGGAGGTGGCAAAAACAGGAGTAGGCCAAAGTGGCACAATGACACAGTTTGTAGGTCACGGCAGCAGCCACAGCAGCAGCATGAGGTCAGTCAGTGGCATAATGACATTCTGGAGGTGGCAAAAACAGGAGTAGGCCACAGAGTGGCACAATGACACAATTTGTAGGTCACGACAGCAGCATGAGGACAGACAGTGGCACAAGGACATTCTGGAGGTGGCAACAACTGGAGTAGGCCACAGAGTGGCACAATGACACAGTGTGGAGTTCACGGCAGCAGAAGCATGAGGTCAGACAGTGGCATAATTACATTCTGGAGGTGGCAAAAACAGGAGTAGCAACGAGGACACGACACGTGTGAGTCCGACAGCAGCACAGTGAGTCAGACGGTGGCACAATGAAAAGTGTGTAGGTCGGCGCAGCAGCATGAGGTCAGACAGTGGCACAATGACATTCTGGAGGTGGCAAAACAGTAGTAGGCCACAGAGTGGCACATGACAAGTAGTGGAGGTACGGTGGCAGCAGCATGAGGTCAGACAGTGGCACAATGACATTATGGAGGTGGCAAAAACAGGAGACGCCACACAGTGGCACAATGACACAGTGTGTAGGTCACGGCAAGCAGCCAGCATGACGGTCAGACAGTGGCACAATGAAATTATGTGAGGTGGCAAAACAGGATAGGCCACTAGAGTGGCACATGACACAGTGTGTAGGTTGCACGACAGCAGCACAGCTGGTCCACGACGGTGGCACAATGAAAAAGTGAGTGAGGCACGGCAGCAGCAGCATGAGGTCATACAGTGGCACAATGACATTCTGGAGGTGGCAAAAACAGTAGTAGGCCACAGAGTGGCACAATGACACAGTGTGTAGGTCACGGCAGCAGCAGCATGAGGTCAGACAGTGGAACAATTACATTCTGGAGGTGGCAAATATGAATTATGCCACAGAGTGGCACAATGACATAGTGTGGAGGTCACGGCAGCAGCAGCATGAGGTCAGACAGTGTCACAATGTCATTCTGGAGGTGGCAATACAGTAGTAGGCCACAGATTTGCATAATGAGAGAGAGTGGAGGTGACAGTGGCAGCAGCATGAGGTCAGTCAGTGGCACAATGACATTCTGGAGGTGGCAAAAACTGGAGTAGGCCACAGAGTGGCACAATGACAGAGACTGGAGGTGATGGCGGCAGGAGCAACAGCATGAGGTCAGAGAGTGGCACAATGACACAGTGGAGATGTCACGGATCCAGCAACAGCAGCAGCAGCATCAAGAGGTCAGAAATAGGAACAATTACAGAATGTGGAGGTTGGTGGCAATACATCCTGGTAAAGTGGCTTGTTGGCTTGGAGAAAGTCAGAGATTGTGGCATCGGAGGTGGCGCACAAATAGTGGCTAGGAGGTAATTTCGAACCAGATTTTCTCAAGTTTGGGTGAGGTGTCATGGCTGATGTAGTCTGACACCTAAGGCATTGGTGTGCGGAAATCCTGGCCGATCCACGCCTGATTCATCTTGACAAAGGTCAGTCGTTCTACATTTCCCGTGGACAAGCGGGTTCTTCTTGGGGTAACGATGGTCCCCGCCGCACTGAACACCCGCTCTGATGCCACACTACTGGCCGGACAGGACAGCTTCTCCATTGCAAACTCGGCAAGTTGCAGCCACACATCCAGTTTGGCTGCCCAGTAGTCCAGTGGATCTTCTAACTAGGGTGGCAGAGTGCTGTCCAAGTAGGCCACCACCTGTTGGTTCAGGGTCTGCTCCAGGTCCTGCTGCTGCTGCTGCTGGCGACTGCCCTCCTCACTAGGCGGGTGAAGGAAGCTGATCATCAGTGACTCCAGACTTAGGTTGCTGATGAGGGAGCTGGTATTGCTCCTACCCCGCCCACCTTCCCCCAGCAGCCGAGGCAGTAGTACGTGAGTGCTGAAGAACCCCCCGGTCAGACCTGTCAGAGGAGGGACGATGCCGCACATAGGCAGCGGCCAAGTGACTACGGAGGATTTCTCTATAGTATTTGAGTTTGTCCTCCCTCTCAATAGCTGGGAAAAAGGCTCCCATATTGGACCGGTAGCGAGGGTCCAATAGGGTGGAGAGCCAGAAGTTATCCCTCTGCCGGATGCTGACTATTCGGCTGTCACTTACCAGGCAAATCAGCATGCTGCGGGTCATCTGCACAAGTGACTCCGAGGGACTCCCTGCCTCCATCTCCACTCTATACTGCCACGGTGCTTCTGGGTCATCTGCCTCATCTTCCTCATATCCCTCTACTTCCTCCAGCTGCTCCTGCTCCTCCTCTCTTGTCACCTGGGTAGAAAATCCACTCATTTCACCAGACAATGCTTCTGCTCCATGTCTCACCTCCTCATTTCAGTCCACTGGACTCTGAGGCGCAGAGTGCACGTCTCCAGTCCCTGCCACCGATTTTCAGCACTGTTCCGGCACATGAAGCGTGAATGACGTTATTCATCTGTAGTCTGGCGACTGACAAATAGTGGCTCCTGAATGGCTCAACAAAGGATGGTCACGCATGGCTGCCACGCTGAATCAAGTTACACGGAGTATCCTGTCCGCCAGATCAAAAAATCGTTAATGGCCTTTCTCGTTCATGCGGCCAAATGTGCAGCTGGAATTCCACTGGTGGACAGCATATCGAGTGTTTGGGGGAGCCGTTTGCACGCACTGAGAGGTGTTCCTGCTTGTAGGAATGGATGAACTGCTTATGCACAGTTCCTCCATTTCAGAATCTTCTGAAGATTGGTGGAAGATTTTCGGACCTTTTACAACAGATTGAAGACAGCGCCATGCAGGGGGTTAGACCATCCTCTGGTGCAGGATACCATTGTTACTCCCATTGTCGACACCATGGTTCCGATTTGCAGTTGGCGCAGAGAAAGCCACACATCGATTTTTTGCTGCATGAGGCGGAGCAGTTCCTCCCCTGTGTGACTTCGTTCGCCGAGGCAAGCCAGGTGTAGAATTGCGTGACACCGCTGTGCCCTACACATGTGGTATGATGGAGCAGTACTTGTGGAGGCTGAGATGGTGGTGAGGAGGAGAGGAGGCGGACATTGGTTGCAGGAGCCGCATTTGACAACGTGGAGGAGAAAGCGGCGTTTCCTGTCCAAGTTTTTGGTGGGCCTGGGCCGGAATCACATTCACCCAGTGTGCCGTAAAGGAAATGTACAAGCCCTGACCGTTGTTACAGCTCCATACGTCCGCCCTGCCGTGCACCTTGGAACAAACCGATAAGCTCAAGGACTGGACACATTGTGTTCTACATATTTATGAAGTGCTGGTACTGCCTTTTTCGAAAAGAAATTACGGCTTGGAGCTCTCCATCTTGGCTCGGCACAAGCCATTAGTTCTCTGAACGGTGCAGAGTCCACCATTTAGAAAGAGAGGGACTGCAGTACCAACAACTTGGACAGGAGCACGGTCAGCTTCTGCACCTTAGGATGGTTGGACACATATGTTGTCTCTTTGCAATCGCCTCGCTGAACGACTGCTGGCGCCATGAGTAGCGAGGAGCAGGAGCATCTGGACAGGGAGATGATGTCAAAGAGAAACAGCTCCCTTCTGCAGAGGTGGTGGAGCCTTGACTGGCTACAATGGCATGCGTGCCACTGAACGCTGCTGCTGCTGTTGCTGCGGCGGCAGGATGGACCACCACATCTGAGCCACGTTTCTCCCAGGCCACCGGATGGTGACGCTGCATGTGTTGACGCAGGGCCGTGGTGCCAACGTTAGCTCCCTTGCCACGCTTCAATTTCTGCCCACAGATTCTACATATACCCATATTCGGCTCCTCCGGTGTCTTAGCAAAGAACTGCCACACTGCCGAGTAGCTGATTTTACCGCCAACGCTCCGCAATGAGTGACTACTGCCGCCGCTGCCTCGCTGAGCCCCTGTGCCGCTACTTTCTTGAACCTGTGAAGCGGGTTTTTTACCCCGTGGCCGCTTGGCTCCCGACCTCACACTGCTGCTATCCTGCTGACTCACGGCCACACACCCACTTGCTGGCTGCGCTGCTGCCTGATGCGCAAGCTGACGCCCTCTTCTCCTGACGATGATGAAGCCCTTGCCTCACCCGGCTCCCAAGTGCGGTCGGCTACATCATCATCTATTTGTGTTTCATCGTCACTGCTGTCCTCATCACCGGTCATGGTATGCAGAGGCTGACCCTCACTACAACATGACCCCCATGCCACTCTCAACACTATATTTTGCCGCCTACTGCAAGAAGCAGGGGATATTGGCCCCATTTCTTCGCTGCCAAGTAGCTGCTGACTGCCCTCCTCAAATTGTTCATCCTCGCTATATAGAGCGCTGAGCCCAGACCACATAGTGGATCTCTGGCTGAAGGAACCGGATGGGACAGAGGCGGGTTGAGGACAGGTAAGGGCCGCTGACCCGCTCCCGGGCCATGCCAACTAAGGGTTGTGTCTGATGCTCCCACCGACTCTTAGCTGGGGTTGTCAGATTTCATCTGGGGGAAGTGGATTGACCTAGTCAACCAATCAAGAACCATTGGGTTGCTGAACAACACACGGCCGCTAGAGGACAGCGGCAGTTGTGGCCTCACCGAGTGACCCCTGCTGCGACGTCTCCTTGCTGTGCTGCGACCTGGGCCTGCTCCAGGAATGTTTGTGCCTCTGCCACTCGCAGGTGAAGAGCCTGCCACCTCCCTGTCTGACATACTGTTTGTTCTAAAATGCACAGACACTATTTGATGAAGATATCTGTATATGGTAAATACAACCCTGTATTTGACTCCAAATGAAACCCAAGTAACAAGCTTGGGTAACCCATGGATATAAATTGCGCTCCACAAAAGGCCAAGAAAAATTGACTTGTATGTGTCGTTTAAAACACTGTGTATTTTACTGAATGTAAAAGCACAAACAGGCTTAATTAACCTTCGGATATGAATTATGCTACAGGCAAAATTGCTTCTTTGGCGGTGAAAAAGAACGTTTATTTTACTAAGTACAACTGCAGAAAAATACTTAGTTAACTTTTGGATGTAAATTGCGCAAAAGAATTGAGCAACCAAAAACTACCAGCTTTGTAGCGTGTTACAATGGCGTGTATTTTATGCTAAACAGCAAGAGAAAAACTTGTAATTAACCTTCGGTTGTGAATTATGCTACATGCAAAATGTCTTTTTTGCCGGTGAAAAAGATGGTTTCTTTTAGTCACCACAGCAGCAGAACAAGCGCTAATTAACCCCTGGATGTAAATTGCGCAAAGAATTGAGACAAGCTCAAAAATACAGATTTGTATGTGTAAAAGGCGTGTATTTAGTAAAACAGCAATGGAAGAAATACCCTTGTATATTAACCTTCGGTTGTGAATTATGCACATGCAAATGTACTTTTTTGCCGCGTGGAAAGATTGGTTCTTAGTCACCACAGCAGCAGAAAAACGTTAATAAACCATGATGTAAATTGCCGCAAAAAATTGAGAGCCAAAAATACAGTTTGTAAGGTGTTACAATGGCGTGTATTTTACCTACACAACAAGTGAAAAACTGTAATTAACCTTCGGGTATGTGTTATGCGTACAGGAAAAATGTCTTTTTTGCCGTTGAAAAAGACGGTTTCTTTTAGTCACCACAGCAGCAGAACAGCGCTAAATTAACCCCTGGATGTAAATTGCGCAACAGAATTGAACAGCCAAAAATGAAGTGGTATTTGTATTGTAAAAACGCTGTTTCTTTAAATGAATACAACAGGAACTGGCTTAGATCACCCTTGGATATTCAATGTGCTTTGAGCAGATAGCATTAATTATGTATATGCAGCTGCACTGGACGCACTCTGGATCCAATACCCCACAAAATCAGAAATAGAACGTTAAGAGAAGCAGTCTCTGAGACAAGCTGAGACACCCCACAAAAATCGCTGTATAAAAATGAGTTCTTTAGTAAGAGATATCATTAGCAGCCGTGGCCGCACCTTCCCTAATCAGTACAGTGAGAGCGGTATGAGCTCCCAGCGTCGCGCCCGGACTTATATAGTGCAGTGACGTCACAGAATCCCGCCGGTCTCTGATTGGCTTCATCTCTGCACATGTCATGCAGGCTTTGCCCTTCTTCCTCCCAGAGTTCTTTGCCCCATGTAACGCCATGTGCTCGCAGCCATTCTATCAATCAAAAGCACACTTCGTTCACGCGAAGAACCCCAAAGTTCTAAACGAATTCCACTTTGTTAGAATCAATTCGCCCATCTCTAATCCTGACCCGACTGGGGGTCACCCTGGCCGTAAGAGCCCAGAGAGTACAAGCATGGGAGTTTGATCCTTCCAAGCCTGCCAGGTCACAGATGTACGACCTATTCCATCTATTACCAGCAAGTCGCTACAGCCGGAGACTCACACACCTGCCAAGGTTGTCGAGCGGGTGGTCTGTTTTGTTTTGTGCGGGCCCTTCCCATTAAGCTCCAGCGGTGCATGGGGTACACCGACCCCAAAAGCGTGAACAAACTGGTCGCGGTTGTGGAGCGGTACAGCGATACAGAGGAGTTCCTGCAAGTCCTACATACCCCGGGGAATCCACAGACCTCCACCCGCGGTAAGACTGCTCCTGTCCCAAAGGGGGGGTCACGGTTATACGGAAGGGGGAGAGGCAGGGGAGAGGCCACCCTCCCCAAAACGGGACGCTGTTTCTAAGGCCTGGGACCCCATAACCTGCTGGCCATGCCAAGGACTGGGATATTTGGCAGCACGTTGCCCAGGTAGGAAGGAACCCATGGAATGTGTGTTGGGGAGGCGTACCTCCTGGTTTGCCCGGCAGTCGTATTCCACTCGGGTTGCTGCTGGGAAGGACCGACGAGAGTGCCCTGTTACCGTTAACAGACATTCGGTGCAGGCCCTCCTGGACTCGGGGAGCTTAGTGACCCTTGTGCAAGCCCGACTTGTGAGCCCGGACCAACTACTCTCACGCCGGATAGGGGTAGTTTGTATCCATGGGGACACCAGGAACTACCCCAATAGAGACTGCCTGTGGGGTCACACAACATGAGGTGGCCGTTGTGACCAGTTTACCTCACAGCGCAGTTATTGGCTGTGACTTCCCTCTGTTTGGTGATCTGTGGGGAAATTAAACTCAGAAAATGTATGATGATGTACCTCCGGAAAATAACGTATGTCAAACAGGTGATACTATCGAACCTGTGCCTTTTCCCTTATTGGTCCTGGCTGGAGACCCAGAGGAGACCCCCTCTGAGTTAGAACTCTCCTCCTTGCCAGTCTCAAGGGGGAATTTTGGCACAGAGCAAGTGAGGGACCCTAACCTGGGTAACGCTTGGAAAAGCGTAAAGGTCATTGATGGGAGACCACAGGAACCAGGGGAGGAGTTGGTCTACCCTCACTTCGCCGTACGGGATAATTTATTGTACCAGGTGAAAAAGACACCAACAGAGGTGGTGGAGCAGTTGGTGGTACCCCGGACGCATGTCTGTAGAACTAGCACATTCCCATGTGTTGGGGGGGACACTTGGGGGTGGAGAAAACTAGGGAGTGGGTGGAGCGGAACGGAACTTCTACTGGCCCGGCATCTATAAGGCAGTGGAAGAGTTCTGTCAGTTCTGTCCGGAGTGTCAGGTCCATGCCCCTAGACCCCATTTCTGGAGTCCATTGGTTCCTCTTCTCATTATAGAGGTGCCATTTGAGCGGATTGGCCTAGATTTAGTCGGTTCCCTCCCTAAATCGGCCAGAGGGCACCAGCATATCCTAGTCATACTGGATTATGCCACCCGCTACCCCTAGGCTATACCCCTCAGAAACACCTCCTCAAAAAGAATAGCTAGGGAGCTGTTTCAGCTATTCACCCTTACAGGGATCCCCAAGGAGATCCTGACCGATCAGGGCACTCCGTTTATGTCCAAGGTGACCAAAGAGCTGTGCCGCCTGCTAAAAATTACCCACCTGCGCACCTCTGTGTACCATCCCCAGACCGATGGTCTGGTCGAGCGCTTTAATAAGACCTTAAAAGGGATGTTAATGAAGGAGGTGGACAAGGATGGTAGGGGGACCACCTGTTGCCCTATCTTATGTTCGCCATCCGCAAAGTCCCACAGGCATCCACGGGGTCCTCACCATTCGAGCTGTTATATGGGAGACACCCCGAGGACTCCTGGACATAGCCAGAGAAACCTGGTAGCAAGAGGAAACCCCTTACAAAAGTGTCATAGAGCATATAGCAACATGCAGGACAGGATTGCGCAGTTTTTGCCCTTTGTAAGGAGAACGTGCTACAGCCCAGGAACCAGCCCGGGTTTACAACAGGACCCGCAAGAGTCAATCCTTTCAGCCAGGGAGGGGGTGCTCGTACTTGTCCCAACTGTAGAAAGCAAATTTCTAGCCAAATGGCGGGGCCCCTATGACATCTGCGAACGGGTGAGAGTGGTGAACTACAAGGTTTTCCAGCCAGGGAAAAGAAAACCCTACCTGATAGACCATATAAACCTCATCAAACCCTGGAAGGACCGAGAAAGTCTGGTGGCTGCAAGGGGAGTCAGGGAGGTCCCAAACAAGGAGTTACCCCCTGTCCGTATCGCGGAGTCCTTGTCAGAGATTCAGAGGCAGGAGATCAGGGAATTCCTACAGAGAAACCGAGGGGTCTTCTCTGAACTGCCTGGCCGGACAGACGTCACCAAACATGACATTGTCACCGAGCCCGGCCAAAAGGTGCGGTTGAGACCATACAGGGTGCCAGAAGCCCAGAGACAAGCCATTTCAGAAGAAGTGAGGAAAATGCTAGCCCTAGTGGGAATTGAGAAGTCCCAAAGTGGGTGGTCGAGCCCCATCGTGATTATTCCTAAGCCATATGGTAGCTTGCAGTTTTGTAATGATTTCCGCAAGTCGAATGAAATCTCCAATTCCGATGCCTACCCCATGCTAAGGATCGACGAGCTGATCGAGAGGTTGGGACCAGCGAGGTATATGACCACCTTAGACCTCACCAAAGGGTATTGGCAGGTTCCCCTCATAGATCAGGCCAAGGAGAAAACGGCATTTTCCACCCCAGAGGGACACTTCCAGTACGTGGTCCTTCCCTTTGGTTTACATGAGGCCCCTGCGACTTTTCAGAGGCTAATATCAGTTTAGAGAACTACATTAAATCTAATATTGCGCCGAGGGGCCTCAGACCCTTTGTTTGTCCATCTGTAAGATCTAAAACTCCCCGATTAATCAAAAAGTGGGAACAGGCACTATTACGTTCCTCCCTTCGTTTAATGGGATTTCTGCTTGAAGAAGAAAAACAAACACTAGAAAGAACAGCAAATAATCTTAAAATATTAAAAGAAAGGATTCTGGTACATAAAAACAGACCCTGATTTCTCAAGAAGGGAGGCAAATCAAGCAAACTACAATAGAGAGGTACCAACAAAATATAAAAGAGCGCAAACACAAACAATATACCCGAGATCTTGCAGAGTTAAAGGAGGGGAAAGCTTTTTCCTTTCTAACTGAGAGTGAGAACGGGGCTGTGATTTCAAGACGCGAGAGAATAGAGATAAAGACCCCATAATTTCTATCCCTAATTCCTTTTGGAGGAGGTAATCTAGAGTAGAAACAATTATCAAGGTCATGAGGAATATCCCAGAAGGGGCAACAGCAATGGATACCAACAGGGAGGAGTAAAGACAAGACACTTCAAATTTAAACTTGGCTTCATCCTCAAATTCACTTTCATCTTCATCCTCATCTTCAGCGACACCTTTTTAGATCAGGTGGAAGCCCACCCTATACCCTGAGGACAATTAGAACAACCAAAAGAGAGGGGTAAAGGGGGGGGGGGGGGGGGGGGGGGGGGGGGGGGGGAAAAGCACTACAAGAAAACCATGTATTATCTATCTGCTAGATCTCTGACTGAGGACGGAGTAGAATATTCTATGTCGAAAAGGGCTGTCATTTGTCCCTACCACACTAATACAAAACTTTACTTGGGTAAAAGACATTACCTGTTATTAGAATAGCTTAAATGTATTGAATTCATGAGAAATCATTGTCTTAACATGTGTGAGAATTAAATATTTCAAGGAATGACCTCCCGACTTCAGGACTCTTACAACTATTGGAAGTAGGGGAGAATGGGATGAGACAAGGATACACTGATCTTAAATTAAAAAGTACTCGCCAACCCCACATCAATTAACACTGAGATTGAATATCTTCCTCACTGGTTACAAAAGATTTGGAAACATTGGCATGTGAACATAGAGGTCATCAAATGAGACGGAATTTTACAACTAAAGAAATGGAGGCCTTGCTATCACTTGAACAAGACCCCAATATCATCATTAAACCCTCCAATAAGAGGGGAAATATTGTTCTCTTAGATCATGACAGATATGTTCTCATGTGTTCCAAACTACTAGAAGACCGGCATAGTTATGAAGTATTATCAGGGGACCCTGCTGCAAGGTTTCTAAAGGAATTGGAAGATATAGTCATTGGGGGTGTAGACGCTATGCTCCTTTCTAGAAATGAATTAAATTTCTATTACCCTCAATCCTCAATAGCCACATTTTATGCAACTCCCAAAAATACACAAAGGAGTCCCTCCGTTAAAGGGACGACCCATTGTCTCTGGAGTCAATTCGCTCACTCACAATGTTGGGATATATCTGGACAAAATTCTAAGAGAATTTGTGGTCTCTCTCCCGTCATATATCCGTGATACATCGGATTTATTGAAGAAATTGGAGGGTATTACTGTGGACAAAAATGTGCTACTGGCCTCGGTGGATGTGGAGGCACTGTATAGCAGCATACCACACCACTGGGGCCTAGCGGCCGTCGAGTCCTTTTTGGGTACAAGAGGTAGACAACATCAGGACCATAACCAACTGGTGTTAAAACTCTTGGAATTTACATTAACCCACAGTTTCTTCCTCTTCGGACCCAGGGTCTACCACCAGCTCAGGGGTACGGCTATGGGTAATCCCCGCCCCCCCCTCATACGCCAATTTATTCCTGGGCTGGTGGGAGAGGACCCTGATGTTCGGAGAGGAATTAGAACACCTTACATCCAATACTTTTTTTTCCTTGGGAAAAACCGCCCCCCCTTTCATAGATGAACGTCTTGTGTTGTGGCAGGCATCGAAGGCAGAATTTCGTCTATTATTGAGACCTTGGAATAACGAAAAAAATTTATTGTCTAAAACTGACCCAGGAGATTCATGAACAGGAAATTGCGTTCTTGGATGTTAAAATTATGAAAGATTCATTAGGGACGTTACAGACCACTATTTTCCGTAAAAAGAGTGCCACAAATAGCCTCCTTCGTTGGGAGAGAGTTATCATCCCCAAAAATTGAAGGAAGGAATACCTAACGGGCAGTACCTACGAGTGAGGAGGAATTGCTCCAGTGTCAATGAGTTCTATGCAAAAGCAGACGCTTTGAAGAACAGGTTCTTGGAGAGAGGATACCCCCTATCGGTATTAAAACCTGCTTTTAAAAATGCGGTAGCATCAGATAGGAACGCATTACTTGTCACTCGCTCAAAGGAAACCAGTGTCGGAGATTCTCAACTTCGTATCATTGGTACATTTGATGATCAGAACGAAGCATGAAAGATATTTTGATAAGATATTGGGGTTTCGCCGGTCTGACAAGGATCTGTGACTTAACGATCGCCCAACGCCCTTGATTACATATATGAAGGGACATCAATTCGTGATCGGCTTGTTGCATACCATTACAACACAACTGCAAAGGGAGAAGTTATGGCTTGAGAGAAAGCCCCTTGGAACCTTTAAATGTGGAAAATGTGTCGCTTGCCCTTTTGTGGCTAAAACTAAGGAGTTGCAAAGTATGAACACTGGTAAGAAGTATGAGATACATGATTTTATGAATTGCCAAACAAAAGGGGTGATTTACCTGTGTACGTGCACATGTCGAAACAATACATAGGTAAGACCCTGAGGCAGTTCAAAACTCGTATAGGGGAGCACATTGGTGACATTCGGCATCATTGGGATACCCCCTTAGCACGACATGTGTGGGAAGAACATGAAGGAGATGATATGTATTTAGGGGGGGGGGGGGACAGGGGGGGGCGAAAGGAAAAGGGGGGGGGGGTGGGGGGGGGGAAAGATGCGTGAGGTTGAGATAAAAAATGTCAAAAAATAGGTGAAATTGATAACAGTTGATAATAAAGTTAGAAGACATATATGTTGGATTAAGGTAAAGATAGTATAATTTGGTTATATATTGGGAGGATTAATGGTTGGAGTATGGAGTAATATTTAGATGGTATTGTAAAGTATGAATGTGAAATTATCTGGTCAGCTGTACTACTCAGTACTTATTGTCATGGTGGGGTTACTAGGGCATAATTGCCCACCACCCTTATGTTGGTTAATTTATATATCTAAATATTGTATTGTGTATCTAATGTCTTATTTTTATCTTTAATTGGTGTCACCTCTGTGACCCCTATCCCTTATGGTTCTATTTGAGTACCTTAGGTTATGCTATCTTTCCTTCCATCTAGCCCCCTGGTGTGTATTATCTCCTATGGTAAACATGCATTAATGACTAATGTACCCTCAGCTCTTTTAGAGCGGGTATGGCGTTTATAATAACTTTAATGCCCTGACTTAGTGTACAATAGACACCGGCACTTTTATTATGCAGGCGTTGTGTTGGTAATTGACATTACTATCTAAGCATACCTGCTCCGATCAGTGGCAAAAATGTAAAAGGTTGTTTGGGCACTGATATCCACCGGTGCGGTGACCGTAGCACGCATGCGCTGGAGTTGTGTTGGCATGGATACGAGGCCGTTGCTCCAAAGCCTGTGGCGCGCAGGCGCGGACTGCGTGGTGCTTGGCGCCGACATACATTTCTGTGCGCATGCGCTGGGGCTATACTTGTACAGATGCGATGCCGAGGCTCTAATGCCTGTAGGGCGCAGGCGCGAACTAAGTAATAGATGGGCACCGATAGGTATCTAGGCGCCGATACTGTAGTGCGCATGCGCCGGCGTCCTGCCGGCGCTATCATGTAGTCTATTCTGGCATCGTTCATCTGCATGGTATGGGCATACCTGATTAGGCGGTTTTCATCATTTCCAGTGGGAGGTACTTCCTGGTTGGGAGTTATATAAAGATTGGGTTGGGGTTACTTGGTAGGTTGACACAGCCTCATCACCTTACTAACTGGTGAAAAGCTCCGCACCCTGGAGATTGGATTTATGCGAATCCCCTGAGAGAACCCTCTCTCAACTTGGAGGGAGAAATGCTCCGGATTAGACCCTTTGATACAAGGACCAGTAAGACCTATTATGTATATCAGTATTTTATTTTCTTGCAGTAATTTGTATATGGCATGACTATCAAGTGTTTCTGTGACTACCTGATATTTGTTTATGGTGAGGCGATATAGGAATAGCCCACTAGTGGTGGGGCCGCCCTTTTTGGGCGATGTCCCCGCTTTTTTTGTATGACTTAGATTTAGGGTTGAGAAAAAACTGTTAAAAGGGTGCCTACTTGTGTGTTGGTCACCATGTGGTCATCAGATATCTACTACACTGTTGTATGGCCATATTATGTATAACCTTTTTCCAGTGTGGGTGATAGGATGTCAAATGACATATTAGTAAGGATTAAAATATTTTTTAGCTATCATATATTAAAAAGTTATATTATAGATTGGATTTTGTACATTTATTCTGTGATTTTGCTAATGGACATCACCCTGCTGCCGCATTAAAAGTATGCATCCGCATACCTGATGATGTGGAGATCTATAGTACCGACTTGGATTCCCATCTGGTTAAGTCGAACGTTCTTAACGCAATAGGGCCGCCGTCTAACGGCCAATCCGCAGAAATGTGCAATAGGGCTAGAGGAGGCTCGTTACCTCAGCTACAACATCGGCTGAGGGGTCATAAAACCCCAGATAGACAAGCTCGAAGCCATTCAGTTTTGGCCTCAACCTGTGTCCAAGAAACAGGATAAGACTTCCATGGCATAGCAGCTATTACCGAGTGTTTGTGCCAGCTTTCCACAATACTGCCCTCTCAACAGACCTCACCAAGGACAAAAGCCACCATAGGAAAGTGGAACCCGGAGGCTGACAAGCCTTCTGAAACCTCAAGGAGGCGCTCTGTAAGAGACCTGTACTGGTTTACCCTGATTTCAGAAGGAATTGTCAGGGCAAAGCTGTGCATCCAGACTGCAGACTTGCCATGCAACAGCTGATGTGCGCACCCGCCCTATACACCTTGCTGCTAGACAGCTCTGGAATGACGGGGCACAGCCACTCCTGGACAGGGGCGAGTGCACCACCAATGTGAGGACCCGGAGGCCGCTCCATCAGCTGCAGGTCGTATCCACACTTAGCAGCGCAGGGACCTGTCGCCCAGGTGTGCCGTCTGCCGCCAGGCAGCACGTCAATTATCATGGGGGGGGGGGACAGTGGGCTGGGTTCCAAGTTCGGGCTCACGCACCTTCCCTTGACGTGACATTATCACAGCCGAACCGTAGCTGCTCTACCCTCACATGGACCCCGTAGGAGCACAGCTCTGGTAGAGCAGATGCAGGGACTAACCCAGCTAGTCCAGGATCTGGCACTAAGGGTAGAACAACAGGAGGCTCCCCCAAGTCAGAGGGTCCCTGCAATACCTTCCCTCCTGTGGAACCCCCTATACAGTGGCCTGACAGTTTGCAGGTAAACAGAGGCCTTTGTTGCATTAGAGGGGTTGTCGCCTGTATTTCACTCCGCCCACTTACCTCAGGGAATGAGAACAAAGGGTTGGGAATTGTTTAAGTCCTTACTGCAGGGTCCCCCCAGGAGTGGGCATTTTCGACCGCATGACCACCTGAACTGTCTCTGTGGACAGTTTCTTTGAACTCTTTAGGGGTACTCTTTAATGACCCAGATAGGGAAGCTTGTGTTGAGGCCTGCTGACCACCATGAGGTAGGGTGAGAAGACTGTGGAGGAGTTTAGCTCCGAATTTCGTCGCTGGTGCCTCCGTCTGTGTGGAACGACGCCAGCTCTCAGATGCCAGTTTAGATTAGGGTTACTGACCATGTGAAGGATTTATTGGTGGCTTAACCCTTCCCCTGTACTTTAGATTGAGGCCATGGCACTGGCCATTCCGTCTGGTACAGACGTTTAGGGAGAGACGGCAAGAAAATTTTCCCCCCCCCGGTGGTACCCACACCATGTCACCCTTTAACCCGATGTTTCCGACGTAAAACCAGAGACCCATGCAAGTAGGGCTTTTTCCAGTCACTGCGCTAGTGGACCATAGACTACTCGTCGCATCCAGGGGTTGTGCCTTCTACTGTGAGAAGATGGACACAGAATTTTGGGAATGCTCCAAACGGAAGACCAGGTCGGAAAAAACACTCCAACGCCTAGGTGGTCAGCAGAGGATCACCTAGGCGAGCAGGTATTTTCCAATGTATCAATAAGTTGCTGCTACCAGTTAAATTTCATACTTGTCGCTGTCGCGTTCTGGGAGTGCGTTTGTGGATTCTGATCATTGTAATTTTGTTGATGCGTCTTTCGCCAAACAACTGGGCCATACCTTGTAGACCGCCTATCGACTCGCTGCGGCTGTGGCTATTTGACTCCACTCCACTAGCTCGGGGCGCAATCCAATATTGTACCCCTGAGCTGGAGATGTGTCGATCCATACATATTGAAAAGTGTATCTATTCCGCATGGAGGGTATGCCGCTGATGTGTGTTGGGCTGCCCTGGCTTCAGAAACATCATCAGTCTTTGACTGAATTCAAGGAAATTATCATGGGGACAACGTGTGTTGACAGATGTCTCCTTACCAAGCTGGGCAATACTGATGTCAGGCTAATGTTCTATCTTGGAAGCGGAGTGGTGCCACGTTGAAGCCTATGCGGATCTTGTGAAGTCCGATGCTCGCGCTAAGGTTCCCATAACTCGTCCTCCTGGTGAACTATGCCTCCACCTGTACCAGAACGTCCGATGTGGTACAGGAATGGTTAACCCGGTGGCTTATCGGCTGAGAGCGAGATACCCTCTTCTCGCTGTAACATCACGTGTCCCTCGAGGCACTTCGTAAAGGTATATTCAGCCTGGACTCCTCCCTCCTAAAAAGCCTCCATCAATCAGTTCGCATAGAGGGGGAGTTAGAAACCCTGACCAGGGAAGGTCCATGGCCCCTCCTAAAAGGGGGGGATACTGTCAGGGCTACGCTGTGCTCAGACTGCAGAACAGGCTGCAACAGCTGATGTGCGCTCCCTCCCTGATACACTTGGCTGCTGACACTCTGTGAGTGACAGGGCCCACCAACTCCTGCACAAGGGGGCGAGTGCACCAGCCAATGGGAGAGCCGGAGCCGCTCCAATCAGCTGCAGGGGCTGATCCAGGAATCCCATTTAAAACTCCTGAAAGCTGACTGCTGCGCCAGTGATATTCCTGCTACCTTGTGTTCTTGTTCTTTGTGTTGTTGTTGTTGCGAACAGTATACCCTGACCTCCGGGCTTGTTCTCTGAACTCCGCTTGTCTCCTATTTAGGTGGCTTTCGCGTTCCTATATGATATACCCTGACTGTTTTGACAGTTCTCCTACTGACGGCCCCAGCACTTTAGCAGCGCAGGCTGTCCCGCTCCAGTTGCCGTCTGCCGCCTGTCAGCAACAGTCATAGGCAGGACAGTGGCTGGGTTCCAGTTAGGGCTCACTGCACCTCCCTTGACGTGACAGGAATTCATAGTACAGACAGATGCCTCAGAGGTGGATTTAGGTGCAATCCTGTCCCAAAGCGTTCATGGGGAAGAGCACCCCGTCGGATACTTCAGCTGGAAGCTGTCTGCAGCCGAAAAAAATTATAGAAATCGTAGCGAGGGAATATTTGGCCCTAAAGTGGGCAATCGAATAGCTCAGGTATTACCTGGTGGGAAGGCAATTTAGGGTGATCACTGATCTCTCCCCATGAAATGGATGGCCCAAACAAAGGAAGAACGCGAGGGTAACCCGTGGTTTAAGGCTCTGCAGGACTTGCAATTCTTTGTTGAACCACCGCCCTGGGTCCCAGCAACTAACGCAGATGCTTTTCAAGGGTAAACAGATTGGGGCACAATGTGTGCTCTGCCCCCATAGGGTCTGAGCGAGGGGGGGTAGAAGGTGGCAACAGCAGGAAGGGTGTACAATGGAGTCCAGGGTCCTTGCATGTACCTTTCGATGTCCAGAGACATGCCCCCAAGGTAAGGAGCCTTGGGGGAATGAAAGGCCAAAGTTCAATAGGTGTCGACAGTCGACATATGTTTAATGTGTTAGTATGGCTTCCAGCCATTCCCGGGTCTGGCCTTTCAGTGGGAGTGAGCAAAAGAGAAAGGGTGGGTGCTCACTCCCTCATGTTCCACTCCGGGATTTCCCCTGGAGTAAATAAGCCCAGCAGGTAAGCTGACAAAACGGGCTACAACTCCCCAGGCTACCTTCCAGTCTGGAGAGGAGACAGGCTGGGGAACCAGCAGGACTGCTACCCGATTTTGTGTGGTTACTTATAAAGGTGTTAGTAAGTTTACTCTGTTAGTTAGAGCACAGACGGGCTGGCTTTTGTTTTGTTTTACATTGTGCACGTCTTGCACTTATGTTTGTGTTGCTGCTTCAATAAAATACAGAGGCCCTGTATTTTTACACCTGGAATCCGTCTCTGTCTCTGCCTGAAAAACACGTGTGTCACGATCCCAGAGCCGCTATATATATATATATATATATTTTAATTAAATATATATAGTGAGGGGGACCAGCAACAGGTAGGCAGCGTGGGCTTCAGCAGACAGAGACAGGGACACAACTTACAGTTCAAGTCCAGGCATTACCTGGATTTATTTCAGCAAGTGAAAACAACACAAACAAAAAACAAGCCTTAGCTTCAGGCAACAAAAATAAATACCTGCTCGCGGAGCTCTCACTAAACACAGGATTCCCTGACTAGTACTGGCAGGGCTTGTTGAAATTTACAGCAGGTTCCTTCACGGACGGTCTTTCCTCTAAAACCCAGAGTCTACATCAGACAGCGCACAGGCCTGCATACCCGATAGGCGGGACACCACCTCACCTGGTGCGTGGGAGTGGCCACCACCCGGCTCTGTGACCACTCCATAAAGGCTGACCCAGACTAAGCGGACTGGAGCCACTACACTACAGACCGTGTCAGTAACATTTGTGTTAATGTCGGCCCTCCTTCACCGAGCCCAGGCCTCTCGGTGACACGCATTGCTCCACTTACTCCCCAAAGCCGCATAGGAGAGCATCCTAGGAGAAATATATCTTCTGTCAACAATGCTGCCCGTCACTGTCTCACATATCCTCCCCCTCTGTTCGAAACCCGTGGGGTCGGACACTTTTAGCTACCAAACAGTGTGTTCTTGACAGTGCGTCAGCATTGCCCTGTAGTCTTCCTGCCCTATGTTCACAGAAAAAACTGTAATTCTGCCAGTGTCAGGAACCATTGGTAACCCTAGCATTTCTCTCTTTTGCTTGGGACATCCAGGTTAGCGGTGAGTGGTCGTGATCAACCGAAAAGCGCCCCAGTAGGTAGTTTTTAAGGGGATTCGAGGGCCCACTTGAAACCCAACATTCGTCCAAATATGGAATTCCCCCGGGGGGGTGAGCTTCCTACTTAAGTACTTTACGGGTGCTCTTCTCCGTCATTCCCTGGAAAGCACGCCCCCGTCCCACACAGACCATCCGTCGACAACAAACCCCTTTTAAATTTTTGGGGGTGATCATAGGCCTTTTTAAAAGGGGCCATTTTAACACTTGGAATCCCTCTCTGCCTCGGGGTTCCCAAGTGACCATAACAATGTACTGTTTTTGTAGGTCGGTTAGCGGGCTGTTTAACGGGCAAATTTTGGGGATGAACCTCCGATATAACCCCACGATCCCCAAAAAAAGGCCCCACCGCCTTTGGGGGGGTTGTGGCACCCTGTTCGCCTCCCCCTTTTTAACCTAGTTTGATAAAACCCCTACCATATGTCCCCGGTACCGGGCTTCTTCCAGTCCTAAACACATTTTCCTGGGGTTTCGTTTGCCCGGGCCCCCCTAAGGGGAAATTTAAATATGGCCCGGGACCTTTGGTTTAAAAGGCGTCCCAGTTTCCCCACTAAAGAAAATTTTAAAGTCCCTCCAGATATGCCGAAGCCCTATCGACGATGGGGCTTGAAAGGAAAACATCCATTAATTTCCCGGAAGGTGGCCCCGGGGCCCCATTGGCCCAAAACCCAAAAGGGAGGGAGTATAAATGGAAGAGCCCGTCCCGGTTTTAGCAAACGCCGTCTTCTCTTGGCTTGCTCTTTTAAGGGGGGGTTTTCCCGTAGGGCCCTTTTTGGAGGTCAAGAGTAAAAAATATCTTTCAAGTCCTTTAACCCCCAAAATTTGCTCATCGAACCCCTTTGGGAATTTGGGTTTCGCATCGGGAACCCTTTAGACTTCTTTTAAACTTTCGGAAAACATTACAATGCCCTTTAATTTAGCCCTCCGGTTTTGGGATGAGCACAATGGGGCTTGGGCCACTCGCTTTTTGAAACTTCAATAACCCCCAGGGCTAACATCTTCTTGGCCTCTTCCGAAAGGCCCCGGGCTGCGAGCCCTGGAAACCCCGGGAAAAGGGTTTTAAATGAAACCCTTTCACCGGGTTTAGTGACCAAAGTCAGTTTTATCACATTAGTCCCCCCTGGATTCCGGGGAACACATCCCTTTTTCTTCTGAAAGAATTCTCGGGGGTTTCCCGCTTCGAGACTTTTACAGGGACTCGGGAAAAAAACCAAAACCCTTTTGGGACTAGAAATATTGGGGGGGGCCTCACTGCAAACCCAAAGGGCTTCATCCTTCCCAAGGTTTTAAATTAAAATTAAAAATGGGACTTTGCTCTGGCTTACGTCAACCGGGTGGGACACGTTGGGAATTTTTCTTCCCCCAACCTTTTTTTCCCAACTTCATAGGGGCCTTGCCAAATTTGGCCCGGAACTTCTCTCTAAGGGGGCACGAGCACTAGCACCTGATCCCCCGGGTTAAAGCCCCCATTTTGGCCGACCTGTTATATATCCGCCTCTGGGCCTCTTCGCCTGAGGGAATGTTCCCTAACGAAAAAGGGGGTAAAACCCCTGCAATTTGGTTCCCAGCATTAGGGAAAAGTGGTTTTTAATTTTCGCTCCTGTAGGGGTGGACCGGGGTTCTTCCCCTGGTCCATTGGCTATACAAGGAAATCCCGTGGACGTCTTCCATAGACTTCTCAAAAGGGGAGAAACCCCGTTTGAGGGGCTGTGGAAAAATTTCCCCGAATGAGAACCCTCAAATAAAAAGGGAGCAAACAGTCCCAAATCCCCCTTTCCCCTTTCCAAAAGACCACCTTCTTTAGCAAACTTTTAAAAAAATTTGTTTTTTTCGTTTAACAAAATCCATCCGTTTGGGGTGGTATACGGAGTGCGGGAGAAGTTAATGCTAAGTAACTTTCACAAATTTTTCATGACCTGGACCCTGAAAGGGGGTTTCCTTTGGGCTGTGAGGGTTTTCCCCTTTTTTGGGTACCGTAACCCAGAAAAAAAAAATGGAAAAAGTCTTTCGCGATATTTTTTGATGAAGGATCCGCAAAGCCAAACCTCCGGGTTTAAAGGGTTTGGGATAAACTAACCACAACCCGTATATATTGATGGCCCCGTGCCGACTTTAATTTGAGGGGGGAAAAAAGGGCCATTGCAATCCTCCAAAGGGTTTTTTCCCAAGGATGGGTTTGTGGCATCAGGGACTTCCCGGAATGGGGGGATTGGACGGACAAAATTTTAAATTTTGGGGCAAGGGGTAGGCAGTACCCTTTTACATCAGTGGTTTCACCCCTGGCCCGAAAAAAAAACCCCTGGAGAATTCGCCCCTCGGGTCTTCTCCCAGTTTCCTTTAAATGGCCCTCCAAATCATTTTATATGGGGGGCGGGTCTAAGACCAAACCCCCGGTAAGGCCGTGGTACCCCTTTGTTTTCTCCACCCCCCCCCTGGGTTTTTCCCAAATTGGTAAACAGGTCTTTGGGGGGACTGCCATAAGCGGATACCCCCGTATCAGCCCCTGGGTACTGAGGTCTCCATTTACCACCTTAACATTTTCCCCCAGCTTTTGGTAAGGTGGGATCCCAAAGCGGGGTGTCCCGAAAGTTACCCGCGAGACCCTTAAATCAAGGAAAGGCAGCCCCTCTTCCTTGGTCCCAGGCCACCCCCAAGGGGTGCTAGGGAAAAATTTTTCACAACCCCCTTTGGTCACCCCCACTGTTGGGGTTTATGCATCAGGGCAAAAGGGTTTTGGGTTTAACAAAGGGCATAACCTTAACTCACAAAATTTAAACCCCTTTAATAAAATTTTTTTTCATGTTTCCGCCACAAGCCCAGAATAAAAGGGAAAAATTTTCTCCCTAGAAACACCGTTGTGGGATGAGGGGTCGGTCCACCCCACTTCACGAAGGCCAGTTTCCCCAAGGATTTCCTGTTTTAGGAAGCCGAAGGATACTCCTTGGTGTTTCCCCCTGGACCCCAAAAACCCGATAACACCCTCCCGTGATTTGGAAAGTTTGGGTCGATCATGGGTTTGGCCCAAGGCACAAGTGTTACTAAACTTCCGGTCCAGTAGAGCTGTCACTGGAAAAATTTAAACACCTTTATCGAAAAGGGTCCATGGAATGGGTCATTTTTCCAATACTGCTCCCCAGGCATACCCGGGGGGGCAAAAAAAGACCCCCTTTTAGCGTATCAAGTTTAAAGGGCTCGGGAAAAGGGGGGAAATTCCCGAACATGCCCAGGCCCACTACCAAACCCCCAACATAACTTTCGGGGGCTGTCCCACCCAGGCTCAAGGGCCCCTTCAGGGGGTGTCCCAAATTTGGGGCCCCTCCCCTCTTTCCCGTTGATCTACCCCTAAGCCACCTCCCCTTGGGACACTTCTCACCCCCTTTGATATGGGACCGCCCTTAAAAAGACAACCCAGGGGGTTTTTTCGTTCCCAGGGGGTTTGGGGCGACCAGAAAACTTTTGGCACTCAAAAACCCTTTTTCGGGAATTTTAGATCCAAGGGTTAAAATTTAAACTTTTTCTGCGTTGTAGGTTTAGTAAAAGAAACTGGGTTTTCAACGCCCCAAAAAAGAAATTTTGCTTAGGAATAATTCCCTATCCCAAGGTTTTAAATTTCTTTTTTTTCTGCGGGGTGGCATAAAAAACACGTCGTTTTAACAAGCTACAAATTTGGGAAATTTTTGGAAACTCATTTCTTTTTGGGGGCAATTTAGATCCCAAGGGGGTTTTAAAGGTTTTCTGCTGTTTTGGTCAGTAAAATACCGTTTTTTAAAAAACCTACATAGCGGTTTTTTTTGGGCACTTTAAATTTTTTGCGCCCAAAAAAAAAACCAAGGGTTAATTAAAATTTTTTTTTGCTGGGTTTTGGTCAGTAAAATAAAAAGCGTGTTTAAAACCCTACATAGCTGGTATTTTTTTGGAGCTCATTTCTTTTTTGTGGAATTTTTAAAACCAAGGGTTAAAAAACGTTTTTCTCTGTTGGGTCAGAAAAAAACCCCCGTCATTTTAACACGCTACCCAAAAATTGGGAATTTTTTTTCAGCTCATTTTTTTTTTTCACAATTTTTAAACCCAAGGGGTTTTTTAAGTGTGGGTTTTTGCTGTTTTTCCGTAAAAGAAAATTGTGTTTTTTTCAACCCAAAGAAGAAAAATTTTTTGGGCTGGCCAAAAATTCATTTAACGAAAGGGGTTTAAATTAAGGCCCCGTTTTTACGGGTTTGTTTAAAAGGGAAAATACACGAAATTTTTGAAAGGACATACAATAAAAATTTTTTTCCCGCCCCTTTGTGGGGTGCAATTTATTCCAAGGGTTACCCGCTTTTAGTGGGTTCATTTTGGGGGCAAAAAAAAGGGTTGTAATTTTTTATTAACCACGATATCTTCATTAAAAAAAAAGGAAAATCTGTTAAAAATTTTGAATAAAAAATTAAAGGGCAGACAAAAGAGGTTTTCAGGCTCTTTACCCTGAAGTTGGGGAGGAGCACAGACATTCCGGAGCAGGCACAGGGCACAGCACAGTAAAGGGAAAAGGTTTGCAGCAGGGAGTCACTTAAGTGGGACAAACTCCCGGGGTCATCCCAGGGGTTTTGTTGACCAGCAAAACCCCAAAGGGTTCCCTTGGGTTTGGTTGAAAAAATATTCATAAACCTTCCTTTTCCCAATGAAAAAAACCCGAAAAACCCCAAACCCCGAAAACCCGGGGGGAACGCCGGAACAAAAACCCCTTACGGGAAGGCCCCCCGGGGGCGGATTTAACCCCGGGCCCTTCCCCTGGCCTCAAAAACCCGCCTCTGTTTCCCATCCGGTTCCCCCTCACCAAAAAGAAATTTCTATGTGGTCGGGGACCCCGCGCCACCCCCCTACAAGCCGGAAAAGGGAAGAACCAAATTTGAGGGGGGAAAAACAAGCAGCCTAAATTGGCCCGGAAGAAATTTGGGGTTTCCCAAAAAACCCCTGCCCTTTTTGTTTAGGGGGCAGCCCCCTGCCCCTACCCAAAACCCCGGGGAGGAGGAAAAAAGCAAGTGACCCATCGAAACCACAAAATTTGATGATGATTAATCCGACCCCGGGAAATTGGGGGGCCCCGGGTAGAAATGGGGGTCCTTCCAAAAAGTCGGAGAAGAGGGTATTTTACTTGGGCCCCAGGCCAAAAGCCCGGCCCCCAAACCTAACCCCCCTACCCCCCCCCCCCTGGATCCCCCCCCCCAATTTCCCCCCCCAACCCCCCCCCCCCCCCGGGAAGGGGGTGGCCTAGCCAGGGGGCCTCAGGTTTTGGGGAGCCCCCAAGCCCGCCAAAAAGGGGAGAAAATTTCCCACTCGCCCGGTCCAAAAAGAGCCCGGGACAGGGGCCCCCAAACGAAACAGCGGTCGGTAGTAAGTCCCCCAGTGGGGAGCCCCTTTAAGGAAAAAACACTTACCGGGAAGTGTGGGTTTTTCTTTGCTAAAAAACAAAGGGGGACCCCGGGAAAAAGGGGGAAATGGGAGAATCCGTGGGGGAAAAGAAAATGAAGCGGGCCCGGGGGCTAAAGTTGGCACCAAAGGGCCCCCGCGTCAACACTTCAGGGGCAACATCCGGGGGCCTGGGAGAAACTTTGGCTCAGAAAAGGGGTTGGTCCAACCCTTTCCCCGCGGAACGCCCAGGGCATGCATGCCACTGCAGTCTGTCAAAGGGTCCCCCCCTCTTCAGAAAAAGCTGTTTCTCGTTTTCCATCATTTTCCTGGGTCCAATGCTCCTGCTACCATGGCCCCCGGGAGGGCGTTCAACGAGGGGAATTTCAAAAAAGACAAAGTAGCGTCCAAAAACCCTCCTAAGGGTGCAGATTCCGACCCTGCTCCCGTCCAAATTGTTGGTACTGCCGTCCCTCCCTTTTTCCCAAAACGTGGACTCTGCCCCCGTTAAAGAATTAATGGCCCGTTTCCAAGCCGAGGTGGGAGAAACAAAGCCGTAATTTCTTTTTCCAAAAAGGCAGTACCAAAAACCCCTTATAAATATGTAGAAAAAGGGAAATTTGGGGGAAAAACCTTGAACTTAAAAATTTTTTGTTCCCGGGGCACGGCCCGCCGGAAGTGGGAAACTGGGAAAAAGGAAAGGGCCCGTAATGGTTTCCCTTTTTTGGTCCCAAAGGGGGAATGTGCTTTCCTTTCCCCGCCCCCACCAACAAATTTGGACAGGAGACGCCCCTTTCCCCCTCCCCGTTGTCAAAAAAGCTGCTCCGCACCAATGCCGGGCCCTTCCCCCACCACCACCCCCAAACTCCGCCTCCACAAGTACCGCTGCTCCCTACAACATGTGTGGGCACAGTTTGGTTTTCACGCATTTTTTACACATGGTTTCCTCCCGGGAAAAAAAAGCACAAAAGGGGGGGAATGCTCTTGGCATGCAGCAAAAAAAATTTGATGTGTGGGGCTTTCCCCCCGCACCCAAATGCAAACGGAAAAACCAAAGGTGCGGACAATTTGGGGGAAATGGGTTTCCACGCTGCCCGGGAAAGGGGTGGGGCCAAACGCCCTGCATGGGGCATGTGTTCAAACCCGGGTTTTTTTAAAAAAGGGGTTTTCCCGAAAATCTTCCACCCATTTTTCTGGGGAAATTTTGACAATTTGGGCCCGGAAAAAATGTGCATGCACTTATCCATTCCCACAAAAACCAGGAATACTTTTCCCCCCGAGTTGCAGGCCCAAAACGGCCCCGCCCAAAAACTCGATATCGAGGGTTTCCCCCCCCATTTTGGGAAATTTCCCCCTGCCCCTTTGGGACCGGCTGTTATTGAACAGAGAAAGGCCCCATTTAAAGATTTTTTTTGAATTTATTCCCGGGGACAGGGGGGTCTCCCCCGGTTTAAATTTTAAGTCCCCCATTTGGGGCTCATGGGATGACAAACCCGGTTTGGGTGAGCCATTTTTAGGGGCCACTTATTTTTCATACCCCCCAGGCCCCGGGGATGAAATAACGTATTCCCCTGCTTTTAGTCCCGGAAAAGGGCTGAAAAATCTGGGCCGGGCAGGGGGAAGGGGGACTGGGGACTACATCTCTGCACCACATTTAGTCCCCTTTGGGGGCGGGAAATGGAAGGGAGGAAAGGGCCCTTGAGGGAAAAAGAACCTTGTCTGGTGAAATGAATGGAAATTTTTTAAAAAAAGATGACAGGGGAGGAAGGGTTCAGGACAGCTGGGTCAGGTTTAAAAGGGGTGAGGGAAGACGAGGCAAAATTTGAACCCGCCCAAAAACCCATGGCAAATTTACAGGGGGAGATGGAAGGGGAGGGAGTCCCCCGGGGGTTTTACTTGGGCAGGAAAAAGGGGCCCCCCCCCGCAGCTTTCTGGAAATTTTCCTGGCAAGAGACACTGAATAGTCCCCATCCCAGGGGGATGACTTCTGGCCTCCACCCAGGGACCCTCGTACTGGCCCAAAAAAAGGGCCTTTTTTTCACTTTTTAGAGGGGGAACAAACCCAAAAACTATAGATAAATCCCCCTAGCCCGGTTTTGGCCCCCTGGGCCCATTAAAGGGATATCCCTCCTCTGGGGCAGGTCTGACCGGGGTGTTTCCTTTAGCGTTCACCCACTATTGGGCCCCGGTTGCTGGGGGCAAAGGTTTGGGGGGGGGTAGGGGCCGTACCCGCTCCCTCCCGCAGCAAAACCAAATCTGGGTCGGGGGTTTATGGCAGTTCCTTCACCCCTAGTGGGGGAGGGGGATTTGCCCGCCCGCAGCACCCCCGTCAGGACTTTAAGCCGACCCTGAACCAACTGGGGGTGGCCTACTTGGACAGCACTCTTCCACCCAGTTAGAAGATCTGCTGGACTACTGGGCAGCCAAACTGGATGTGTGGCTGCAACTTGCCGAGTTTGCAGTGGAGAAGCTGTCCTGCCCGGCCAGTAGTGTGGCATCGGAACAGTTGTTCAGTGCGGCGGGGGCCATCGATACCCCAAGGAGAACCCGCTTGTCCACGGGAAATGTGGAACGACTGACCTTTGTCAAGATGAATCAGGCATGGATCTGCAAGGATTTCCACACACAAATGCCTTAGGCGTCAGATTACATCAGCCACAATGCCTCACCAAAACTTTGAGAATTGAGTCTGGGTTCAAACTACCTGCCTCCGCCACTATTCTGATTCCGCCACCCGCCTGATGCCACACATCTGCTGCCAGTTGCTCCATCTGCCTACCACCATCTTTACCAGGCACTGGTATTGCCACCCACCTCCACACTGTGTCATTGTGCCACTCTCTGACCTCATGCTGCTGCTGCTGTTGCTGCTGCGGTCACCTCCACACCCTGTCATTGTGCCACTCTGCCCTCATGCTGCTGCTGCTGCCATGACCTCCACTCTCTGTCATTGTGTCACTGTCTGACCTCATGCTGCAGCTGTGGCTGCTGCCGTGACCTCCACACTGTGTCACTCTGCCACTGTCTAACCTCATGCTGCTGCTGTGGCTCCTGCCGTGACCTCCAAACTCTGTCATTGTGCCACTCTTTTGCCTACTCCTGTTTGTGCCATCTCCACACTCTGTCATTGTGCCACTCTGTGGCCTACTCCTGTTTGTGCCACCTCCACACTCTGTCATTGTGCCACTGTCTGACCTCATGCTGTTGCTTTTGCTTCTGCCGTGACCTCCACACTCTGTCATTGTGCCACTCTGTGGCCTACTATTGTTTTTCCACCTCCAGAATGTCATTGTGCCACTGTATGACTTCATACTGCTGTGGCTGCCGCCGTGACCTACACACTCTGTTATTGTGCCACTATGTGGCCTACTCCTGTTGGTGCCACCTCCAGAATATGTCATTGTGCCAGTCTCTGACCTCATGCTGCTGCTGTTGATGATGTCATCTTCACACTGTGTCATTGTGCCACTTTGTGGGCTCCTGATGTTGCTGCCACCTCCAGAATTTGTCATTGTGCCACTCTGTGGCCTACTCATGCTGCTGCCAAGTGACCGCTGTCTCACTGGAACACCCTGTTGTCGGAAAATTTGGCGAAGTCGGCGACCGAATTTTTGAGAAATTCGCCTATCTCTAATTATATTGATTTCCAAGCAAAAGGTCAATATGTCAAATTGAGGAGCATCCATGAAGTTTTCCCAATAAAAGAGAAATAGCATCATCCTTCTCATCAATAGTGGTCTCATGGCCAAGAAAATTTCCACACTGCATAATGTGAGGCCATGACAACTGGAAGAATATAAAATTAAGTCTCTCTATCCATTCAAAAGCCAAGAAGTGGGCATCCAGGCAAAATATCGGAGTCATCAAGTCGGCTCATCACAAGGTCTATTAGTTCTGGCGCAACAAACATGGCAGTGGAGATGACTCATATGCTTTGTAATATTGAAATAACATATGTCCATGAAATCACTGTGCGATGCGCATTGCAAAAGTCTGGAATGGTGGTCTAAAAAAAGGTAAAGAAGCTTTGACCTTAATATCATCATAAGAAGTGTCAGCTCCAGTTTGCAAAAAAGTATGAAAAGTAGACAATAAAAGATTAGAAATGGGACATTTGAAGCAATGAGACAAAAGTCTATAGACTGTGCTCTGATGGGTGCAAATATTTCTAGAAGAATCAAGAGAAAAGAGGGCTAACGAATCGAGAAATTGAAGGAACTGTCAAGTTCAGTGGAGGAAGCCTGATGATATTTCACAACCAAAAGATTGGGATAGTTTACCAGGATTGATGGTGATCTCAATGCTCAGCTATATGTGAGTATTCTACACAATGGGTTACTTCATACACTTGAGAACTATGGGTATGAAAAGGACGACATAGTGTTCCAGCAGGACAATGGACTAGAGTTGCTGGTTTGACTCTCAGAGTCACCAGATCTCAACCCAATTGAACACTTGTGAGTAGAGTTGAAGAAAAAACTGTATTCATACTCAAGTGAGTCAACAAGCATGAACCATTATTGGGAATGTGTAAAATAGACCTGGGATCAGATTTCAGTCAATACATGCTTGAATCTGTCTGAAAGGATTCAGAAGGATTCAGGTAGTATTGAAAGCCAAAGGTGGATTTTCAAAATAATAAAAATGATAATAAATGACAATCGACTTCACTGAATATATGTTTATAGTTGCAAGTCAAATCTATGTATGAGACAGCCAAGATGATTGTCTATAAAATTATGGTAATTTCACATTCAAAGTTGTAGTGGATATGAATCATGAAAGTAAAAATTTCAAAACATAGTTACCCTTTTGCTTATCAGTGTAAGGCTGGGTTCACACGGCTTATTTGCGGGGAGTAATTACGCCCCGCAATTATGCTGTGTGGACGGGGGTGGAGCAGGAGCGGGGGCGGGAGTGGGGGGCCAGCACCTCGCCGGCCCATAGACTATCATTACTAGCAGTGCGTGTACGCCGCTAGAAAATGACCTGTCACTTATCTCCCCCCGCAGTGGATTCGCCGAGCAGGGAGAGGAGACGTAATCCATAGTTCTCTATGAGAACTGTGGATTACCGTAATGACTGGGACAGATTTCAGCCCGTGATTTGCGCACTCCGGCGATTAATTACGGACTGAAATACGGCCCATTTTAAGCCATGTGAACAAAGCCTAAGTGCTTAATTCAGTGATGCAATGTCACAGTTAGTTTTCTATCTTCTCTTTTCCTTGAGAGCAGTCCAATATTCTCAAGTAACTTAGTAGGTGATGTGTCTCCAGGCTTCCTGGTCAAAGGCTAGGGAAGACCAATATTTTAATATGATAAACTTCAAGTGACTTTTCCACTTATACCTCTTCATTGGTGCCCCTTTATTTCAGTAAAATGTTTGCAGCTCATCATGCAGCATGATCTTGGGCAGATGGTTATTCTACATCCTGAGGATAGATCTGCTCAGTGCAGCAAAGCTTCAATGCTGGTGACATTTGCCTGTTTCAGGACTTCAGTGTTGGTATTGAAGTCATAGCAGTGAATGTTGAGAATGCTGTGGAGACAGTGTTGATGGAAATCCTCAAGGAATCATAGGTGGTAGCAATAAGTGACTCAGTCACATAGAAGGACTGCTATGTACAGTACAAACTGATCTTTGTGCATTTCTACAGTTGTGTCTTTCACCATGCTCTTTTGTGTAGTCTGCCAAATACAGTGCTTGCCTTTGCTAGTCGGATAATAATAATCTTTATTTACCGTAGTTTTCAGACTATAAGGCGCACATAAAAGCCTATGATTTTCTCAGAAATCGAAAGTGCGCCTTACAGTCCGATGCGCCTTATATATGAATCAATTCTTCATTTGGGTTTTTAGGCTTTGTTCAGAACATATTTACAGCTAATTTAGTGACACTTAGGCCATGTTCACACGGCTTATTTCGCAACGGATTTGCCGCAGGATTTACGTTCCGCAAATACGGCTGAAATCCTTTTAGGCTGTGCCCGGAAATCCGTCGCGAATCCGTCGCGAACGAGCACTTATTCGACGCGTATTAGACGCGTATTTGCGGCGGATTTCAGGCCGGATTTTCGAGCCGGATTTAATATAGACAGCCAATAAATACACTATTATTTTTTAAAGTAACCAATCAGCCCCCATATTTTTCTTTGAAGATATTCATTTATTTTCAAATCAGCCGATAAAAAAGCTATATGGACCCTGCCCCCCCTCCCCCCAGAAAGAAATTACAAGATAATAATTGGATAATGCATTACATAGTCTCCACCCATGTATGATATAAAAGTCACACATGGCAATCTTTCTTGCCTTTTGCTTCGGGGAGTCAATTGGATTAGGGATTTACCCGGAGGGTTTTTTAGTGAATTTGTTGCTCCCAAAATTCTCGAATTTTTTTTAAAAGGGGAACCAAAATTGCAAAAGCTCCCTTTTGAGAAAGGGGGGGACCCGGGCTCTTTTTTTTTGATGTGTTCAAAATGAAGGGTTTCCCGGCAGGGAAATTTTAAAGGAAACCCCTTTTTTGGTGTTGTGTTGTGAAAGTGTTTTGTCATTATGTCTTTTATGTATGAAATTGCCCTGTTTTTTCTATTTTTGTATGTTTGTTACATGTAAAGGGGCATTGGGGAAATGCCCCCTTTTTTGTCATTTTTTCTAAAGGGGGGACTTTACTTTTTTTTAATTTTGGGCCCAACATGCTTTTTTTTTTTGGGGCTTTGTGTATTTGGGGCACTGGGGGATGTTATGGTTGGGTGTCTTGGTGTTATGGGTGCTGGGGTTGGGTTTTTTTTCTGGGGGTTTTTCCCGGTAGGGGGGTTTGGGGGTTGAAAAATTTACTGGGGGTGTGGACTGTAGCTTTTTTTTTAAAAATGGGGCAATGTGGATTTTAAAGGTTATGGCTTTTCGGGGGTTTTTGTTATTTTATGGGATTTTCTGTTTTTTTTTTTTTGGGGGGGTCTTTTGCTGTTTTTTTTTATGGGGGGTGGGTGTTTCGGAGTGGGGGGGTGGGGTTGGGGGTTTCGGGGGTTTTGGGTGGGGCCTGTAGATTTTAAATGTTAGGGGGGAAATTTTTGATGTTACTGTTATGGGGTCCCTGGCCATTTTTTTCTGCTATGTGTGTAATGTAGTTTTAAAACTGTTTTAAGGTGGGCACCGTAATTTTTACGGGTTAGGGGGGTTTAACTTTTGATTTTAAATTTTAGGGGTGTACTGCAGCTGTTACTTTTTATGGGTGTACTGTAGCTTTTTCCCCCTTTTTAAAGGGTTGTAAATGTAATGTTACTTAATTTTGGGTTACTTTTGATGTTACTGTTTTTGGGGTGTACTGTAGCTGTTACTGTTAGGGGTTTGTACTGTACTGTTACTTTTTAAAAATGTTGTAAATGTAAAAGTTACTTTTTTTGGGGGTTTTTTGGGATTTTTTACTGTTATGGGTGACTGTGGCTGTTACTGTTATGGCTGTACTGTTGTTTTTTAAGTTAGGGGTTTTTTTTTGGTATGTAGCTGTTACTTTTTTGGGGGGGTGCTTTTGCTTTTTCTGTTTTATTTGTAAATGTAGTTTGTTTATTTTTTGGGGGGTTTTTTTGGGGATTTTATGTTATGGGTGTTTTTGAGCTTTTAAAGGGTTTGGGGGTTTTAGGGAGTGTTCTGTTTTTTGTGGGCCCCCGGGAATTTTTTAGGGGGGGGGTGGGGGAGCTTTTTATGGTTTTTTGGGGGGTTTTTCTGAGCTCTTACTGTTATGGGGGTTATTTTTTGATTTCACTAGTAGTTTGTCTTGTATTTTGATTGGTTTTAGATTCCAACGGGCGGGTTTGGGTTTTGGGGGGGCTTCCGGTTTTTGCATAAATTATTACCTTTGGGGGAAGGCTTATTTAAACAAAAATTTTAGAAAGGTGGTGCAAAAATCCAATAATTCTGTTTTTTTTTAAAATAAAAATTTAAAATTGATTTTAAAATTAATTTTCGTTTCAAATTTTTTTTTTTAGAAACAACGGGAAAGAGCCGGCGCAAAAGTTTGGGGGCCCCACCCAAAAAACCAAACTGCGGTAGGGAAACGGGGGAAACCTTGGAAACCCTTTTTGGGGTTGAATTAAGGAGGAAATTAAAATTTTTTGCATTTCCCAAGGCCCATTTTTTTGAAAAAATTTTTATTTTTTTCTTGGAAAATGTGTTAACTCTTTTTAGTAAACAGTTTTGACTATTTTGGTTTTTTTTTTGTTTTTTTTAAAAAATGCAAAACAAATTTAAAAAGTTCTATGAATTTTTCGTATGTCCCCGGGGGCCCTTTTGACCGATTGGTTGAAATTTTTGGGAAAACCGCCACCCAAAAGGGGAGGCCCCAAAAACATGAGGACATCCATTCTCCATTTAGAACGACTGCTGAAATTTCGTTGCGGTTTGTAAAAAATTTTTTAAAAAAAAATTTTTAAATGAACTTGATTCAGTTACAACTGCATCCAGTTCCCAACCCAAATTCTTAAAATAACACACACAAGCTAAAGGGTTCTTTGTGTTGGGGAAACGTTCCAAATTTCTTTTCATACAAAAAAAAATACAAACTCTTGTCTTTCACACACTTTGCGGTCGGTTTTTTTGTGTTGGAATTTAGCCCCCAAATGTTCTTTACACTAAAAAAACCCTACCATCTCTTGTTTTCAAACACTTTGCGGTACGGTTCTTTGTGTTGGGAAACGTTTCCAAACTGCTTTTTCCCCAAAAAACCATTCCATCTCTTTTCTTTTACACACCCCTTTTCGGTACGGTTCTTTGTGTTGGGTTTAAATTTTTCCCAACCCGCTTTCCACACAAAAAAACATACTATTTTTTAATTTTTTTTTACCTAAACCCCTTTTTTTTTTCCGAATTTTTGGCAAAACCCGGGGAAAAGTTTTGCATCGCTGCACTTCCTTTTCCCATTTGGGAAATCCCATATCCGGAATTGGAGGGGGCACATGCCAAATTGTTTTGGCAACACTTGCAGCCCATTTTCGAATTCCCAAGCCCCACCCCCGGAGATTTGGCTGCAGGGACAGGCAGGGGTTTTTAAATTTTTTTTTTTGTGGCCAAATTCCCCCCCCAACGGGATAGGCGCCGTTGACTGGAAAACAATACGTGTGCCAGCAGCCACCGCAAAACAAAGGGTCCATGTACTTTTAAATTTTAAAAAGTACTTTTCTGTGGTTTTGATGGGGTTGGGGGTGTTTCCCCACAGTAAGTTTGGGTTTCGGGTCCGAAAATTTGGCGCCATGGAAAATACTGGGGACTCCGGGGCGCTGCTGAACCGGAGTTTGGGGGGGCAAGGCTGCAGAGCAAAAGGGCTCTACCCCCCCCAAAACCTCTTTCCGGGGTTCCAAATCATTTGTCCCCTTGCCTGGTTGGTGATGGAAAACATTTCCCCTTGATGTGCAAACTGCTTTTCGGCCCTATCCACGAAGGGGATGGATGTCCGGGAAAAAGAATTTTTTAACACGAGGCTGAGCCGGGCACGGCTTTATTTTTGGGGGGAGTGGCGGGGTTCCCCGGGGTCATGGTAAACAAGTGGAGGGGCTTCAACCACTGGGAATTAGGGGGGATGAGCACACGGTGGATGGGGTCATCAAAGCAGCCTGTGTTCTCCACAAACTATGTTCGGGACTTTGATGGTCGGGGACATTGAAGTGGAGACACGGCTGTTTTTGGGGGCATCTCCATCCACCTGGGGCCTCGGCTGCCCGTCCAGCCGAGGTGCGAGGGGGCGAGAAACCTTCGCGAGCTATTTTATGTCCCCGAAGGCAAGAGTGCCATGGCAATTTGACAGCCTTAGTCAGCACCCCTTTCCCGTGGATGGATGGATCTCCTGATCAAGGCCTTCGGGGACAAGCTTGTGCAGACACCGAATCTGCTTCTGCTGCACGCCGATCCTGACATCTGCGGCTGTTGCTGCATTCTCCACAAGGGGAAACCCCTGCTTCTGCTGCACACCGATCCTGACAACTGCGGCTGTTGCTGCATTCTCCACAAGCGGACTCCTGCTTCTGCTTCACGCCGATCCTGACAACTGCGGCTGTTGCTACATTATCTACAAGCTGACTCCTGCTTCTGCTGCATGCCGATCCTGACAACTGCGGCTTTTGCTGCATTCCCCACAAGTGGACTCATGCTTCTGCTGCACACCGTCCTGACAACTGCGGCTGTTGCTGCATTCTCCACAAGCGGGATCCTGCTTCTGCTTCACCCCGATCTGACAACTGCGGCTGTTGCTGCATTCTCCACAAGTGGACTCCTGCTTCTGCTGCACGCCGACCCTGACAACTCGGCTGTTGCTGCATTCCCCACAAGCGGACTCCGCTTTGCTTCAACGCCGACCCTGACACTGCGGTGTTGCTGTATTCTCCACAAGCGGACCCCTGCTTCTGCTGGACGCGATCCTGACAACTGCGGCTGTTGCTGCATTCTCCACAAGGGGGACTCCTGCTTCTGCTGCACGCCGACCCTGACAACTGCGACTGTTGCTGCATTCTCCACAAGCGGCCCTCCTGGTTCTGCTGCACGCCGATCCTGCAACTGCGGTGTTGCTGCATTCTCACAAGCGGCCCTCCTGCTTCGGGTGCCCGCCGCTCCTGACAACTGCGGCTGTTGCTGCATTCTCAACAAGCGGACTCCTGCTTCTGCTGCACGCCGATCCAGCAAAGTTCTGCTAATGCTACAGGTTGTCCCAGGGGACTCCTCTAGTTAATCAATGCTTTTCTAATAAAATAATTATTCTTTTTGGGCACACAAATAAAATTTTATTATGTTGCCTTGAACATTTATTGTATTTTCTTTATTTCTAATGTTATGTAATTTGCATTTGTTGAGATGTGTTTGGTTTTTGAACTATCTAGGTGGCCCTTGGCAACCGCACAGAGCTTCCTTTGCCATTCTGCAAGAGCAGAATAGTTAAGGAAGCTCTGCTCGGTTGCCATGGGCAACCCAGAAAGTTAAACTTGGGGCTTGGTCGGTGTTTATATACTGTAGGTGAACAAGGGCATGTTGTTTAACTGTCTGCGTGGCCCTTGGCAACCGCACAGAGCTTCCTTTGCCATTCTGCAAGAGCAGAATAGTTAAGGAAGCTCTGCTCGGTTGACATGGGTAACCCATAAAGTAAAACTTTGGTTTTAGTTGTTTTCAATTTATATTTGGATCATCTAAACACATCACTTTGTATGCATTTAAAAAATGGCAAAGTATATTTGAATGACCCAAATTTAAAAGTAAAAGTATGCTGCAATGAAATAAACCTAACTGTGAAGGTAAGAAAAAAAACATAAGACAATAGTAAACTTTTAAACAACCTAATTTATTTTTAACAATTTTAAAAACTTAAACCCCCCACCCACCCATATAATAAAAAAAAACCAAGAAAGATATTTTTTAAACTAACTATATACAAGAATCCGCACCCCGTACCGCCCCCCCCCCCCAATAAAATTAATAATTGGAATAATATGTGGGGAAATCCTGGGAAGGGTCAGACGCGGGCGGGAAAGGGGTTTGCAAGTCTAACAGGAAACTCCCACTGCTGGGCTGCGAAGATCGAAGATCCATTGGGTGCTCCTGGTAAGGCCCAGCAGTGGGATGGGGCAGAGGTTGGGTGGGTGGAAGTGGGTGGGGGCTGTGGAGGGCGGACGGATAGATAAGGCTCAGGGGCGGTACGGAGTGCGGCAGGGCGAACTTGATGGTAGCATGAAGAAACAAATTGTGGGACAGCGTGACATGGACGGCCGGACAAAATAAGGTTAAAATCAGCACTTTATTGTGTATCCATCTTAAAAGGAATTCAACAACGGCAAAAAACCGAAGGCAGAGCAAAAATGAAACACCTGTGGTTGGGATGAAAGTCTAACGCGTTTCGGGCGTCATGCGCCTTAGTCGTAGCAAATAACAAATGTAACAAATGCTTATTTATACTAAAAAATCTTAAAATCATTCCACTCCCTATTGGCGTGTTCCCGGTTCTTTGCTCAAAACCTGCCGTCCCAAACCCGGGAAATGAGTACCCCTTTGAAACCGGGAAAAGGAATACGATTGCATAAAAATTCCAAGCGCTGCGCAGAAGCCCAAATGAGCCAGACCTGGAACTGGCGGAAGCTGGGAATGTGCGTGGATGCAAATGATTTCTACAGGCATTCTGAGCGATATACCGGGAGAAAAAGCCAAGGTGTTACAATGAGTTCAGGTACATACCAAACATTATTAGATGTAAATACTAATAACACTAAAACAGAAAAAGTTACTAGAAAAATAAGAAAACTTGTTATGAAAATAAATTCAATAATGAAGCATAATTTCCCTCCTAAGGTTGAGCCCAAATATATTATATATATATTTCTTGATAATTTAAAGAGCATTATTGGCAATATTAGGTGTCTTATTTGAAAATGGCGTACAAATCAATGAGACAAGAAAGAGCTGCTAAAGCCTTTGATCAGAGCCAAGACACCAGCCAGAAACACCTCGATTTTAACACTAAACTCAGAACTATGGAGAAGCTCATGGCCCAAGAAATGCGGATTTGGTGGGACTTGACAACTCTTAATAAATATTTAGAAAAGGAAATGGTCCCACGTGGTCTCCGCTTAAAAAAGGTACCTACCACAATCTATTCATCGGAATTTGTCACCAAATGGAATTCTATCTTATCCAAGTGTTCTTTACAACTAATGGAATTGATTACTATAAATGAAGAGAAAAAATTGGAAGAAATATCCAAGGAAATATTACAATTGGATAAAGAGTTACAAATCTTTCAGGACATTTCTACCTTTAAAAAGGACTTACAAGAAATACAGGATAATGTATGCAAACAAGAGGAATCTGTGGTAGCAATCAAGCAAGCCAAATTTCAAAGGGATATGTTTGACTATACACAAGATCAAGTCTACGAATGGGGGAGATGGACATCTAATAATAGCACCCCAAAATCTATTTTGAAACAAAATCGTAGATCAAAAAGCTGGAGAAAACTTGGAAGATTTGGCAAAAATGTTAGTTTTGGATCTATGGACTCAGAACAGTCTGATGCTAATACAGATACATCGGAGGAAGGTCCATCTGTCAGTACATCATACTATAAAAAAAACAAAGAAACAATCAAGTTCAAAAAACCAGAAAAGTACAGGCAGCAATCCCGGAGGAGGGGAGGTAGAAAACACAAGAATAAATCCAAGGATGCAAACGAGACACAACCTCCCGTTGCCTCTGATCCCTCATTAGATGTTGTGAATCTTTCTGACATGATATTGGAGCAGGAACACATTCAAGTGTTGTCCCTGTGACTAAGTTTTGCAGTGGAACAGGATTTTGACTTTTTTTCAACATTGAAGGACATAAATAAATTTATAAGGGACGTAACTGTCCGCCGACATTTTTTTCATACGGACGTTGAGGATGGGTCTGATTTTTTAGAGTGCACCAGTACCAAGCCAAATTTCTTTCATAAACAAAATTTTGATGAGCAATTGTGCTTAGTCAATTTGCAGGAGCTAGAGGTGGAGGGTTCTTATAAAAATGATGATTATGGCCCAAAAAGGAAAATTTAAAATTCATAACAAAGTTTTTACCCTGTAAATCTAGAACTCCTTCGATGGAGAAATTTCAGCTATTAGTACAAGAGATTTTAAGACACTTCAAATAGTTTATCCACAACAAGCATTACTCAATCTTTCCCAAAATTAAATAAGGCGTTACAGGAATTAAAAAGGAATTCTGAGATTACCATTAAAATGTCAGATAAGGGGGTCTGTGTCGTTATGAACAATCAGAATACTTAACTCATGAAAGAATTACTAGAAGACACAGTGACCTATGGCAAACTTACATCAGATCGCACGAAAAAAAATTTGGAAGAATTACACAATTTGGTTATTGAGGGAGAAAGTTTGGGTATTTTCTCTAGAAAAGAAGCAGAATTTATAGAAATCAAAGACCCTGTTACTCCCATCATCTATGGTCTTCCAAAGGTACACAAAACAGTCATCCCAGTTATCAATGCGTCCAATCGTATCTGGTGTGGGGTCATTTTCGGAACATCTATGCCAATGGCTAGATTTGTTATTACAGCCCCTGGTCAAGAGAGTTCCTGGATTCCTGAGGGATACCAAGGATGTTATTGTTAGTCTTCAAGATAAAGTGTGGCAGAGTGGGTGGTCGTGGGTCAGCTGTGATGTGGTCTCATTAAAAAAAATGACCCCCACATAATATAGCTTTATTGGCCCGGGAGTTTCATCTTAAAACAATTTACCACCCTTTACAGAGAATCATATTCAATACATTTGTCGGTTCCCAAAATTTTTTTATTAACACACAATTTTTTTTCGTTTAGTATAAATTTTTTCTCCAGCTGAGGGGACCCCCAAGGGGGCCCAAAGTATTCGCCGCCCTAGCGAATCGGGTATGTCGGGGGGGGAGGCGATGTCCCAATTTTTGCCACTGCAATCCTTTCTCCATTCTTGTCTGGTAGGGGCAGATAATAATGATATCCCCCCTTTTTTGGGGGGGGAAAATGTGTCGGCCGTACCAACTTTGGGATTATTGCATCCCCAGTCCACTGAATTTATGTTCACATATCAGATTAAAAATTCCTGCTTTATTTTTTTGGGGGGGGGTTTTACATTTGGAAAGGCATACCAAAAAATTTAAAAATTCTTACATCTACTTTTCGTAATTCCACTGCAGGAAACACTACTTTGCATTTCAGAAGTCATCTTTCCCAGGCACACACCCCAAAGCCATCCCTGTTGGGGGAAATGGTCCGGGCAAAACGTAATTGCAGTAGCAATAAAAAATACGAAGCTGAAGAACAAAAAATAGTTTCACGTTTAAAGGGGGAGGGGTTATCCCCCTTGGGTCCCTTAATAGGGCGACAAAAAAAAAATTTGAAACCAAAAAATCTAGACATCCCTTTGTTGGATCCATCCTGGGGGGAGACGGGGGAGCAGTCTTCTTCCCCGAAATTTGTTTCTAAAATTTGGGCCAAAAAATTTTGGGCAAAAGACCCAAAAATTTATTGCCCAACAAATTTCTGCCGCTTTTAAAAGAGATAAAGATTTTTTTAAATTTGAAATTTTGGGCTGATGGTGTAAAATTTGTAACTAAGAAACCCAAAAAACTTTGGGAGATCTTTTTTTCTCCTAAGGTGTTGCTTTTGGGGGTCCAAAAACCCTTTTTTACATCACCTAGGTTTTTACCGTTGTGGATGCATCCATGCAAGATGGCAATTTTTCTTTTCCATTTAAAGGGGTTTTAAAAAAGTGAGAACGTATACAAATAAAAATAAAAAAAATACATCAACTGCAATACCCTGCCCGTGATTTTCATAGTCAAATGTTTCCAAAATTGCAAATATTTTATATAGGGGCTACCCTAAGGGAAAAAAAAAAAAATTTAGATTCCTGTAACTTCTGAGAGAATGTAGGTGGGGGCCTTGGGAGTATTTTAAAACCCCAAAAGTTTCAAGGCATTTTTCCGAAAATCCCCATGGTAAAGGGGAAAAACGTTTCAGGTTTTTGGCCCCTTGAAAAAGATTTAAAAACAAAAGGGGGGGGGGATTGGAGAAAAAAAATTTTAGGGGGCCCCCGAGGCCTTTTGGATTCTCTCTCTAAACAATATGTTTTCCCATTTTGGGGTCAACCTTTTGGAGGGGAAAATTTTCTTATTTTTTAATTTATTTTTATAACAAGTTTTTTTTTATTTTTTTAGTCACTTTTTCTGTTTTAGTGGGTTTTTAGTATTTTTCATCTAATAAAAGTTTTTGGGATGTACCTGAACTATTTGGGAAACATTGGCTTTTTCTCCCAAAATAAATCGCTAAATGCCCGTAAAATCATTTGCATCCCGCGGGAAATTTTTAGCTTCCGCCAGTTTTCCGGTCTGGGCTCATTTGGGGTTCTGCCAGGCGCTTGGAATTTTTTTGAATCGTATTTCCCTTTCCCGGGTTTTCCCCAACGATAAAGTCTTTTCCCGGGTTTTGGGACGGCAGATTTGAGCTATGAACCGGGGGAAAAACCCCAAATTATTAAATGAATTTTTAAATTTTTAATATAAAATAAGCTTTGAAAATTTGTTATTTTCTAACTATGGGGGGGGATGACGCCCAAAAACCCAAAACCCCCCTTTAAAAAAATAACCAAAAAATTTTTCCCAAAAAAAACTTCCCCCTTTTTCCCCAAAAAAATTTCCCTTTTTAAAAAAACCCCAAAAAAAAACTAAAATTTTTAAAAAAACCAAACCCCCCCCCACCCCCCCCCCCCCAAAAAAATTTTTTTTCTTTTTTTTTTCTTTTTTTTTTTTTAAAACCTTTTTTAATTACATACCCATCCTCAAAAAAAACCTACCCCCCAACTTTTTTTTTCCCCTTTCCCCCCCACCCAACCCTTATTCCTTAATAACTCATCCCCCTTTTTAACCCCAAACAAAACCCCCCAAAAAAAACCCCCCCCAAAAAAAAACCCAAAAAAAACCCAAAAAAAAAAAAAACCCAAACCCACCCCCCCACCCCAAATTAATTAAAATTTTTTTTTTAACCCTAAATAATGGCAGAAGGCGGCAGCGTTCTGCCATTGCTAAAAAAAAAATTGTTAAGGGATCCCGGCCATCGACCCGCGCTGCTAGGGAAGCAAGCTCCTCCTGCAGGGTGGAGGTTGCTTCCCTAGGAGAGCGGGTTCTACGCCGCCAGACTCAAACAGGACGTGGGATGAAAGGGGTGCGGGCAGGGGGAGTGGCGGGACGCATGATGTTTGGGGTGGGCCCGGAGGGAGGAGGGGGCAGCAGCCCCAGCTGCAGCCTCACATGTGGGTGCGGCTGCAGTGTGCTTGTTGGGGCCCACTGCCCCCAAAGACACTGGGTGTCCTCGTCGGTACCCACCCTAGGGATCCCGCCGATGTATAGCCTCCCCCTCCGTCGCCCCAAATTGGAAACAACTGGGGCGCCGCTCCCTCTCTCCCAGTGATGCTCCTTCGGGCCGGGCTGGCCAGTTCGACAGTTCCGGAAGGGCTGGTTGCCCGATGATCTAAAAAAAAATAGAAAGCAAAATTGGGTTTCTGTTTTTAAAAGATAAGTCACATTAGCTTTTACACATTCTACCCATTCGCTTTTGAAAACATGTATGTAAAAAAAAAAAAAACTTCCCGGCCGGAGCTGTCGTTGGGGCCGGAGGAAAAATCCCCTCCTCTGCGAAGGGGATGGTAGCCTCCTTGGGGGGAGAGGATCCGCTCGGCGCCTCCTTCCTCAGCCAGCGGACATATCGGTCCCGCACCGTCTTCCATTTGTTTCTCACGTCCTGTTCTGCAACAGAAATACACTATGGTAAAATTTAAGAAATTTAACTATGTCTGTTTGGAGGGTTTGTTCACATGGCATGTAATGTCCATTGGTAGCATACAGTTTTGCAATGTGTGTATATATCAATCGTAACAGAGTGTGACGCGCATAGAACATTTTACAACGGTGCATTATAACATGCATTCTATCGTGCACACGCCAGAGCAGCAAAAACTTTCCTTTATTTTGTCCCTGTCACATGCATCTTTTGGGTGAAGCCAAGCACAAAAGAAAGACGAAGCAACGCACTGTCGGGTGTACAGCCATACATGTGTTACAGCACCGAAGTAAATGCTCAATGCATGTCTGCATCTTTCAAGATGGATGCAAGCACCATTGCTGAAATGTATGTTGGCACATGCACTACAGGTACCGTGTGAACATCACTCCAAAGCTTCACTGTATAAGTGTGGCGCATATAGTATGTGCCACAAAAATACAGTTGTGAGTAATGTGTGGAGATGGAACAGTTTATTTTACTTACCGATTTCTGTCTGCAGGTCCTGCTCAAACCCGTCCCATTCCGGGAACAGCCCCCGGCAGATTTTCAGCCACTGCTGGTCGCAGCGGGGCCGGTTGCTGTAGCCTCTGGTCTTCTTGTCCCACAGAATGGGACGGGCCTGGACCTGAAAGATAGAACATGAAAGTTTCATGAGATTTTTACATCCCGAACACAACATTCTGATACTGTAGTAAAAAATTAAGCAAAATATATTGCATTAACGGCAGCAATTCGCAGATATATTAAAAGTTTTGTGCAAGTTATGCAATGTGATTTGCTGCTCTCGCTATAAAATGGCAACCCAATTTAAAATTTTTCAGTTTGTAATAACAAAAATACAAAAATTAAAAAATGTTTACATACATTTTCTGCTATGTGCTTGTTCTTTAAAACCACATTTAAAAAAAAAAAAAAAAAAAACAGGCACATGGCAGCATAAAAATCTGATACCAATACAAAAGTGTCATAAGTATCAGTCTGAAAAATCAGAATCATGAGTTTAATATATAAGTAATACAGATTGTCCCCCTGCATATACAATAGGATCTTTTGTACACCCAGGGGAGATTTTTTCTAAACACTTTTCATGACACTTTTTGTAAGCATTAAACACATTGCCACAATGCTTTACAAAGTAGGAATACAGTCTGCTACCCACCACTCCCTCCCCTCCTTTATAAATATTCACAGATTTGTAAAACAGAGCAAACACATGGCATTTAGCAGCGCATAATGAAATCACTACAATATGCCATGCAAACAAACATTTTCATAACATGACATTTCTTCATGGCACTTCAGTGCCATGAAGAATGCATGTCAATGGGTCCAGCAGTCTGCTGCCCCCCCCCTCCCTACCTTCAGTTCCCATAAACCACAGCGGTAATTGCAGAAGCACTTAATGCCCCACAATACGCTGTGTTTTAGGACTTACCTCTGATATCAGGGCTCCTACGTCCAACCTCATGCGGCAGTAGACTGATGGTCTCTGGGACATGTTTCCTCTGTAGAATCAGGTCCTCCTCACCTCTAGGCCGCAAGTGGCTTTGTGAGGAATATAGGTGCAAAAATATATTCTAGCTTAGTTCCCTCTCCAAAATTGATACCAAAACCCGACAGTTGTCAGGACTACAGACTGACCTATAATTGAACCCAGAAAAAGATTTGCGGCGGTTTCCCGGCAAATACGCGTCAACCAAGTGTGGCGCGTTTCTCGGGACTGATTTGCGACGGAATTAAGTGACATGTGCATTGTTTTTCCTTCCAGATTGCCGGTGGCAATCCGGCACAGAAATATGTGTTGTGTGAACGACGAACCGTATTTTCTATTGAAATCAATAGAAAATGGGCTGTTACTTATTTCAGACGGATTTCAGCCGTATTTGCGGAACGTCAATACGGCGGCAAATCCGTTGCAAAATAAGTTGTGTGAACATGGCCTTATTTGTAACTGATTTGTAACTGATTTCCGATTGTAAATACGTTCCGAAATCAGTTACAAATCAGTTGCAAATCAGTTGCAAATAAGTGTCACTGGCACGTATTTCGCACCGGAATTACAATCCCCATTCTTTACAGGGGGTGATTCCGACGCGAAATAAGGCCCCAATAAGTGGCAGGACCCTTTTTAAATCCGACCGAATTGCGGCAACAATCCGCGGCGGCAATCAGGCATGAAAATATGGAGCATGGCCTATACGGCCACCATAGTCAGAAGCGTCACTGCGTGCGGTGATACGTACAGCTCTGTGTGCAAAATATCTGTGTTTCAACATTGTGTGTGCATTAATTAAACCCTAAATGTAAATTTTTTATACACACTACCAAAAATGGGCCTCCCGTTAAGAGACATGCTTATTTATGCTGATTTTAAGCTTAAAGCTATAATTCATGTGTAGAGCATGGAAAATAGAGCAGCTGCAAGAGAATTCAATATTAATGAATCTATAGTGCGTAAGTGGAGAAAACAAGAAGATGCCCTACGCCAGGTAAAGATGACCAAACTGAGTTTCCGAGGAAACAAAGCAAGGTGGCCACATTTGGAGGCAAATTAGAACAGTGGGTTATTGAACAGAGGAGCGCGCTGGAAGCGTCCCCCACTGTCTCTATTCGACTCAAAGCCACGCATTAGCACGCGATCTGGAGATCAAGGACTTTCAAGGTGGTCCTTCATGGGGCTTTCGTTTATGAAAAAGGCATAATCTCTCCATCCGCACCAGAACTACTGTCTGCCAGCAACTGCCAAAGGATTATGAAGAGACGCTGGCCATTTTCCACACCTACTGCAGAGCCAAGATAAATGAAAAGAATATCTAGCCAGAACACATCACTAATATGGATGAGGTCCCCCTCACTTTTGATATCCCCGTACAAAGTACTGTTGAGAAAAAAGGGGCCAGTACCGGTTATCTATAGTACCACAGGCACCCAAAAAGTCTTCTTTCACTGTAGTTCTCGCCTGTCAGGCTAATGGCCAGAAACTACCACCCATGGTCATTTTTAAGAGGAAGACTTTGCCCAAAGAACAGTTTCCAGCTGGTGTCATCATCAAGGCTAACCCAAAGGGCTGGATGGATGAGGAGAAGATGAGTGAGTGGCTGAGGGAGGTCTATGTCAAGAGACCGGATGGTTTTTCACAATCCCATCCCTATTGGTCTGTGACTCAAAGCCCAAGGAAGAAAAAAATTCAACGCTTGCTGTTATTCGGGTGGATTAACCAAGGCTCCAGCCGCTAGATATCGGTGTCAACCGGGCATTTAAAGTTAAATTGCGAGCTTTGTGGTAGAATTGGATGACAGAAGGTGACCACACATTCACCAAAACAGGGAGGCAATGCCGTGCCAGTTATGCCACTATGTGCAAGTGGATCGTGGATGCCTGGGAGAAGGTATCAGTCTCCAGTATCATCCGAGCTTCCAAGAAAGCTGGAATCATCAATGAAGAACTAAGCAGCAGCAACGAGACTGACTCAGATAATGATGAGGGGGACCCGAGAATGCTTGATGCAGAAATCGCGCAACTGTTAAACTCTGACACTGAAGATGAAGAATTTGATGGATTTGTGGCGGATGAATGAACTGAAAAAGTACTGGAAGTGTATTGATTTTTGTTACAACTTTACAAGTTGAGTGTTATTGTGAAAGTGTTGAATAAAGTTTGGCTTGCGGTCTGAACTTTGTTTCATTTAATGCGCCGCGCCTTATAGTCCGGTGCGCCTTATAGTCTGGTGCGCCTTATATATGAACCTAGATGCCTTAGCAGGTGCTCAATGACAATGCACCTTATAATCCGGTGTGCCTTATAGTCCAAAAAATACGGTATATAGCGCCAACACATTCTGTAGCAATAGGAGGGTATAGGTACATGCAAAATCAGATATTACACAGTAAAAAATCTACTTACGGATCAGACACAAGAGCTTATAATCTATTAGGGTGCACGGGTGAGAAGTGCTAGGTTTACAATGGTCCAGCCATGTTACATACTGTAAATATGGGTCGGTTTACATAAAAAATTGGATGAACCTGCCACCCAGACAGTACATCTATATACAGAAGTGTAGGGAGTGACAGAAATATGTGCACTAAAAAGTGGGGGGTTAGCAATTAGGGATTCTGGTAGGCCAGACTGAGAAGATGTATTCTCGTGGCCCTTTTAAAACTATGAGGATTGTGAGTATGCCTGATCGCCTGCAGTAGCATGTTCCAGAGAACTGATGCAGCACAGGTGAAATCTTGGAGACGGGCATGGGATGTTCGGATGATTGAGGAATGTAATCAGATATCAGCTGCAGAGCGGACAGGGTAGGGTGGTAGACAGATGTTAGAGGAGATGTAGAGGGGTATAGTGTTGTGGAGAGCATTATGGGTGAGAGCGATTAGTTTATGTTGTATCCTGTAATGAAAGGGCAACCAATGCAGTGACTGACACAGGGTAGAGGCATCAGTATAGCAGCTGGAAAGAAAGATGACCCTAACTGCTGCATTCAGGACAGATTGGAGAGGAGACAGTTTGCACAGAAGGAGACTGATAAGCAGGGAGTTGCAATAGTCAAGACAAGAAAGTATAAGAGCGAAATTGAGAGTTTGAGTTGTTTCCACAGTAAGAAAAGGACAGATTCTGGAGATGTTCTTGTGGCGCACGTGGCAGGAGCGGGCAAAGCATTTGATATATGGGGTGAAGGTCAGATCGGAATCTAATATAACCCCAAGACAGTGGGCCTGCTGCCTACGCGTTATGGTGGTGCCACACAATAAAACAGAGATAGCAGGGTGGGGTCGGTTAGTAGATGGCGGGATGACTTGACGTTCAGTTTTAGTGAGGTTTATTTTAAGATAGAGGGAGGACATGATGTCAGAGACAGCGGACAGACAGTCACTGGTGTTTTGTAGGAGAGTAGGAGTTATGTCATAGGAAGAGGTGTATAATTGAGTGTCATCAGCATAGAGATGGTACTAAAAGCCAAATCTGCTGATGGCTTGTCCAATTGGGGCTGTGTAGATTGAAAAGAGGAGAGGGCCTAGAACAGATCCCTGAGGAACCCCAACAGCAAGAGGTAAAGTCGAACCTGAAAATGAGACACTGAAGGAACGATCAGAGAAATTGCATGAAAACCAAGAGAGTGCGGTGTCCTGGAGGCCAATGGCAGTGAGCATGCTGAGGAGAAATTGGTGATCTACAGGGTCAAATGCTGCAGAGAGATCCAGAAGAAGCAACAACGAGTAGTTGCCCTGAGATTTAGCAGTGAGGAGGTCATTAGAGACTTTAGCTAGAGCAGTTTCTGTGGAGTGTAAAGTGTGGAAACCTGATTGGGTCGAGAAGAAAGTTAGAAGAGAGATAGAGATTAGGCGAGAGTAGACTAAGCGTTCTAGGACTTTAGAGATGAAGGGAAGTTTAGAGGCTGGTCGGGAATTAGCAGCAAAGGACGGGTCCTGAGTGGGCTTTTTCAGTAAAGGGGTTATAGCAGTGTGTTTAAACGAACGTGGAAAGATCCCAGTGGAGAGAGAGAGAGGTTACAGATTGCAGTTAGGTGAGAGATAAAAGCTGAGGAACTGGACTGGATGAGGTTGGAGGGAATGGGGTCGCTAGAGCAGGTAGTGGGGCGATCAGACAAGAGAAGCCTAGATACTTCTTCCTCTGTCATCAGGTCAAGTGCTGTGAGCAGGCTGGAGAAAGTGCGGGGAGGGACAGGATGGATATTATTTGGGGTTTGAGTTGAGATGTTTTGCCGAATACTGTCATTTTACACAGAAGTGTCAATTTTACTGTCTTCTGCACAGAGGTCAGTGACCGAGGCCTGAACTTTAGGCCTGAGGAAGGAGTGGAAAGTGTCAAACAGGCGTTTTGGGTTGTTATGTAATGTTGAGATGAGGGAGGTGAAATATTTTTGTTTGACTTTCACCACAGACGTTCAGCACACCTGGAACATCGCTACAGAAAGCGTGTTTGAGGCTTGTGCCAAGGCTGCCGATGTCTGGCTCTGGAGGTGCGGTGTGTGAGTGGTGCCAATTAGTGTTGAGTGATGAAATAAAAAAAAGTTGAAATCGGGCAGATTTTCACTAAAATCTTGATTAAAATCTGATCAATAATCGACATCGCAATCGAGGACCGAACATCGGGAGATGATTCAACAAAATCTGGAATCGACTAGAAGCAGATTATTGGTCGAATAGCTCATCACTAGTGCCAATATGTCCAGGGTGGATGAGTTTCATTGTATTGTTTAACAATACGGTTTTCGATTTCTTAATCGATTCTGGCATCTGAGGAGACTATACATCTCAGGTAGCTTAACTGATGGACAGCATTCATTTCTGACTTGTCAATTGTGATAGAGAGGATGGTAGTCTTCCTGAAGTGCGGTCTGATAGAGAACTTCTGTTTTCTTCAAATTGACCTCCAGCCCAAATAACCTGGTGGCTCCTGTGAAGCAGACTGCTGTGCATTCCAGTGTTCCCTCTAAGAAGGACACAGTAAGTTTAGATGTACTGATTATTATATGGCTACCTTCACACTTACATTTTTCATGGTGTTTTCAGTTAGTAAAAACACATCAGAAACTGTGTTTTTTTCCCATGCTTCATGTGTTTATTATGCAATTTTTGTGGTGTTGTTCTTTAAAACAATGTACATAGATATATGCCTTTTTGTGTGTTTTATTTTTCTGGTGCAGTTCATTCATCACAAATCATGTACTACATTGTGTGATTTGTAATGTAGGAAAATACCACAAAAAGACATCAAAAAGACGCAACATGCAATTCTTTGCTGCTGAAGAAAAAAAATAATGGAGGTCTATGAGGAGAAAAATGCATGTTGCATTTGAAAAAACTTTGCTGACTAAAACAATGCACCTAAAGTGGGAAAAAAAAACCCCCAAAGAAAAAAAAAAAATTTTAAATTTAATTTTTCCCCTTTTGACTTAAGTAAAAATCGGTATTTTCATTTTTTTGCTAAAAAAACCCACCCCAAAAAGACAACTGGGGTGTCTGCAAAACCTCAATGCGTAAAATTTTATCCTTATTTTGAATGAAATTAACTGTAGATGGGGTGAAAATTTAAACAATATTTTCCGTTTTCCGGGGAAACCGGGGCCAGGGACACCCAGACCCCGACAAGGGGGGCCCTGACTCTGACCCCACCCCTGCCCTCCCTTTTTGGGGAAACCTAAACTCCTTAATGGGCCCTGGCCCCAACCGAACCCTGATGGTGACTGATATAGGTCAACAAAAGACAGGCCCAACAGCCCCCAGAAAAAATAACGAAGTCTGGCGGTTCCAAGTCGGCAACAGGACGGCCCGAGAAAAGGGTTTTGGTCAGCACGGAAGTCCTCATAAAAGCAATCACCCGGGAAAGGAAGGGCAACAGATCTTCCCAAGGCATTTACCCCCAAAAACTGGCCACGGGGAGTATCCCAAAAAATAGCTGAAAGGGGTGGATTTCAGAAAAAAAAATTTCCCTTTACTTTTCAAAATACAAAAGTAAAAAAACCCGAGCAACTTTCGGCCCAAGTATGGGGCCTTTTTCTGAAAATTTGTTTTAATATAAAGTGCCAAAATTTATTTAATATATATAACATAGTGCACATCATCATAACACAACCAATCAAAACACCCCCCATATACAAGGAGGTATATCCCAATCAAATTCCTTTCCATAGAATTAAAAATTAAACATAAAATTTAAAAATGTAAACCCCTTAACAAAGAGGGAAACCCCCAGAACTCGCCAACCCTCTCAGCGTCCTTTTAACCCTATTGCGAAAGCCACACACCCCGGGAGCGCGGCGTCATCCAAGTAACCCAATGCGCATGTCTACTAGGGGCGCGCATGATCTGTCCCAAATTTGGCTTCAAAACTTTTTAGGCGCCTTTTCCGTTGCCCACTTGACCCCAAAATACACCCTTTACTATAATTTTACTTTCAAAAATATTTTTCGACGGATCCAATATCTTTAAAAACCTGGTTATTAGCAAGGGCTCACAGGAAACGGAAACCATCATGATGCCCCCCAACTGCTAGCAGAGGTACCCCTCCCAAAAAAGGGAACATGCGCAGGGGCGCTAAAAACCCAATCCCCAACCCCAAAAATAATGTGAATAAAATGGGAAAAGCACTCCCAAACCTAAAATTGTCCTTTTTTCTGGTCCCAAAATTTTGGGGAAATAATGGAAATCTTAATTTTTAAACCTTTTTTTTTTCGACAAAAACCCAAACCGGGACATAAGGCCTTTAACATTGACGCTTTAAAACTTTGGAAGCGCCTTTCCCATAATAAAAGGGCGCACCGGACTATAAGCCCACCGGCTAAAAAGGCCGCCATTAAATAAACCCAATTTCAGAGCGAAACCCAAAAAACTTTAAATAAAACCACAAGAAAACCATCAAAATGCCCTTTTAAACGGGAGGCTTTTTTTGGGTAGGGGGTAAAAAAAAAATTTATAGTCCCGGTTTTGAATGCAAAACCCAATTTTTTTGAAACACAGATATTTTTTGGCACCCAGAGTTTACGATCCCCGCACGTAGTACGTTTTCTGACTATGGTACCGAATGGGCCATTTAAATTTTTTTTCCCTCCCCAATTTTGGGGGCCCCCCGGCGGATTGCAGCCCCAATAGGGCCCGGTTTTACAATGGTCCTGCCATTTAATTTTTCCCCTTAAATTTCACGACGGAATAAACCCCGGGTAAAGAAGGGGTTTGGGAAACCCGGCGGAAAATACGCGCCTTTGGCACTTAAATTTTGCAACTTTTTTGAAAACTAAATTTCGGAACGTTTTTTTAATTTTGGGAAAATTAAATTTTTTGCAAATCATTTTAAAAATAAGTTACAAATCAGGGGCACAAAATTATTTTGTAAAAACGTTCGAACAAAAAACTGAAAACTGAAAGGGAAAAAATTGATTCATAAAAAGGGCACCGGCCTAAAGGCGCACTTCGTTTTCTGAGAACATCTTGGGCTTTTATGTGCCCTTATAGTCCGAAAAAAAACGGTACTTTTATTTATTTGGCTATTTTTCAAAACCCCATAAGAAAGGCCCAAACCAACAACAGACCCTGATTAAATGCTTTTTAGGGGCATTTTAACCCAAAAAATTTTCCCCTCTTTTGAAATTTTCTTCCCTTATAAAATATAAAACAAATAGGTCAAGATGTGTGACTAGTGATGGGGAAAAAATACAAAAAAACAAGACAATAACATAACCCACACAAAAAGAAGAAAATTCATATCCATTTGTTTTAAAATTTTCCAGTTTCCCAGGCCAAATGGTTTAAAGGGAAATTTTTCACTCAAAAATCCATTTAAAAACCTTTTTTTCAGTAATAGTTTCTAAACTTTTCCCTCCCCCCCCTTCTCAGGGGGGGAACATGGTAAAACACCCCAAATCTAAATTGAAAATAGAATAAATTGCAGTAAATGAAATGCCGGGAAACGGGAAATTCAAGCATCTAAAGAGGGAAGGGTATTTTTATGCTTTTTAATCCTCCCCCCCCTCATTTCCCATGGGTTTTTTTAAAAACCCAATGAACCTTGTTTACGGGGAAAATGTAATTGTATATGGCATAAAGTGCGACATGTAAATTTTCTATTTTTGATTTTTAAGGGGTTTCCCTGTCTGAGGAGGGTAAAAGGGACCCCCTTTAAATGATGTTATTGAAAATTAAACTGCAATTAAGACAAAAAAATTTTCCCATTTTAGGGGGGGTTTTTAAAATAAGTCTGCTCATTCCAGGGGTTGTTTGGCCCAAGGGTCTAAACAAATTTAATTTATCTGCCCAAACTACTGCTCACCCCAATATGCCATCTTTGGGAAATTTTTTCGGAAAATTCGGAATATCTGGGCCCCCTTTTTCTCTTTTAGTAAATCCCAAAGCCCTTCCCAAATTTTCTGCTTTTCCCTCGGCCCCAAATTTTCTATATGTAAAAAAAGGGGGAAATACGAAAATTCCCTTTTTTCTTCCCCGGGAAAATTTAGAGTATCACTCCTCCTCCACCTTCTCTCAACCGTGCCTTAGGGTCTTTTCAACAAATTTTTTTCGGAAAACCCTCCCCCGGCCCCCCATAAATTTTGTTGCACATTTCCTCAACTCTCCCCCTTCAAATTTTGGAACCCTCGATACTATTTTTCCAAACTCTCCCGGTAACTGGCTCCAGGTATTGAATTCACCATATGTTTGGGGTGTAGCGGGTTTATATAACAAAAAGGGTTTTTTTTTTTCTGTCCCTTTTCCACATTGGAAATCTGTTTCCCCCTTTGTACCTCTCACATATACTTTAGTGTCAAAAAATTGTAGGAATGACTTCGTTTAATTACTTTAGTAAACTGTAAACCGGGTTTCCCACGATTAAGAAAAAAATTTAAACACCTCTATTTTTTCCAAAGGGCCCTGTCCATATCAAAAAAATTTCATAAACGCCCCCAAAGCGCGGGATGTGATCCGAAAACCCAAAGGTATACATACCCCCTTCCTCAACAGCCGGGAAAAAAGATTTTAGCATACGGGGGGCCACTTTGGAACCCCATGGCTGAAAACAACGTTTCGCAAAAAAATCTGTCCCCAACTAGAAAATAAATCCTATTGGGGAAAACCGATCTCCAAAGGGGTTGAGGATGAAGTGGAGAAATTTTTCGGACACCCCCTGCGCCGGCCACGCCCTTTAAAAAAAGGGGCCAAAGAGCCCAAACCCGTGTGTTCAATAGAAGGTACAAAGCCCAAAAAACGCCCAAAAAGAAAAACCAAAATACATTCACCGGTAGATTGACACTTTCCAATTTATGAGAAAGTCAAAATTGGAAACCCTTTAATAAAGGGGGGAGCAGTCTTGGCAAAAGATCTTAAAATTTTATCCAGAAAAATCGCAAAAATTACTAAAAAATTAAACCCCACCCGAAAACTAAAAGGTCTCCCCCGGCGGTCCCCCAAAACCCTTTTAAATGTATTTTAAGGGGGGGAAAATTTTGGAAACCGGGTAATGGAGATGTTATTTTAAAAGGAAAATTTTCCCCTTTTTTTGCATCTATGATTTTCTCACATATAGCCCATCAACTATTTCATTAATCTCCCCCTGTTTTGGAAATTTGGGATAAACGACTTAAAATTAAAAAAGGGCCCCTCCGGGATCATCTAACTGACGATTCACCTCCAGGTCATATTTGACCCTAACCCCTTTTCCCAAGACGCCCCTTCCCTTTTCCCCAGGTTTAAACAACATCAATGGGGTTTAACCCCTTAATTTTTTTTAAAGGGCTCCTTCTCTCTTTCCTGAAAAAGGTTGGGACGTCCCTTAGTTTTCCCCGATCTTTTGTGTTTTCATTTCCTTTTTGATGTTAAATTTTAAAATAAGTCTCCTTTCAACAAGATTTTTTGCGGAAACAAGAAATCACTCTTAGTTCTAAAACTAAGGTCTTTTTAATTGAAGCATACTTTTAGGAAAATTTATTTATTTTGTTTATCCCCCCTTGTCTCTCATAAAAAAAATCTTTAGGCGTAACCATTTTAAAAAAATTTTTTCTTGGGGATAACCCTTTAAAAAAGGAAACCCCTCAAGGGTTTTAGAAGGGGTAAAGGAAAAAACCCTTTTTTTCAAAACTTTCCCTTTCCCGTTTTAGAGAGTGTCCCCATGAAATGTTTTTAAAAAAGATTCCCTTCATTACCTACTTCCGATTAAAGCCCCTTTGGGAGGGCCCATTGACCATTCCCCCTGGCTGGTTTTTTCAAATTTTTTGCCGTCTTTTTTTTTTGCTCTCCTAATTGTTTCTGACCGCCCCGCCTACATACCCTATTTATTGGGCTCCCTAAAAAACCGGGGGCCCCCGGTTGCCCCTGGCAAATGAATTTTCACCCCACACTGTCTCACAACCCTGAAAAGGGGTTTCAAGGGCCACAAGGCCCCTGGGCCCCCTTTTTCTAATCCTTTAGAGGGTATGGCACATTTTTCGGGGGTTCAAATCGTGAAAATGGGCCCGGAAATTTTACGTCTAAGCAAAAACCCTGCAACGGAGCAGACTCACTAGCTAATGGTTTATAAAAAGATGCATTTATCCCCAAGGACCCCCCCCCCCCTTTTAAAAGGGGTTTAAATAACTACATAGACTTTCCTTGGTTTTTTACTATTTGTATTTACCTTCCCGAACCCCCCCTCATGGGATGAATCAAGCAAAATTAAACCAAATTTTTAAAAAAAAAGACTTACATTTCCCTGATTCCCCCTGCAAAACTTGAAAATTTATAAAAGGGCCGGTTTTTTAAATTTTTCTGGAAATGATGTAAGCGAAGAATCAAATTTAAAAAATTTTGAAAAGACCTGTGGGGTAACCCTGGCTCCGTTCAATATTCCCTTTCTGGCCTGCAAAAAGAATAGCTTCCCCACTGTTAACAACAAAAAAGACAGGTCCTTGAGGGAAATGTAATTTAGATTAACCCGACTTTTTTCATGATATAGATAATCTACCCGGGAAAAGAAAAAACCCCAAGAAGACCAAAATGTTTCATAAAACCCAAAAACCGCTTTCGTTTAAAAACCCTTTTTTAAATTAGAAACTCACAAATGGAAAATTTGCTTTCAAGTATTTGGGCTTGTTTTTTTGAACCTAAGTCTTAGGACAGCATAAATCCAAAATAAGTATTCTACTTTAAATTTTAAATTTATATGTGGATCATGGGTTTAAAACCCGTGAATTCCCGCTTTCTTCCCCCCATTTCACAACATTTGCATGCAAGAAAAGTTTTCAGTCCCCTTTTTGTAGGTTTGGGGAAATGAGGACTCACAGGAATCAGAAAATACTGGATCAAATCTTAGAAAAGTACATATTCCCAAGTTCAGCAGTTCAGGTAAATTAGGAGACCCTTTAATATGGTGGATCTTCGATAAACTTCTCAATGAAGGGGTGCATAGGGAAGTTTTTTCCCGAAAATGACAAAATTTCTCTAAAAATAATTAAATTTTTGTGGGAAAAAATTGCTGACAAAATGGCCCATGTGGCAGGGGAATCTAAAGATAAAACTGGCCCAAAAACCGCCCGGGGGTTGACATGCCCCTTTTGGGAGACAAGGGGAAAAAGTTCCCCAAAATATTAATTTTAAAAAACAAACATTCTTGTAATATATGGCTGTGGTGGTAAAGTAGTGCTAAAGAAAGATCAATGCCCCGAAAATATTTTATAGGGGCTGGGAAATTTCACCACAAACCCGTCACGCTGTTTTGTGGTATGTGACAGGGTTTTCACAAGAATGGGGCCTTTCTTTGCTTTACAACCTTTCGGTGTCGGGGATTTATGGAAAACCCAAAAATCCCAAATGTTTTTTCTTTTTCGAAATTTGCGACCCTTTTTCTTTTTCTACAAAGTTTTTGTATGGAAACCATATCAGAAAATAGGCCATAGATTAGCACATTAAATATGCTAATTCACATCCAGAAATGTGGCAAAATCCATCTAAAAAGTCCACATGGAATTTTTGGGAAAAGAAAACGGTAAGGTTTTTTCCCTACAGAACAATTTTGGCCCCTTGAAAACAGGGGCTTAAATGGGGAGCTATAAAAATTATGTTTTGGGCAAAAAAATAAGAAAATACCTAGTAATCTGTTTCATACAAACTGAGGCTATTTTATTTTCATCTCCCCCTTTTAAAGTCCCCCACCCTTTATTGCGTAAAATTTTCTAATTTTCAGACATCAGCTCTTTGGGGGCCCAGAGGGGTTGGGGGGCCCACTTAAAATACAAAACATGATTTTAAAATTTTTGTTTGGGGAAAAATAGGATGGGGGTTCCTCCTTTTTAAATGTACTATTTGGGGTTTTTTGGGTATATTGTACTATTAAATTTAAGCCTTTTAACTTTTTTGCTATTTTAAAGCTACTATTTTTAAATTTTTTTTGAATTAGGGGGTGAGGGTCCCCTCTTTTTTTTTTAATTGGGTCTAAAAATTCAAATTTCGCTCCTGGTCATCCCTTTCTCCTTTTTCACTCAGACTGTTGTGCTTTTTTTGGTTTTGGTTATTTATCCTGCCCCCTTTTGGGTTTTGACCTAGTGCTTTCCCGTTCTCTGGGTTTGAGCCCGGCCCAACGAGCCACATTGGAGTTCCCCCATAAGGGGTGATTTGGGAAGTGACCCAAAAAAAAATTTTTTTATTTATTGGTGCTTCAATAAAATAAAACAAAATCATATTCATCATTATGTGCTGGTATCAATATTTCATTCATGTTCTGTAGGGCACCTTTCCCAAACCTTCAAATCCAAAAATTTTTGTTTTTTATACTTGGGCCCCATTCCTGTCCATACCATGTAAATTCTTTTACATTTTTTTTTTCCTGGGGGGCCTAGTATTGCTCCTCCCCTCGATTTTTTCCCGTCCTGTGGGCGATTTCTTAAACAGGGGATACTATTTTCAAGTTCAGACCTTCGTAAAGGGGCTTTACAGGGCTGTAAAAAGAAATTTTTCCCTTTTGACTCGAAAATATGTTTTTTGATTTAAAAATGTCATTTGTTCATTAAAAAAACCATTTGGGAAACAACATACCCTTTAAAATTTTTTTTACAAGGTTCCCCCCAATTTACAAATTAATTGGTTCTGAGATAACCATAGTATGTTGAAACCATTGTATGCTAAGATCACAACTGTATGGAAAACTGGTAATTGGTTCCAAGGCCCCAAAATGTCACCCAACATAATGCAAAATGTATTGACTTTAACAAATTTAAGGTTTTTTTTTTTATTTTGTAGTCATGCATCAACAGTATTACAGCAGAACTCACTTTTCCTTTTGATATTTGACTTACTTGTTCCATAATTCATGTTCCTCTTTCTGGTCTTGATAATACCATGTGCTGTGGTGCTTGGCTCTATAACGTCTATACCTGCTTCACTCTTCTGAGGTTTTTTAGAAAGAGAAAAAAGTAAATAATTCATTAGCGACAAAAACAGAAAATGCGATACAAATGAGGTTTGAAGGGTTATCTTATGAAAAAACCATAGCCTTATCCCCAGTGAAGGTTATAAATGTATGACTGTTGGGGGCCCAGCACTGGAGCATCCTCTGATCCTTAGAGCAGGGGTTCTTAGGCTCTCATTTCTCTTCACTGCATGATCACATTGGGGAGAAGAATGATAGAGTGGTGGTCATGCATTTACCCTGCTGCTCCATTTAGTGTGTATGGGGCTTATAAGTACAGCTTTCAATAGATATCACAATATAGAAATAATGAAACAAGTGATGTCGTGGTAGAAAAATATTGTATGTGGCAAATCAAGCATGTATCAATTCCCTCCCAAACATGGAACAAAAAGCAGATGAAGATTAACAATAAGGAAGAAATTCCTATTAGACAAATGGGGAGGTGTAAGAACAAGCTGGAAGATTATTTTTTATTCTTAGGGAAGTCTTGGCCGAGATAACGATAACATTTTGTGCCCAAATAAATTGCTCATGCTACCGCAACATATTTATGATTTTTTTCACAATCAGTTTATCCAATACTTTTTTGCTTGAGATTCTGACCATTAGTCATAGTTTCATAGTTTCATAGTTTGTAAGGTCGAAAAAAGACAAGACGTCCATCCAGTTCAAGCTGCTATGCTAAGGTGTTGATGCAGAGGAAGGCAAAAACCCCCAATGAGGTATAAGCCAATTGTCCTAATTTTAGGGAAAAATTCCTTCCCGACTCCAATCTGGCAATCAGAAAAATCCCTGGATCAATGACCGGTCTCCTGAATCCGAGACACTATAACTTGTTATATTATTACGCGCCAGAAAGGCATCTAAACCAGTTTTTAACTCCGTTTTTGAATTCACCATGACAAGTCCCTCTGGCAGAGAATTCCACAGTCTCACTGCTCTTACATGCTTTTACAGTAAAGAATCCCTTCCTATGTTTATGTAGAAACTTTTGTTCCTCAAGACGTAGAGGATGCCCCCTTGTTCTAGATACAGCCCTGGGTATAAATAAATCTTGGGAGAGATCTCTATATTGACCTTTGATGTATTTAAACATGTTTATTATGTCCCCCCGAAGCCGGCTTTTTGCTAACTAAATAACCCTAATCTTGCTAATCTTTCTGGGTACTGTAGTCCACCCAGTCCTTTTATTATTTTGTTGCCCGCCTTTGTACCTGTTCAAGCTCTACAATGTTTTTCCTGTGCACTGGTGCCCAAAACTGTACACAATATTCCATGTGTGGTCTAACCAGTGACTTGTATAATGGAGAATAATGTTCTCATCATGTGCCTCTATGCCCCTTTTAATACACCCCATGATCCTATTAACCTTGGCAGCTGCTGCCTGACACTGGCTGCTACAGTTAAGTTTACTGTCCACTAGGATTCCCAAGTACTTCTCCATGTCACTTTTACCCAGTGTTTTTTCCATTTAACATGTAATCATGTAATGGATTTTTCCTCCCCATGTGCATAACCTTGCATTTATCTGTATTAAACCTCATCTGCCATTTCCCTGCCCAGGGAATATTTTGTATTTTTGGGTCTAATGCACATGTAATATACCTGCAAACCACAAACTATTGATTTATATACAGAAAATAGGAAATACACTCCAAAGTATATTTATGCTGCTGATATGAAATATATATTGATATACATGTGTAAAAATAAAGAAGTGACATGTCACTTCTTTGATGTGTAACTCAATGGCGTTGTCTTACTATGCTGTTTCACAAAGCCACAGCCAGCTTCAGACTCACACTTCCTGGTCAGGTTGTGAGTGGTTCTACAGAAGTGATTGGGATATCAGCTCTGCTGTTCTAGATGAGCCTGTTACAGTGACATGACTGCTGGAGCTTTATAAACTGTAGTTCACAAGACTATAAAGCTCTAAAGGGTTAGAGCTTGACATTAATTTAAATAACCAAGCTCCTGTGCTACTGATAACACTCAGCAGGGAATGAGTCACCAGGGTTGGAGAAGGTTGCTTGTAGCAATCAGAACAGAGAGAGAGCTGGCCGGTAACCTACAAAAACTTCTGTACACAAGCTGTAGATAAAATCTCCTTTATTTGGTAATAGTCTTTTTTTCCCTAAATATTTAGAGCTAACTACTGTGGTGAGAAAACCACTTTAAGCTTATTGTATCAGGCTATATTATCATAAAAACCTGCATGAAACGTGCATAAAAATGTATGCAAAATTAAAAATGCTTTGCAAATACGCTTGCTAGTCTTCTTTATGCATCAAGTGAATTTAGCCTTAGTGTGGCAGGTATGTGCCAGAGAGGGAATCATGTACAGTACTTGAGTCCTCACTATTAGCCTTAGCAGTGGGGAGCTGCTTATACATGGCTGACCACACAAAATGTATGGCTGCTCATAGCTTCCCCAGGTGGTAAAAACTGAGTTCATGGACACAGTTTGCAGTAGTCAGCAGGTCGTCTGCAGGCTGTAATTAAGATAAGACCTACTTTTTAAATTATTTTTTATGCATAAAGCTCAAGAATTCCATTAAAATTATTACAGTTCAGACCATTTTACCAAACCTATATACTACAGTATATTTATGCAACATTTATGTGAATTTAGCACAAATCTTGTACTAATTGGGAGATTTTTGGCATAAAAAAACTGAAGAATGACGATTAAATTGGATTGTAGCCTAGATCTCTTCATCGCTTGCTGATCTATTATTCATCTTGTATCAAACATTATTATTATTCAACTCAGATTTTGCATTTGCACAGTTTTAGATTTATTCAGTAAAGGACGATTAGAGAAGATGTTCACTTTCTAATAGAGAAAAGAGAAAATGTTTGGCAATGTTCAATTCTTTATGCCCTGCAAATTTATTTAAAGGGACTGACTAGTGACCCAAAAAGTACCAAAACAAACAATAATTGCTTGTCTGATTTAAATTCATCATGTTTTCTGCGCTAATCTGTTCTTTTTCTATGCTGTACACAGAATTTCCTCTCTGCTTCTGAGTAGCAACATTGTTTGAAGCATATATTGGCGCGCACTTTGGTGCAACTTACACGGCAAAGTGCACGTCAAAAAACGTGAACATACCCTTACCCTTTGCCATATAAAACTACAAAGCCCACAATCCTGCTGTGCTTTACTTATCTTCCTTCCTTTCCACTGCAGTCTTAATACAACCCCCCTCTTTCCTCCTTCACGTTTAAATTCTTGGGAGGCAGGAAAGCTACACCCAAAGGGGTGTCGCTTCAAAGGCTCCCCTGAAAAAACCAAACCCCCTCTGGCCACATGACTTCCAGTGCACGACACAGAGCCTTTGCTAATAGATGCATAAAAACAGCTGAGCTTCCTGTTATTAGACAGCTAGTAAAGAACTGCAGGAAGCCCACAGGAAATTATATAAAAGAACATTGCAATATTGCCTACCTATATGAGATGTATTATTTAAAAATTATATTTTTTTCTCTCTGGACAACCAAGCTAATTGTGCTTTCACACGTTGCGGTTTAGTCAAGTTTTTGGTGTGGTTTTTCTGTTCCGAAACATCCACACAGCAAAGTGAAAAAGATGTCCAAAATCCGACGGCATTTCCACTTTGCTGGACTGCACCACACTGCTGTTTTTCTGCACGTTTTTTTGCGCAAGAACCAGAGGTCGGATTTCAAATTCCCAGCGGCCCAGTACACTGCAGTCCCGCGGAAATAGATACATGTTTCTAACACTCACCGGCACTTTATTAGGTACACCTGTCCAGACTGCTCGTTTAATCACTTAATTTCTAAATCAGCAATCACAATGGCGGCAACACAGTGCATTTTAGGCATGATGACCATGGTCAGACAATCACCTGCAGTTCAAACCGAGGCATCATTATTGGGGAAAGAAAGGTCGATATTTAGTGCCCTTTGAACGTGGCGTGGGTTGTTGGTGCCAAGAAGGGCTGGTCTGATTATTTCATAAACTGCTGATCCTCCTTGGATTTTCACGCACAACCCATCTCTAGGGTTTACAGAGAATGGTCCCGAAAAAGAAAAAACAATCCAGTGAGGCGGCATTCCTGTGGGAGGAAATGGCTTGTTTATGCGAGAGGTCAAAGGAGAATGGGCATACCTGGTCGAGCTTATAGTAAAGGCAAACAGTGCTCAAATAGCCACCCGTTACAAACCAAGTAGGCAGAAGAGCATCTCTGAACGCACAGTACGGCGACTTTGAAGGCATATGGGGCTACAGCAGCAGAAGACCACACCGGTGCCACTCCTTTCAGCTAAGAACAGGAAACTGAGGCCTCAATTTGCCCCAAGCTCATCGAAATTGACAGTAGAAGATTGGAAAAATGTTTGCCTGGTCTGATGAGGTCTCGATTTCTGCTGCGACATTCCGGATGGTAGGGTCCAAATATTGCGTCAACAAATGAACGCATGGATCCATCCTGCCCATTGTATCAACGGTTTTCAGGCTGGAGGTTGGTGTCATGGTGTGGGAAAATTTTCTTGGGCACTCGTTTGGGCCCCTTGGTATCTAATTGAGCATCGTTGCAACACCTTGTGGAATCTATGCCACGAAGAATTGAGGCAGTCTGAAGGCAAAATGGGGGTCAACCCGTTACTATAGCAGGTGTTACCTAATAAAGTGGCCGGTGAGTGTATATTCTAACAGTCAGTTTTCGGATTAGAAAAACCTCAGTATAAAATCCATGCTGTACAGGCTACAGCACAGATTTTCTATTGAGAGCTACACAGCGCCGGGTATGGTCAGATTTCAGCAGATTCAAAATATTGAATCCGCTGAAAAATTACCAAAATTCTGTGCTATATAGACCTAGCCTTACAGTACTGAACTGCAGTGAAACTGTATTTGTTAAAAATAAGTTCCTTTCAATTTTTTTATTTGTGAAGAAAGGTGTCAGTAATCAGTTATTGTATTTGTAATCCACTAGACTTTAAATAGGTTGTCTCACTACAAGGATTGCTTTTTATGTTAAAGATCTTTTAAAAACAAGTCACTTTGCAATATATGTCTATTAACAGTGTCCTACCTATCCTGAGATATCCCCTCTTGTATGGGTTCCATCTGCTCCCCAGGTCGCGATAGCTACAGACCTGTTCAAACTCTCATGATAGGCTGCCAGCACTGGTTGCTATAGCTACAGACCGGGCTTCTACTGCAGCCTACTAGAAGCCAAGAAACCAACCCTAAATTCAAAATGAAACCAAGAAAACAGGACTGATGGAAGATGAATCAATGTAGTGAGACAACCCCTTTAAGTACAATTATTGATTCATTTAAGAACTTTCCAAACAAATAAGGAAATTGTAAGGAACTTGTTCTTAATAAAGGCAGTGCAGTACTGCAACAGCAAAAAACGCAACAAAAACACGATAAAATTGCACCTTGTCGATGTACTCTAAGACAAAAGCTTAAGTACTTATAACATGCAAAAATAGTCATAACAAGCAGTGATCTGAACAGAGACCAGCTACCTAGAAATTTTTTTCATAAACTATAGACTGCTGGTACATATAGTCTATAGTTTGGCTATAGGTTGATTAGTAACATTCTTAGTCTACACTAACATAATTAGCTATCTGTCTGTCAACAAATGCTGCTGCTATGAGTATGTGATATAAAAAACCTCTAACATATGCTTTAAAGTAAATTAGAAAATATCTTTCCCTATACCAGACAAAGCATTACTTCCACTATCTATGGCTATTTATTAGTGGTCCAGAATCTTTGTTGCAAATTCCGTCGGAAATTTCATGACATTTTTCCATGAAAACAACAGACACTGTAGTAGTCAATGTTAGGCACCATTAGTGTCCATTGTAAAATGGGATCAAATATGATATGCCAGTATTTTTTAAGCAAATGTGTAGCAAAGTAGAAGAGTATTGTAAAATGCAACTGAGGTTCCAAACGCAGAGCCTCCAACACAAATATGAACCAGCTCATAACTAAGCTGAAGTCTGGCTTGTGCCAAAATACACTAGGCTATGTTCATACATATAGAATTATATATATTTTAATATTTAATTATATTTTAATAGTTTATATATATTTATAATATTAAAAAATATATATATAATATATATATATATATATATTTTATAATATAAAAATATATTTTATTTATTTTTCCACTCCATTTACCCCGCTTAACAACAAAAAAAATTGAAAAGTGCCAATTTCCCTTAAAATACTGGGGCAACAATAGCACCCATGGACCCCCACAATCTTTTCACAAACATGCAGTACAAAAAGGGTTTACTTTTTAAAAGAATTACTAAAAATTTGGGTCACAGAATTTTGGGTTAAATTATATTTTTTCCTTTTAAATTTACTTTTCTTGATTTTTGGGACCTGACCAAAGTATATGCAAATTAAAACATTTAAAATTTCTTGGCAAAATTTACCAATACCTATATTTTCCCCTTCCTAAAACATATTAAACCTAACTCCCTTTCTATTTCAGGACTTACTGGTATGCCCCCCGGGGCCATAAATTCTATGTACAAGATTGCTTTATTTTTCCCACCCACTGCAATTTTAAAAATTGGTGCCCTAACGGCGTAAAAAGTTGGGCCCCCCATTCCCTTTGTTTAATAGTGATAGGGGGTTCAAAATTTTTTTACCTATAATAATGAGGGGGTTTAAAAACCCAACCATAAAAGTAAACCCGGAATTTCAGGAAAAACTTTGTGGGGAAAAACACTTGGGCCAAAAGTGACAGAAAAAAATTGAGGGTAAAAAACCTTTTTCCCCCCCCCTTTCAAAGGCTAACAAAAGGGAAAAAGGAAAAGCTTCCCAACGGGGCGTGTATAAGGGGGTCAAAAAGGGTAGCAGCTCTATGGGGCCCCTTTCATCCCCGATGGGCCCAAAAACCCATTTAAAAAAAAAACATATTAAAAAAAAAAATTTGATTAAAATTGCAACATTTGGGGGAAATGGGGGAAAGTCCCCCCTTTCGCTTTTTCATCAAAATTCAAATTACCACCTGCCCTTCAAGCCCTTTTTACATATATATATGTGGTGGGGGAGCAAAAACTTCCCCCTTTGGGAAAATGGAGGGGTTTAGCTTTACCCGGGGGGTAGTTTTAAAGGGGTTTCAAACGGCGGCATCTGTTACAAAGGGGCCCTGCATCGAAGGGGGCCCCAATCAAAAAGGGGGCCCCCTGATAGTTTAAAAAATTAGGAACTAATAATGGCTGAGGACCCCATTTGATTTGGCTGTATGGGGCCCTGAAATGGTTAATAGATGATTGATGGCAACCATGGTAATGGGGGGCCCCATTTAACTTTTTGCACAAGGGCCCAAGAACTTGAACTTATGCCTCTGCAGGCTGAACTAGATTATACGGCGGTACCGTTGGTGGTAGCAAGTACATGCCAATGGGAAACATTGAGGTTCAAAAAACATATCATAAAGGGTAAACAGTGAGAAATTTAAAAAAAAAGATTGAGGCTACAAGGAGGAAAGATAAGATGAGCAGAATCAAGTCAAAGGCCGTAAGAATTGTAAATTGAGCTGTTGGCAGCAGTAGAATACAATTTGTAGAAGCAGCAGGCACAAGAACTACAGACATGAGATGTAGTGTAGTTTAAATGTGAATTTCACATTGTCAAGAAGACATGCTACAGTTTAATAGTCAGTGACATCGGCAACCGGGGCAACAAAATAGTAAGAGATCCATGCTTGAGTCATTGGCTTCCGCCACATCATGGGCAGGGCCATGACGTGGAGGAACCCATCTGTGTCCACCAGGTGGAAAGGCAACATTTCCAAGGCCAATAGCCTGGCAATGCCGAAATTCAGGCATTTGACTTTGGGATGGTTGGGGTGAAAGTGTTTCTTAAGCTCCCACACCTGGTACACAGAAGGCTGGCTGCCGGACTGGCAGGTGACTTCCTCTTAATCACAGTCTACATTCTCAAGCTGCGGGCTAAAAGCCAAAGGCACTGTGAGGCATTGCTGTCCACTTGTTATTTCTGCCGACGGACCAGGTTCCTTCTCCTCCTCTGAGGGTATCAGCGATTGGGCGTCAGAGCAGACAAATTCATCCTCTTTGGCCTCTTGATCTTTTTAAATGCTTCTTATCCCACCCACATTGTTTGATCAAAGAGCTCTTCAGAATATGGATGATTTGGAGTGGTCTGTATATTGCGTTGTGACATTCGGCCTGTGATTGCTTCAGGTTGGACTGATGATGATGATATTTGTGGCCTTGACTGAGAGGAAGAGGAGGTAAAACCATTGGATGCATTGTCTGATAACCACTGAAGAACATATTTGCGACCCTGTTTAGTAGACACACAGAGAATTGAGTAAGCAATGACAGGCCTGAGACTGACAATGTGTTTGCTAGTGTGTTCTCCGGAGTCCTGGAAGGAGTGCCTTGTCTCGTACCTCTAACTCCACTTCCTACGCCGCTCCTTGTTCGCTTACCACCTCTAGTTCTCACCATGTTCAAAAGCTAAATATTATAGTTCTGCGAGTGACACAAGATATATGTAATAAAAAAGAGAGAAGTGTTTATATATTTATATATTTATGAATCACAATAACTCACTGGCAAAATTACACTTTTTTGCATTGAGTAAGATTTAGCAAAAGAGAGAACTATTTCCTGGATATATATCTGTATGACAATAACACATGGTATATTTGAAAGGTATTTCCCCAAAACTGCCAAAAATAAACTTTTCTCCATTCAGAATAATTTTCACCAACCAAACAATATTTAAAATATATTTCTTTGTATAGGAGAATTGGAGATAGTGTGTTATAAAATGATTTTACCCCCAATACTGCAAATAAGCAGACAGAGAGCAGTCTTCACAGTAGAGAGAGTCAGCTGAAAATGGCATTCAGAACGCAATACAGTGAAATATATAACATGGTCATGTGATTTTAGCATCCAAGGATAGCCCTACACCTCACCAATTGGGGGAAAGAACCTTCTCTGTGCCTCCAAATGATTTGGGTGGCTGCCAAAGTGCAGAAAAAGGGACTAAAAACCCATTTAAAAATTGGGGTGTGGGAAAATCATTGAACTCAAAACCCTTTACTCGAATAACAGTAAAATGTTTTTTTTCAGTTCATTTTGAGGGGAAAAATTTAAATTTTCCCCAATCAAACTTAAATTTTCCCCAAAAAGGGTTTATCCCAAAACACTATTAAACCCCATGATGACACGGGGGTCTAAATCACCAATTTTTCAAATCCGATGGTAACCCTACACGAGGTTCAAAAACGATTAACAAAGGGGGCTGAACCTTGTAAAGGGTTTTCCCTCCAGGGCCATGTTTTCCCCTTTTACTTCCCTTTCCCGGGGTCAAAACTGTTCCAATTTTTGCGGGTTTTTCCCTGGGGACCCTCGGGTCGGGGGCGGGGAAAACCCGCAACGCCCACACCCCCTGCTGGCCCGGGCCGGGGCCCAGCCCATGCTCGGGCCCCCCGGACACCCGGGTGCACGGGGACACTTACCCGGGGGGCCAAAGCTCTGGCCCCCCCCCTGGGGCGCGCCCCCTCGGGCCCGGGCGGGGTGCACGCGCGCCCTTAGTGGCCCGCGCGCGGGGACTGGGCCCGGGGAAAAATTTAAAAAACAGTTTCGCCGGTGATTGGTTTTTCACCGGGGCCCCGGGGTCCCCCAAATTTTTGCCCCGCCCCTTCTCCACACATTGCCGAATCGATAGGCCGGGGGGCCCCGGGGAGAAGCTTCTTAATATCTTTGTTCCTTACTTTTGGGGACCGGGGGGGACCTTTTCCTTTCCTCCCCCCTTTTACCACGGGGAAACCCTTTTTCCCCCTTCCTACCTTCTCCTGTCCCCCATACAGCCTTTCTTTAACGATTTTGTACCAACCCAACACCTCCGGGGGTTTCCACCCGGGGAAGCAAGCACGTCAGGGGGGAGCGACCGTGGTAGCAATCCGCCGCACAAGTCCATCCCGCCCTTTTCCGGGGGCCCCTTTTTAAAACCGGACCACTTAATCTCCCCTTCCCCTGGCGTGGGTTACATACCCCTTTGGGTTTGGTTTCCCGTGGGTTTTTCACCACAATCCTTTAAAACAAGTTCGTTCGGCATGGGACCCCCCAAGTGCCTCTACCGAGTCCTCCGGGCCTCACTACCCACGGGCTCGCAATCCCAACAGATCGCGGGGGGCAAAACCAACAGCTGAACCAACCGACTCTATGTTTTCGCAGCTTTCCCGGGCCCCTCAGCCCGGACAAACGGGGGCCGTCCAAGCTCAGAGTCGTTCCGGGGGCAAAACCCCCCTGGCCCTAAACTCCGGGGGTTTTCCATGCCACCCAAATTTGAGGGGGGGCTCTAAGGGCCCCAGGGGGTTCACACCCATGTTTCTCTCCAAATGGGGAAATTATGGCTGGGCATTCCCCCCCGAGAAGTCCAAAAAGGGGCCCCTTTGTGGTCAAATCTCCTATCCGGGGGAAACCCCCGGCCTGGGGGACGCCACCTTTGGGGCCAGGGGATCCCATCACAGCGGACCTGGGGACATTCTTCAGGGTTTTCCCCGGGGGGTCCTTCCGGAGCCTGCCCGCGGGCCTCGTCTCTGGGAAAAACCTTTTAATTTAAACCTACAGAAGGGGGAAAAACCCCCCTTGGCGAAAATTTCGCCGTGCAATTTTGCCCCCCCTTAGCCTTTTGAATTGGCGTGGAAAATGCTCGTTGTGCGCCCACTTCCCAAAAGGGCCTCTTTCCGGGCCCGATCAAGGATGCCCTCGCCACCCGGGACTCTTCCCCCAAATTCCCTTAAAATGAGCTCATCCATCTGGCTTTAAACCCCTTTAAAATCCGGTTTTCTCGGAGAAAACGGGGGGAGCCCCCAGGGAAAGCAGCCCGCTCAAACACCCTTTGGGTACCCCGTCCTTTTCCCCCTGGGGGTTACGCGGTCCTCCGTGCCTCCCTTTCCGGCCCCAACCTTGGAAAAGGCCATGCAAGTGGACAGTACCCCCTGGCTTTCCCAAGGCCCTTTCCCACGGCGTGAGGAGAGGTTGTGTCCTTTCTCGGGAGGCCCCGAAAAACTTCCCTGGGGGTTTCCCCCCTTCTTCCCAAACGCCCGGGGAAACGCCCCCCACCTTTTTGGATTTGTTTTGGGAGAGGGGGGCCCCTATGTGAGTAAAAACCCTCTCCCCGGGTCATGTTTTCCCTCTGGTTACCCTCCAATTCCCGGGAAACTTTTTTCCAGGTGTCCCTTCCGGGGTTCCGGATCCGGGCTGGGGGTTATGGATGGTTCGTTGGTTTACCAAGTATGTTTTCCCCTCTGGTCCCCGAACCAAAAACCCCTTGGGCATCCCCCGGGGGCAGTGGGGGAACTATTAAGGGGAAATCCTCCCCTTTCCGGGGCCCCGGGAAACCCGTGGTTTCCCACAAATAGGACCCTCAAAAGGGGGAAAGGGAAACCCCGTTCTTCAGGGTTTCCCCTTTTTCCCCCCTTTCTACTTGGGGGTTCCAATTTGGGTTCCGTCACGCCCCCCAAGAGGGGGGGGGGGGGGGTTTAAGGCGGGGAAGTTCTTTCGTTGGGGCCCCGGGCTGCCATCTCGTTTTTTCGGCACCCCCCGGGTTTCGCCCCAGTCCTCCACAGTTTCCCTCCCAACCACTACCTGGGTTTTCCGCAACCTTATCAGGACTTCCAAGATTTTTTTTTTCCCAGAGGCAAGCTGAGGGCCAAAGCCTTTCCCCATCGCCCATTATAATTCCCCAAGGGGGCCTGCAACCCCGGGGCCGGTCCCCCGGGTAGGGGTTTTTACCCGCTCTCCCTACCCGAAACTCGGGGTTTTGTCGGCCATTAGAAGAAAAAACTTCGAAAGGGTTTCATTTCCCCAAATTCTATTCTCCCGGGGGGTGCCGGGGTTTTTTTTTTGGGGGGGGGAAGAAAATGGGGTCCCCTGAACCCTGCATTGACTACCTGTCTAAATAAATCAACCCCAAAAACCGGTACCCCTTGCCGGGTTTAAACACGGGGAAATCTTTGACCTTCCCGGGGGGGGCCCAAGGGCTTTTTCCCAAAATTGGGCTTACGGGGGGGGGCATTTAATCTCATCCCGGGTCCGGGGAAGGGGACAGTGGGGGAAAACGGCCTTCAATACTCGTGATTGGGGAAATTTAGTATCGTAATTTCCCTTTTGGCCTTTTTCCCAAAGCCCCCCGGGCCCGGGGGGCTTCCAGGGAAATTTTTTCAATGAAAATTTTTCAGAGACCTCCTAAAATCCCCTTTTAGTGGTCTACTTTAAAGAAATCCGGGGAAATTTTCACCCATCTGGGATCCCACCAGTTTTCAAAGGGCCCGGTCCTGAACCCTCGCCAGAACCACTATATGGGTCCCGGGAAAAGTCCTATTTCACCCAAATCCACCTCCCTTTCTTGGGTCAATTTAAACTCTAACGGGGCTGCGGATGGGCCCCCAAAACTCCCCCTCCGTTCCTACATCCCCCGACCTTTTGGGCCCGAGGGGTTTACAAGTTTTCCCGGGGGTTTTCCAAAATTATTTCCCGGGGGGGTTCATCCCCAAATTTTAAAATTTGGGGCACCCATTGTGGCCCTTACAAAAAAAATGGGCCAAAAACCAAACTTTGGGCCCCCTTTGCCGAAAAGCCCTTTTCCAAGCAAAGGGCCGGGATTCCCCTCCCCCCCACCGGGGTTAAACCCGGCAAGAAAGAAAAAAAAACCCCTTTTTTTTGGGAAATTTGGAACCCCCTTTTCCTAGGAGCCGGGGGAAATGCTCCCCCCAAAAGGGGGCCCCCAAGGGGAAGACTCGGGGTGGGGGGGGGGCCTGCGGGGGTTTTTTTCCCGGACCTTCTCACCAACAAGAGAAAATATAAACCCCGGGGATCGGAAATTTTACCAATTTAAACTTTCCCTAGAAAATGGCGCCACCTCCCGGAGGTGGGGCCCCTTTCCCCCCCTGAAAATTTTTTCACTGACCCCCCAAAAAACCTCCCCCTTTATCTCCAACAGCACAACCGGGCGTAATTCCTTTGGGGGTTTTAAGCGGTTTGGGCCCCGTTCTTTGCCCGGGTTCAAACCCCAAAATCAAACCCAAATTTCCGACCCGGGAGAGAAAAACCTCAAAAGGGCCGGAAAGCCTTTCCCGTGCCCTCCCATTTAGTGGGGGGGGGGAAGAGGCCCGGGGCCCCCCAACAAAATTTGTACCCCCGGGGAAAGTCTGATGTTTTGTGGGGTCCCCCTAACCTCCATTTTGGGGGCCCCCCAGGGAAGACGTATGTGCGCCCTGGGGCCTTTTCCGGTTTAGGGCCTTAAATGGGGGCCCCCTGTTCCCGCATAACCGGGCACGGCCCCGGGGTTCGAAGGTTTTTGGTTTTGTTTTTTCCCCGTTCTACGGTTTCCCCGGTCCCCTTAAAGATGGGGAAAGGAGTTTGTTGGGGGGCCGCACCACCCCGTGGGCCCCCAATAAGCACCTCCCAAAGACCTCGGGGCTAAATCCAACCTCTTTGGGTGCTAGCTGTTTCCCTTTGGGGCCCCAATTTTCCAAGGACTTCATAACTGACTTACCGCCCTCTAAGGTTTAAAACGGTCATTTGGGGGAGTCAATGACCGTTTTTTTCCCAAATTTGGGTCATTTTTTCCCTTGCCGGGGCCCTTCCCCTTTCGGGCCCCGGCTCGCCAATATTTTTTTTGAACACATTTTTTCCCTTTTGCATGGGCCCCCCCCTTACACATTTGTCTTACCGGGGAGTCCAATTCGTCTCGAGATTTTGGCCAGGCCTTTTGCTCGCTACTGCCGGGGGAACTGGACTTCTCCTCCCGCGTACCCACCCAAAAATTCCCCAATTTGGCAATGGGGGGGTGAATCAGGTCCTAAGGTATTATCTCCGGGGCCACTTTTACTTCTCCCCAAAAAAAATGATTGGGCCAGTTACTACCTTGGCAATTTTCATATAATTCCCCTGACTTGATTCCGCTGGGGAAACCCCCTTCTCCCCTTGTCTTTGGTTCCCCGGGATCTTCCCGGCCCCCCCCTTCCTCTTCCCTCGCCTCCCCCGATGGCCCGGGGGTGGACAGTCTGGTCCCTGACCTATCCACCCGTCGGAGGGAAAAACGCCCAATTTCCCTGCTTCAGGCCCCCGGCCCCCATGAAGACCCCCAACGGGAAAAAAAAAGAAAAACCCCCTCCGGGCCCTTTTTTTCCCCCCCGGGGGTTTAAAGGTTTTGGCTGTCCCGCCAAGTATAATCCGGTTTTTAAAATCCCCCCCGCTACAACTGGGGTCCCCCTTTTTTAGGTCCCCTTTTTTTCCGGGGGAAAATCGCAATTTTTAAACCTGTGGCCTTTCCCAACTCCGGCTCCCTCCGACCAAGCGCATTCCCAACTCCTTCCCTGTCTCCCTTTCTGGGGCGGTCCCCTTAAAACCCTTCTCTCGGGCCGGGTTCCCCCCCCCCCCCCGTAGCGATTCCCCCAAAACCTTTTGCCGTTTAAAGAGATTTTTTTGGGCCCCCCCAAACGGTTCGGGGGGAAGACGATTTTTTTTTTTGGACTTTGGGAAAGGGGGGTTTTTTGGGCCGGGGGGGAAAAGGGCTTTGGGGGCCGGGGAAAAAATCCTGGATAGGGCCCGGGGTTTTCCCAAATTTTTTGCAGGCCAGAAAAGAGGGGGAGGGCCCCAAGGGGGGGGGTACTTTTGCGGGGGTCCCTTTCCGGGCCCTCGTGTCGGGGGGCGCAGGCACCTCCCGCAACGGCCCCAGCACCCCCTCTGCGGGCCCGGGGCCGAGGGTGATCGGGCCCGGGCACCCCGGCGTGTGACGGGGGACAAAAAACCCGTCCACGCTCCTGGTCCCCCTCCTGGGCGCGGCTCCTGCCCCGCCCCGGGGGGGTGCACGCCCCCTTCTTAATTGCGGCCCCCCGGCAAGGCCCCGGGGGGAAAATTTTAAAGGGGACAGTGCGCCTTTAAATTTGGTTTTTTTACCGGGGACTTCCCTATTTTAAACCCCGGCTCTTCCCAGCACATTGCCGAATCATAGTGGCCCCTTGGGGCCTGGAGAGGGGAACTGTTTTAAGTATCTTTTTTCCGTTACTGTTAAACCCTACCTTTTTGCCCCCCCCTCCTTGGGCCCCCGAACCTTTGCCGCCTTTTCCTGACCTTCTGCCCGTCCCCGACTTGAGCCTTTTCTTTTCACGATTTTTTACCACGCAACACCTCGGCTGCCCCCGGGAAGCAAGTCACGTTTTGGGGTAGCGACTTTTTTACAATCCCCCCCTAACAAGTCCCCTCCCCCCCCTTTGCGGCCCGGGGTCTGGGTGAAAAAAAGGACCTACTTAGACTTCCGTTCCCCCCGGCCCTGGCTTTTTCACATCGTTGTGGTGGGCCAGTGGGTTCCCCTACCCCATCCGTAACACAAGTCTTCTACCCAAAAAGGGTTTTTATGTCGTTTTAAACTTCTTAGAATCACAACCAAAGACAATTTTATTAATTTCCAAAATCCAGAGATTTAAGTGTGCCCTAAAAACATATGTTATTAGATAGGCAGGCTTGTTAAAAAGATAATTAACTCCTTTCCTTCTAACATCATTATTCCTAAGAACCCAATTTCTTTTTTCTGCTGTATTCCCTCTCTCCTTGAATCCTAATGCATTTTATATAAATGCATACATGGACCCCTGGGGTATGTGACCCATCTCATTTAAACTTTATTTTTAATGCTTTAAATTTGTATCCAAAAATGGGGCCCGGACATTTTACAAAAAAAACTTGTTTATTTTTTTTATTTGAAATTTTACACTCCCTTTTCAACAGGTTTTCCCCCCCGCTTCCCCCCTTTGAACTGTAAAAATTTGTTTTCAAATGGGAGTTTACTTTTTTGTTTTTAAATTTTTTTAAAATTTTGTTTTATCGGATTTTAAACTGCTGTCTAATTTGGTTTTGTGCTTTTATACAGTCCCTGACAGAAGTTCCCGTCGCTTACTATGTTTGGGAAAACCCAAAACTTATAAATTGACTTTTAAATTCATCCATTGGTTTTTTTTAAATGATCATTTTGAAAGCTGAAAAACCCCCAAATGAGGGGTTTTTTTTTTAATGAAAATAAATTTGCTTCACTGCTGAAATATTGATCATGTAAGGAACACAGGTCAGATTTTGGCAAGACAAAAGTTTTGTCGTCCACAGAAAGTAATGTGAAAATCAAACAAATAATTCACTACATTGGTGAATTAAGTTGTGGTGCTATTTGAGCCATATTTAATATTTTGGGTGACTTCTATGACTTCCATGAGCTTGATGGACTGCATCCATGCGTTTTGACAATGATTCATACAATTAATTGATGAAAACATCAGGAATAGCAAAGAATGCAGTCTTACATGCCTCCGAGAGTTTGTTAAGATTCTTTGGTTTTGTCTTCCAAGCTTCCTCTTTTATCCTACCCCAAACATGCTCAATGATGTTCATGTCTGGTGACTGGGCTGGCCAGTCCTGGAGCACCTTGATCTTCTTTGCCTTGAAGAACTTTGATGTAGAGATGGATGTATGAGATGGAGCACCATCCTGCTGCAAAATTTGACCCCTTTTATGATAGGGAATGTAAGAGGTAGCTTATACTAATATTTCAGGATATTGATATTGCCTTCCACCTTGCAAATGTTTCGCACACCCCCATACTGAATGTAACCACAGACCATGATCTTTCCACTATCAAACTTAACTGTTTTCTAGGTGTATCTTGGATCCATACGGTCTCCAGTAGATCTCCTGCAGTATTTGTGGCAGCTGTGGTGTAATTCAACTAAAGATTCATCTGAGAAATCCACCTTCTGCCACTTTTCCAGCGTTTATTCGTTTAGCAGGCTGTGGGACTTGGCAAATGCCACACGGTTTTTTAATTGCCTTTTGTTAAGTGCTGGCTTCTGGGCACTGATTCGACCATGGAGGCCATTTCTAGACAGAATTCTGCAAACTGTTCTGGTTGACACAGGGACTTGAGGTGACCAGGCCTGTTGGAGCTGTGCTGAAGTGGAAGAGGGGCTGGCTTTTGATTTTCGAACCAACAAATGTTCCTCCTGAGCAGTTGTCTTGCGGGGTCTGCCAGACCTGGGCTTGTCAAAAACATCTCCAGTCTCTTAAAATCTTTTTTTAATTCCTTGTACTTGACGCTGAGACACATTAAAGGTGCCAGCCACCTCTGCAGTGGATCTGGTCTTCAGCCTCTTGATAATCAAGGCTTTGGTCGCAGGGTGGAATTTTGGCATGTTGTTAGAGGTGAAGTTGCAGTTCAAGTGAAGTTCTGGGGTGCAGGAGTTCTTTTTAAATACACCCATTAATTAACCAATCAATTAGTGAGCACAGGTGAGGCTGTAAACTAGGGTTGGGTGCATTATATGAAAAGGCGACAAAACTTTTGTCTTGCCAAAATCTGACCTTTCTGTGTTCCTTACATGATCAATATTTCAGCAGTGAAGCAAATATATTTTCGTTAAAAAAACCTAATTTGGGAGGGTTTCAGCTTTCATATGAGTAATTTCTAAAACCAATGGATACATTTTAAGTCAGGTTATAAGCTTTGGTTTCCATAACATGGATAAGCGACAGAACTTCTGTCAGGGACTGTAAAGTAAAATTACAATATCAAGAAATTAGGTAATTTGTGTTCACCAAAGGGTTCACTTACTTTTTCTTGTAACATAATAATAATAATAATAATAATAATAATAAGAAGAAGAAGAAGAAGAAGAAGAAGAAGAAGAAGAAGAAAAAGAAGAAGAAGAAGAAGAAAAACAATTTACCATATATACTCGAGTTTTTCAGCACAAAAATTATGCTGAAAAATCCGTCCTCGGCTTATACTCAAGTCACTGTCGGCGCTCGGGGGCTGCACTGGCCCAGGCGCCGTCAGGGATACTTCAGCTGTATGCGACTCTTCAGGGAGCCCAAGTAGCTGAATCTCGAGTCAGCCGACAGCGTTCGGGTGCTGCCATAGTCCAGGCGCTGTCGTTGATCTCTTCCTCTGTATGCGACTCCTCTGGGAGCGCATACAGATGAAGATAGCACTGCAGAGCAGAGAGTGAGCGCTCCCTGCTCCACAGTGGACTCCGGATGGGCACAGACTTGCGGCTGTCTGAAGTACCTGGCACAGGTGGCATCAGTGTCATCACGCTGCCTGATGACATCATGCCCTCTGTCCTGGCAAGAAGACAGAGTGCCTGGGAGTCGGAGCAGCGAGGGAGAGAGGTAAGTACTTGTGTTTTTTTTTTTTTTTTTAAACCCTGCCTATACCTACCTATGGGGGGACATATACCTGCCTATGGGGAAACATATACCTGCTTATACCTGCCTGTGGGGGGACATATACCTGCTTATACCTGGCTATGGGGGGACATATACCTGCCTATACCTGCCTATAACTGCCGATGGGGGACATATTCCTGCCTACAGGGGACATATTCCTGCCTATAGCTGCCTATAACTGCTATGGGGCAATATATCTGGCCTATATTTTCCTATGGGGGACATATACCTTCCTATGGGGGACATAAACCTGCCTCTACCTGTCTATGGGGGACATAAACCTGTCTATGCAAGCCTATGGGGGATATTATACTGTGTATACCTGCCTAGGGCTTTATTAAACTGCCTATGGGGGGACATTAAACTGCCTATATCTGTCTATGTAATTTTATTGGTATCCATTTTTATTTTTGAGATTTACCAGTAGCTGCTGCCTTTTCCACCCTAGGCTTATACTCATGTCAATACGGTTTCTCAGTTTTTTGTGGCAAAAGTAGGTGTCTCGGCTTATATTTGGTTCGGCTTAGACTTGAGTATATACAGTATCTCAATAATACTGATTATTATTATTACTAATATTAAAAATAATAATAGTAATATTGTAGTAATTACATTGGAAAAAACAGGGAGTTATAGGTATGTTCAGTATTACTTTTCCTAAATATGTTAACTATGTATTATTCTTTATCTTTAACATGAAAATTAAATGTGACTTTACAAGACTGACAATTTTTTTAAGAAAGTCCGAAAATTCAGAAATCAACACTACCACTATGTTATTATAACATACAGTATTATTAGCTGCACTAGCAATAGGCTGAAATGGATGGATTTTTTCAGCCTTACAATTTTTTTAACTATGGTACTTTTTGCTTCAAGTAGAAAACTAGTTTTATGTTGACACTATTTAAACCTAGTAGCCCCTGTAGTTAGCGTAACATGAAATTTAGTATATACTTAGTACTGACTAAAGCTCTTAAATAATGCATAACTTCCTACGGAGAATTACAATGGTGTATAATGAACCGTCTGAAGAAGAAAAACTATGAAAGGTGACTAAGATTTATTCAAAATCTTCAGGACAGAGCATAATAAAATGTGCTGGGACAAATAAGGATACCATTTAAAAAGAGATGTCATGTAACACGGAATCCTTTCTTTCTTTCATTTATCTTCTTTGACCTTCAGCAGAAGAGAAATGTGAAGTGGAGCTTGCATGCAGTGCAACAATTTTAATCAGAGTATTAAATGTAGCAGATTATTCTTTATAGCTGAGGAAATAAGGGGCATTTAAAGTGTAAATCCATGCTCAAATTATCCTTCCTCACCGAGTATCCTGTAAGGGCATTGGCAAAATCCAAGTTTAAACTGGGTTAAAATACAGCAAAGTAAGCATGGTCTAAGAATTATGTTGGAGGTTGTAAACATTCAACTATGCTTAAAGGGGTTTTGCCACCATGTAATGTTGATGTGGGAACCTCCAAAATGGGTATTTAATCACATTTCTAAATATATGTGATTAAAAAAAAAGTGAAAAAACCTGAGAACTACAGAGATTGCTCAGTCCCCCTTGGTTACCTTAAATTGCTTCCCTACTTCACGACCCAGGAGCCTGACAGGCCGCGCTATGCGTGAAACACTTCTTATCTGATGACTGGCAAATGAAAGAGCTTTTAAAGGCACCGTTTAGACAGTGCAGGTCTGAGGCTGTTCTTGCTGTATTGAGAATCCCTCTTGTACTGTTTATTATTTCTCTTAATTTTTGATTTGTTCCCTTGGATTCCTCACTCGCTCACTGGCTCATGCCCCCTCCCTCTCTCCCCTGCAGCTTCATGACCTCATCTGATTTGTATATATGCCTCACGTGGTGCTGACAGGAGCTAGGTAAGTGCCGTCTTGGAAAATCCCCTTTAAATGGGCTCTGATATTCTGTATAATACAGTGGCTCCCCAGTTATGGAGTTGGAGGGTATTTTCTTTCAGCCTACCAAATGACACATGAAGAGGGTAAGGCAGATATAACACATGAACAGGGTTGGGAAGACATTATATTTATCTTGAAATACTTTAATTACTGAAAGATAAAGCAGCATCCGTGAGGAGAGTGTTGTTTAGACAGTTTTTGCTTTCCTTAATGTTAAGATGGTAACCACTTCATATAGGCTTTTATATTAACTGTGTTTTGAAATCTGAAGAGTAGGGATGAGCGAAACCTAAAAAGTCTGAGTCGAATTTGAACTCCTCCGATTAAAATCATTGGAGATAGATGTTTCAGGAGTTGAGCTGCTGCACAAAATACCACCTGGAATCCGCAATGTAATGCATTATCACAGGGACTTCCTTCCCCTGACAGTCTGACATCCGACGAACGCAGGCCAAGAAGCCACAGGCTCATGCGAGGCATTGCTAACCCCTTGGATTGTCTGCAGACGGACCAAGCTTACTTTTCCCTCCTCCTCTGGGGTGCATCAGCAAGTGGCATCATAGCAGAGGACAAAAACATCCTCCCTGGTGCTCTTCTTTTGAAATGCCTTCTGAACGCCAACCGCATTGTTCATGCAAACAGCTCTTCAGAATATATGGATTGACTGCTGGAGGCGGTCAGTATATAGTGTGTATACATTTGGCCTTCAGGATGGTGCTGATGATTATGACATTTGTGGCCCATGACTGAGAGAAGATGAGAAAGACATGCTGGATGCAGGGTATGTTAACCACTGAAGACAGATTGGCACATGGGCTGTTTTAGTACGGAGATTCAAATGAGAACCGACCAAGGCGATGGACAGGCTGACGTCCTGGCGACTAACATGGTGCGCGCTAGTGTGTCATCCGGAGCACTGGAAGGAGTGCCTAGACTCGTACCTCTAGCTCCACGTCCTATGCCCCTTCTTCCTCGCTTACAACCTTTACTTCTCTCTATGTTCAAAAGCTAAATTTTAAAAAGCAAAAGATTTGGTAAGAGTCACTTAAGCAAGAAACTCTAAACCTCAAACTGAACAGGTGAACGCTTTTGGCACTCAATCAAATTTGCAGCAAGAAACCAATATTTTAAATAGATTTTGTTTTTATAGCAGAATTTGCTAATGGTGTCTTCTGTACTAGCTATAACCCCAAAACTGGAACAATGAACTTTTGGGAACTCAATCAAATTTGCAGCAAGAAACCAGTATGTGAAAGCGATTTCCTTTTATAGCAGATTTGCTAACGGTGTCTTCTGCACAACGTGTACCTCCAAACTGGAACAATGACCTTTGGGCACTCAAAATATAAAGATGGGAAAGATGCAGCCAGCAATATGAAAATACCCTAACTATGCTGTCTAATGATTCCCCTAAGCTTGCCTGTATCTCCCCCCTTTCCGCTATGCTAATGCTAACTACAGCTGCTTGCTGGCTGAAAGTCAATAGAGAAAATAGTGTGCACTGCAGACTGACAGAGAGGCGTGGCGTTCAGTTCTGAGAGTGAGACTGCAAATGATTTTTCACAAGAAAGATACAGTAAAATACATATAACAGGTGTTATGTGATTTTAAATCAGCCAATGAGATCCCTACAACCAACATGGTGACGTTTGTTAACAGCCCCTCGTGCCCTTGCACTGATTGATATTGGCCGCCAAAAGTGCATGAAGCAGCATAAGTGAAACGAAGGCACATATCGAACTTCAAATTTAACATCGAACTCACCATAAAAAGCTTGGGTTCAGCTTCGCTATCTAAAATCGTAAATAGTGTTGAGGTGCGATGTTTTTATCGACAAAGTTTGAAATCGCGGCAAACAGTTTGTTATATTGATCGAAATTTTAGATCATCGCTATAATTTATGGATAAAACGTGCAATCATCTATTAATAAATGCGCCATTTTCGGAGTGCTTCCTGTTCAGTTTTGGGCGGCTAGCAAATCAGCTTAACAGACTAGAGCAGTGAGATGTGTGTGCGACTTCAGGACCTGGGATGTGAGGTTGCGATTGCTGAAAAATCACAAGACATCGTCTTTACATAAACAGACCCATCTGTTCATCGATAAGTGACCTCTCCAGCGTCTCATATCAGAGGACGTGCACTCTGCACTTGTCCCAAACAGCTCAGTGAAAATGTATTCTATTTCTTCACAGAAGAAAGCACTTACTGTTAGCTGTGATCCTAACAACTTTAGATCAGAGATTGAAGATTTTATGTAGAATGTTTAGGTAAGAATTTTTTAAGGCATCTACCGCTGTAAAGTCCACAGAGGCAGGTAGTGGGGGGGGGGGCACGCGGGCGAACACAGACAAGCTCTATAAAGAATACTGGATTGATTCACCAAGACTAGTGTAAAGAATTGCACTGTGCAATACTTTATTATTAACATTATTTTCTATTGAAGATATTTCCTGATATTGGGCAGCACTGACTTATATTAGGGATAGGCACACTTTTTTCTATACTGCAGGTCCTCTTTGTTAGCGGCAAAACTCCACTTAATTATCAGTAATGACATTTCAGACAGGTGTTCATTTTTTCAATTTAGTCCATAGTCCACTTTGTTGATATATCCACCTTGCAGTTAAAATTAGAATCCAGCAATTTTTTGTAGTCAGCACGGTTGATTAGGTGCCAAAAATACCTTTTATTATCCAATACATTTCAGATACGTGTTTTTTCACTTGGCGCAGGCCACTTTTGTTGATAGAGTCTCTTTTGCAGTTAAATTTGAATACAGCAATTTTTGTAGTCACCACAGTGACTAGATAGGTGCCAAAAAAATACCCTTTTATTATCCCGAATACATATTCAGATGTCTTGTTTTTTCAGCTTTTGCTGCACTACAGCTTTGTTCATTGAGGCACTTGCACTTAAAGTGAATACAGCAATATTTGTAAGTCAAGCCTTCAGGTGAATGAGAAAGGGTGCCAAAAATACCTTGTTATTATCCGAATACATTACAGATACGTTTTTTTTACACTTTGCGCACTACTGCTTTGTTTCAGTGAGGCTCCTTGCACTTAAATGTGAATACAGCAATGTTTGTAGTCACCACGAGGGTGAATTGATAGAGCCTAAAAAAACCTATTTATTATCCGAATAGCATTACTAGATACAGTGTTTTTTTTCACTTGGCGCAGGCCAGCTTTGTTGATAGATCTTACTTTGCAGTTAAAGTGTGAATACAGCAAATTTTGTTAGTCACCACAGTTTATTGAAAGGGCCAAAAAATACCTATTAATATCCGAATACATTTTACAATACGTGGTTATTTTTCACTATGTCGCCTACAGCTTTGGTTCATTGAGGACACCTTGCACTTAAATGTGAATAACAGCAATATGTGGTGAGTCACCAAATCGATGTTAATTGAAAGGTGCCAAGAAAAACCTTTTATTATCCGAATACATTTCAGATACGTGTTTTTTCCACATTGGATCAGGCGCATCTTTGTTGATAGATCTACTTTGGCAGTTGAAATGGTAAATACAGGCAATTTTGTTTTGATTTGAGGGATGTTGAAGAATAGTCTGTGATTTGCCGGTCTTTTAATAAAGACACTACCAAAACTCTTCCAAACCTTCTCAACTTTTATATTTCGAACAGGTGGTAATTCGAGCAAAGAGGGGGGTAGGACATGGAAGGTAGAGGTCAAGGGGGGGGCGGTAGAGAAGGTGCATCCATCCATGCGGGGTCACAACACGCATGCCCAGCGTTTCGTCAGTTGCAGTGAGCCGTCAGCATTGTCATCGCTGGGGCTCAGGGCTCTGTGAATCTCATACTGAACAGCGTTTGCCATATCTGTCCTTCAGTGGTGTAATGCAAACCTGCATCCCAGCGTTCATTATCTCCCTCGTCCTCCCAGTCACGGCACAAATATCCATCATCAGTCATCCGTCCAAACATGAAGCGAGCCCAAATTCAACATCCTTGGTTACCCACCACTGATGGAACATCCATTTCTAGAAGACCTTCTTTCTGACATAAAATGCGGTGGGGTCATGAAGCATGGTAAAAGATCAAGAGGCCCAAAGAGATGATTTTCTCTGCTCTGACGCACCAGTACTGATGCCATCAAGGAGAAGAAAGCCGGTCAATCGCCCAAAATCCCGGGCGATGCGCAACGCCTTGGCAGTCCCCTCTTGCTTGTAGCCCTGCAGCTTCTTGATGCAGAATGATCAGGACGACGATGTCACCTGTGTATGATATGATGATAGACGACATGTGCGGATTCCCGAACGGGGCTTTTCAGCAGAATTTTCTTGCGAGCGCTCATCAGTGACGAGGGTGTAGGAGATACGATATGGGTAGTGTCAGGTACGGTTTCCGCCTCAAAAAAGGTAGAGGGCTTCGCAGAAGTCCGGCTGGATATGATTCCTGCCAGCCACGTCCAGCGCAAACCCCGAGCCTCACTTATCGCCGTCAAAAAGGTCGGGTGGCAGGACCTCACCAAGCCTGGGCCTTCTTAGAGCAAGCCTCATGATTTTACCGTAACGATTTCATATAGCCTGCCTTTGCGCTAACGCATAATAAAGAGGCAAGAACCTAGGAGGTAACCCACCACACAACCAATGTCTAGTCACATGCATCGATGCATGAGTTAAATGGAGGGCAACACATGGGCCAAAAAAAGCCATAACCGACCGCCGGCCTCCAACACTGTCCACACCCACTGTCTCCGCCTCCTCCTCCTCCTCCGCCCACCACCAAGCGTTCCTCAGCGCCCATGTCTCTCAGAGTCATGATCAGGTATCAGCCACCGCTTTAGCCTCCACCGTCGACCGAGTACCACCAGCACCACCAAGAGACCCCTTTCCTAACCCCTTCTCCTTCCGCCAATTTGATGTACCTGCACGCCGTACAGTGCCAGCCTAGCAGCCAGCCGTCCGTCTTCCAGGTTTGGACAGAATAAACACTTTAAAACACCAGACATCCCAAAACAAAAAGCCTGAAATTCGGCATTCGCCAGGCTTTTGGCCTATGGAAATGTTATGTTGCCATTTCGTCTGGTGGACACAGATGGTTTCCGCCACGTCATGGCCCTTGCTGCCCCCAATACCAGAAGCCGAGCAGGCATTTCATTGCCAGAAAAGCCGTCCTGCCCTGGGCCACCACGTGTCATCAAAATATTCAAGTGCGTTGTCTGCATATGTGTCCCGGGAAAAGTTCACATCTAGACCAACGACACAATGGACTAGTAAGCTCGCCAAGGGCCGATGATATCTCTGTGACAGCTCACTTGGGTGTGATCTGGTGGAAGTCTCTGAGGGTGACGGTGGCCTCTCAGGCTCGGCGCACGCTCTACAAAACCTGCAGGATGGTGCAGGGTTCTTTTCCCCCAAGGTCCCTGGAGTGGCATCAATGTGCCCAGAGAAACCAGTGCCATGTTTGAAATTAATCGTCCTTGTTAGAAACAGTCCCACCACACAGGTCAGGAGCTGTGGACGGCTCCTCCGTAACGAGACAGAGCGTGGCTGGGTGCCAAGACCTTGTGCCTATGTAAATTGGTGTGCAATAACTGGTCGAAATCTGCTGCCGACCTTAAGATCGTAGGCTGGAGCACATCCCTTGCCTGTGCACATTGTCATGAACCCCTGTCGTCCATAAAATTTCTAAAGAGCTTACCGGATCTGGACTGCCTGCTGATGAAGGCTCGAAGTCTAAAGTTGCACTCCACCGTTCGCCAACCCTGCTTCATTCCGCCTGGCTGCGTTGGCAGCGTCCAGCTTCGGCCTCCCCATCAACCGTCTCATGTTGACATGGTAACACGCTGGAATTTCAACCCTGCCGACATGCTCCAGCAATTGTGCAGCAGTCGCAATGCCATTACTCAAGTAGAATTGACACATGGGCCTTGACAATGCAGCGATGCTGACCTTCGTGGGTGTTGAGCCACCGAGAATGGAGGCCAGGTGAAAGCTCTGCCCCATCCTTAGCCAGTTTTGAGAAGAACACCAAAATTTCAGTGGCGTGGACGATTGCCCTTGTCACATGACCAATTGTGGTGATCTTAGTTCTGGAACGGATACGCTGGACACTCTGCCCAACAACAGGTCCCATCGCCCGAAGCGATCTGGAGGAGAAGAGGACACAGAATGCTGTGACACGTACGCCTTTACTCCGTCGAATCACAAGTAGCCGACAGTTTCTTCAATTTTATCGGTCTTCATTAGGCAGTGGTTCGGGGTCCAGGGGCTAGTGCAAGTAAGCACAATCAGCTCTCACAGGTGCATCCATCTCAGGCAAGTCCAGGCTGTGTTGAAGCTCTGCGGAGGCATCGAGGAGGTGGAGTTTCCTAGACACCGAACGTTCACCTGTACATCCCTGCCTGGAAAGGAGGAATGGCGACGAATCATTTGCGAAGGCGGAGGAGGAAGATAGAAGATCATTTGCTAGTGCCACCTCGAACCCAGAGGCTTGGGAAATCAAGGCTCCATCTCTCACATGAGAGTGTCTTGGATGCTCCATTTCCTCCAACATGATGTCTCGCACTAAGTCCATCAAAATGACAACAGTTACTGGTGGCCACCCTCCTGATCCCCGGTACAGAAAGAAAAATCAGCACTTTCCTCCACCCACGCCCAAATAGAGAGTAAAATGCAGGAAATGAGACCTGTCTGATTGATCAACTGGAGACTCTGTTGCGTCTGCTTCATGTTCCTCAAATTCACGGTGGAACAACATCAGACGACGTGACCTAGCGTAGAGTGCCAAGTAAGCCGTAAGCGGCATAAGCAAAGCAGCAGCACAGCAAGGTGGCAGGAAGCCTAATGGGTGACCGTCTGGCAATCTTTATTTACCACCTCACCAACGCATTGCAATGCAGGGACACGAACAACCAACCACACATAGACCAGCTTAAGATCATAGTTCACGACTATCTGCGTTCACAACACTGATGTATTTGTATGTGTTCCGGACCCAATAGACTTCCTCTGGGTATCCAAATGGACGAATGGCCCGACTCGCTTGCCAACGCCATAGAGTTGTTTGTCCTGCCCACAGCCACATCATATCTGACGGACCTGTCAGCATCAGCTGAAGAGTCAATACAGACAAACGCATCCGCTTTCCCACAGATAATGTGGATCGTTTTGACACTTTCATCATGATGAATCAGGCATGGATCTCTGATGATGCTTTAGGCCCCAATTGCCGAGACGTCAAACCGATTAGTTTGCCGTTCAACATCACAACCGCTCTTCAAACAAAATTGTCCTCTTGAAAAAGCTTTTATTTTAAAATGATCATTCTTACGCAATTTTTATCTCTTTTCCAGACAGTTCATTTGCTGGTTTTGCTGTGAGGAGACTGTAAACAGACAGCAAGGTTTCAGTGACAACACCGTGATTCCATCTTACTCACTTTACTTTAGAAGTTTTCAGCGATGTCCAATGGTTTTGAGGTCATGTTGCTGTGAGATACAGCTATAATTAATGGTCCTGTTTGGACAGAAATTGGCTTTTAAGATGGCATTTTCCTTCACAATTTTTAATAGTTGGCTGAGAAGTCATATTATAAGTTTTTTGGGGTCATTGTTTGCTGTGAGATAACAGCGAATAATCATGGTCCTTTGAACAGAAATGTAGGCTTCTAAGTGGCATTTCACCCTCACAAATTTTTTAACAGTGGCTGAGAAGTCATTTTATAATAGTTTTGGGTCAAGTTGCTTTTGAAATGCAGCAATACACAGGTCCTATTATAAAAAAAAGTATGTTTTTCTAAACGGACATTTGTTCTTCAAACAATTGTCCAAATGGCTCAAGGGTTAATGCTTTGAATTTTTGGGGCAATTTGCTGTGACATGCAGCATATAACTACGGTCCTATTATAAAGAAAATGTTTGTTTCTAACAGACATTTGTTTCTTCACAAATGTCAAGAGGGGCTCAAGGTGATGGTGTTCTGTTCAGAAACAGGAAAAAATAAAAAAAAAAAGAAATAAAAAAGAAACAAATACTGTAAAAAAATAAAAAAATAAAACAAAAAACAAATATAAAAAAAAAAAAAAAAAGATCGAAATGCAATTAAGACAAAATTAACAAATAAACAAGAACAAAAAAAAAATATCTAAACGAAAAAACAGAAATCAGAGGAAAAGAAAAAAAAAAAAAAACAAAAGAAAGAAAAATAAAATAGACAAACCAAAAAAAAAAACTATAACACTAGAATCAAAAATAACAATGAAAACAAATAAAAAAAAGAATAAAAAAGACAATCAAGAAAAAAACCACACCTCCCAGACCTCCCAACCCTCGCAACCCTCCCCAACCACCCCTCCCCCCAAGCAATTCCCCCCTCACCCCTCTCCCGCACGCCACACCATCTCCCCTCTCCTCCTGCCCCCGACACCACGCCGCCCCCCCTTCACTTCCCACCTCCCCCCCCAAACTCCTACAGCCCTGCACTCACTCCCACCCACAATCCAGCCCACCCCCCCCCACACAACAACACCACACCGCAGTACCCCCGCCGTGCCCCTCACCCTCCGCCACCCCAGGCACTTCCTCCCGCCTGCGCGAGCCACCCCCCCGCCCCTTCCCCCCCCCCACCTACCCCCGCCCCCCCGCCCCGCCCGCGCAGCCACCCCCCCCCCCGCCTCGCCCACACCCCCCAGCCCTCTCCTCCCCCCCCAACGCCCCCCAGCCGTCCCCACACCACCAGGCCCCCCCCCTCCCCCCCCGCCCCCTCCTCACCGCCGCCCCCAGACCCCACCCCCCAGTCGCCTCCCACCCCCCCCCCCTCCCCACCCCACAACCCCCCCCGTCGTCAGTATCTCCCACCACCCGACCCGCCGGCCCGCCTACGCCCCCCTTGCCCTTCCCCTCGAAGCGCCGACCCCCTAAACCCCCCCCTCAACCCCCGCTACGCACTCACACTCACCGCACCCCCCCCCCCCTCCACCCCCCATGCCCCGCACCCCTACTTTCCCCCCCCACCTCACCCGCCCGCCCGCTCCTTCCTCTCTCACTCCCTACCTACCTCCCCCGTTTCTCCCACCACCAAGCCCACCCCCACCCAACCCACCGCAGATACCTCACACCCCCACCCGCCGAACTACCCCCGCCCCACCCCCTCGCCCCGCCCCCCGCTCCTCCACCCCCCCCCCTCCAGCGTCGCTCCGACCACGATACCGAACCACCCCCCACCCCATACCGCTACCTTCGCATTCGCACCCCAAACACCCACTACCCCCCGCGCCCCGCCCCACCCCAGCACTCCGCTCCCGTCATCACACCCACCCCCACTCCCACCTGCATCCCCAATGCACCCCGCCCCATCCCCCACCCCCCGCGGCCCCCACTCCCAGCGACCTTCCCCCCACCGCTGCACCTCACCCCCACTCCACCGCCATACTCGCCGCCCAGCCCCCGCCACCCCCCACTCACTACGTCCCCCTCAGCACCCCCCTCCCCCCCCACCGACCGCACAACGCCACAAATCCCACCTCACCTGCCACACGCGCTGACGCCCTCCCCTACCTCCACCCCCCCAACGCAGCCCCCCCGCCCCCTCTCCCTCACTACACCCCACCTCGCTCCACGATCCGCCCCATCCGCGCGCGCGCCGTCCATCTGCCTTCCCGCAAACTCCCCGACAACACCTCCTGCCACCACCACCAAAACGCAACGACACCCCACGTCACCACTCGCGCTCTGCTCCGACCACTCGCAACCCACCGTAACACTTCCAAACACCATACCGCGCCCCCGACCTCTCCCCACCCCACCCCCAACCCACTGACCCGTTGCAGCTATACACACCCCATGCGCGCAAGACCCCACCGTCTCACAACCACCCTCACACCCTTCACCCTACCCCCACCGCCCCCCTCCCTTCCCCCCCCCCCACATCAACCCCGCACACCCCTCCCTATCCATCGCGCCCTCCCATCCCTCCCACGCAACACTCACCCGAGCACCTCCGTCCCACCCCATGCCAAGCCCCCCACATAACACCCCCACCTACGCATACCCCCCCAAACCCCTACACCCCACCTAAACCTTTCTTGCCCCAGTAACCAGGACCCGTCTTATCCCCCAATCCAATAAAAAATCCCGTCAACAAACCCAAAGCTATTCCAATACCCACTAACAAGCATACCCCCCTTAACACCCCAAGGCCCCCATGCATCCCCCCCTCACTTGTGGAGTGTGAGAACCCACCACGATAAAAAAATGAGAATTCTAAGCAAATGACACTACTAACAAACACATAAGCCACCCGAAAAATGACGGATCCTCGGCACACCAATGAAAGTGCGCGTGACAAAGAATCACCAGCAGCCCACCCGTTAAGTTTCCTATCCTCACAGCTCCGGGAATCCACGCCCTCATACCCTGGGCTTTAGCAATTTAGAGAAAGCATGCAACGATGCACCAAAAAGTCACGTGCGGTATAACGACGTTTTAACTAATAATGTGTATACACAACACAGCAAAGATAAAGAAAAGCCGGAAAAAAAACAAACGACGCATTCGGGTACAATATTTAGCCCTGTTCACGGCACAAATACATCTGTTTCTCGAGTTACGTTAAAAAGGGATGTATTCTATTTTCGTCTTTGTATGACGATCATTTCCCCCTGTTCTTAAACTCATTAAAAACACAGGTATTTAAAACATATATTGCCTGAGGAATCACACATAATGTTTAATCTCTATATCTAAGATATATATACTAAAAACATGCTTTATCCTTCTTCCTAACTAAGTTGGTATATTAAATATAGGATCATTTGTCGAGGGTTCATAACCTGATATGTGCATTGTCTGTATTCTAAAATCAAAAAGCCTTCGCTCAGACTCTACCTTTTTGTGTCCAATCGCCCTCCATCGCTAGACTGGTTTCCACTTTTTATTCTATACCCACAAATGCAAAGCTTTGCATATCACCTCCATGATTTTCTAAATAAAGTTTAAGCCGCATCCAGAAGGTTAGATTTGACCCTTTTTAATATCGTGTATGTGCTCCGCTATACGTGTTTTGAGTTTTCTTATGCTATTTCTGATGAAATGGAATCAAGTTCTTACGGACTGCTCCATAAATCTTATAAAATTGATTATAGATTTTGAAAGTAACAAACTAGAAGAGGTACAGGAGCAAATTAAGAATTTGAATAAAGAAGTGATTGAGTATAAAGAAGATCCCGTAACTAGAGAAAAATTTACAAAATAAACATCAACGCTGGACAACAACAAAAATACAAACAATAGAAAGCTTAATAAGGCAAAAAAAAAGTTACAAATAAAAAAGAGATTTAAAATGATTATAAAAAATAAAAAGATATACACATGGAAGAAAAAATATCCAAAAGACATCAAGATCTAGGAACATGAAAAACCAGACGGGAGAACAAAGGGGGGGGGGGGGGGGGCAAAAAGGGGGGGGGGGGGGGGGGGGGGGGTTTAGTTTCTCGGACTTATCACAACTAAACCCGGGAACCTCGGATTTCAGATGTATGTTTTTGGAAGGAAGTGTGGTGAGAAAAAAAATTAAACCCCCGGGGGTAAAAAAAACCATAAAAAAAAATAAAAGAAAAAACCTACCTCTAAGCAAGCAAAAAACGGGGAGGCAAAAGCAAAAAAAAGAAAAACAAAAAAAATTTGATAGAAGATAAAAAACAAGATGAAGTAAAAAGTATTTGTTTTCCCTTACCCCGTATTTTCTAATTTAAAGCTCCCCATAGGGGCTAAAAAAAAGGACTAAAATTTTCCCCCCAACTAAAAAATTTTCAACAAATTTAAAGTTGGGGCTTTAATAAATTTGTAAGATTTTTAAACTGTTAAGAGACATTTTGAAGAAAAAAAAGGATATATCTGGGGAAATTTACAGGTAAAAACCAACTGGGGAAATTTTATGTAGAAAGAGTAAAAAATGAGTTTTAGATTTTAATCATTTGGGAAAACAGGGGCCTTTTTTTTTTCTTAAAAGGTTACAAAAAAAAAGGGGAAAGATATTAAAATAGACAAAAGGATATTTTTAAGATTAAGCCCCCCATTTTATCCCATTAAATCCAGAGTTGGGACCATGGACCCTTCCAGATGAAAAAGGGAGAGAGCCCTTAGTAATTTAGAAAAGGGAAAAAAAATCCCAAAATAAAATATAAATCGAAAAACCCAGGAGCGTGTGGCTAAAAAAGAACTTAAAAAAATAATAAAAATTTGTCAAAAGGAAGGGGGAAACAAGGGGGGACTAACGGTGATAATGGATGAAAAAATTTGAAAAAAAAAATCCATTTTGGGGAAATTTTTTTTGGATGAAAACAAAAAACATATAGGAAATTAAGACAAAATCCCAAGATAAGTTTTACAAAAAATCTAAAAAAGGGGAAAACTAGTTGGGGGGATTTCAAGTTGGGTGCCTTAAATAAACAAACAAGAAAATTTTAGATATCGAAAATTGCCAAGTACCTATACTTTATGGAGTGCCAAAACCCCAAAAAAGACCATTTCCCCCCCAGATTTTCTTCCAATAGCTCTAGTAAAAACATTTTTTTTGGGAAAGGTTAAGAAACTTTGTTGTTTAAATTTATTTGCAACCACTAGAAATTACTGTTCCAGGACACCTAAAGGATAGTACTACAGTATTACGGGCATTTAAAAAATTTTACGGGGTTAAAAAAATTACACATGGTTGGGTTTTTTGATGTAGAAAATTTTAAATACCCCCAATTTTCCCCCAGGCCCTTATTTTACCGCTATAGAATCCATCTAAAAAAAAATTTAGTCAATGGGGGAAAGGGATTTAAAAATTTATTTTTTTTTGGAAAAAGTGTAGAATTTTTGGTAAAAAATAATTTCTTTAGATTTGATGATACTTACACATCCAATTGATGGGGGCCCTGTGGGTGCCCCCATCATCCCCCTCTTTAAAAAATTTTAATACATGGAAATGGTGGGAAAATCATGTCATTTTTTAGTAAAGAAAACCCTTTTTTCACTGTGTGTTTGGTTGGGCGCAACATCAAATGACCTTGCTTGTTTGGGGTCACGATTTTGGCGCCATCCCGAAGTTTGAACAATATGTCAATACTAATTCTTGAAATTTTTGAAATTCCCTTATCATTCAAAAAACTAGGTTTCCTTTCTGGAGGGTATGTTGGAAGGTGTTTTAAAAAAATTTAAAAGGAAGTAACCACTCTGTCCCCGAAAGGGCCCATAAGGGAAAAAAACACTTTAGGGCGGATATTTGCCATTAACACCAAAACCTTAAAAACCTCTATACCTTTGGTGAGTAATAAGAGCAAAAAGGCTTGAAAAGCACACAAGGATTTTCAAAAAAAAAAAATTTTAAAAAAAGAGCCCAAGTTTTAATGAAAGAGGATACAAAAGAAATACAAAAAAAAAAGAGAAAAAAAAAAATTGAAAATAAAAAACAGAGAGATCTTCTGTATCCCAAAAAAAAAAAGAAAAATTAATATAGAGAAACAAATTTTTTTTCTCTATTTCTATACAATCCCAATTTTGATGATATTAAAAGGATATTTTAAAAAAAATCTGAATATCTAAGGCAGATGAAAAAAACTAGCAAATATTAAAAGATAAAGGGGGGTAAGATTATACCGAAAAGAAATAGAACCAAAGGCAATGAAGAAAAAACAATGATTTCAGCAGTAAAAAAACAAATAAAATGTGGTTATCTCAGAAGGGGTTTTTTTCCTTGCGGAGGCCCGGAGGGTGTAATTTTGCCAATAAACAACAAAAATTTCCCACAATTTAAAAAAAAAAATTATTAAAGGGGGCCCAAAAAAAATACCGAAAAAGGAATTCATTAATTGTGATACAAAACATGTTTGAAAATGGCATACATTTAAAAACCCAGGGGGGGGGGGGGGTGGTCTTATGGGGGGGGTATTAGGGGGATAAGAAAAACTCAAAAAATGTATAGCGGACAATACACGATATTAAAAAGGGCCAAAAAACCCCAGGTGCGGTTTTTAAATTTTTTTTGAAAATCAAGGGGGGTGATATGCAAAGCTTTGCATTTGGGGTATGAAAAAGTGGAACAGTCCCAGACGAGGAGGGGAAAAGGAAACCAAAAAAAAGGGGGCGTTTGAGGAAGCTTTTTTTTGGGTTTTAGAATTCAGACAAGAAAAAAAAAAAAAAAAAAAAAAAAAAAAAAAAAAAACCCTGCGGGTTTTAAACCCCGCAAAGTCTATCCCATAAAACCAAAAAGTTAGGCAGAAGGGATTTGCTTTTTAAAATATGTATATTTAGTAAAGAATTAAAACATATTTTGAGATTCTATAGGCAAAATATTTTTTAAATACCTGTGTTTTTAAAGAGTTTTAAAAAACAGGGGGGAAAAGATGTCAAACATGACGAAAAAAAGAAAACCCCCCTATTTTTGTAAAGAGAAACAGATGTATTTGAAACCTTTAAAATGGGTTTAAAACTTGTAAACCCTGGGAAAAGCGTCGGTTATTTTCCCTCCATTTTTATCTTTGCTTTTGTTTTGTAACAAAAAATTTTTAAATTTTAAAGCACGTGGATCTATTGGTGATTCGTTTGCCCTGCTTTTTTCTGAATTGCTAAAGCCTAAAGGGCTGAGGGGGAGGATCCGTGCTTTTGCTGCATAGGAAAAATTAACGGGGGCTGCCAGGTGATTCAATTTAACTGCAAAAAAAGGGGAGCCGGATTTTACCTTTTTCTTTTTGTTTGTAACCCAAAAAAAAACTAAGTGAAGGAAAAAGTGAAAAAAACTACTTGACCTTTTTTGGGGGTTTTTTTTTATGTGTTTTTCCCTTTTTAGTAAAAAATGATGTTTTTATCTGTATTCTAAAAGGTTGATACAATTCCGGGGGATACCCAAAAAAGTAAAGTTTTCAATTTTTTTAATATTTTTTTTAAAAAAAAAAAAAAAATTAATTTTTTTAAAATTTTTTACTGCAGCCCCCATAAAATTTTGCAACCAAAATTTTTTGTGTTTTTCCCCTACTGACCCGAGTGATGGTGTTGTGTTTTTTGGGGACCAAATTTTGGGGTAAAAGCATTTTTTTAAACACTTTTTTTTAACATTTTTAAAGGGGGGTGAAATTTAAGTAATTTTAGTGTTTAAAAATTTTTTTAATTTTTAACTTTAAATTTTTTATTTGTAAAAAAAGGGGAAAAAAAGGGATGATTTAAATTTTTTTTTTTTAATTTTTTATACTTTCCCAAAAATTTTTTCTTTTAAAATTTTTTTCGTTTCTACCTTTCCTAAAAAAAAAAGACAAGTAAGGAATCAAAAGAAAGGTATCAAGAACCCCTTTAAAAAGACACCCCCCGGCACATTGGGAGAAGCTCGCCGGGGTCAGCGCGCCGTTTCGCCCCAAAATTTTGAGTGAAAAAATTCGCCTTTATTTATGTCGGCCCCCGGGCCACGCCCCAAACATCGCAGTAAAGTCCTCCGCGCCTCGCCAGTGTGTGAGGCACAGTGCGGGACTTAGGCGCAGTGCGGGACTGCGCCTAAGATTAGCTGCCGGAGGTAGTGCGATCATACATGCCGTTTAAAGTCCGCCGCGCCTCACCAGTGTGTGGGGCGCAGTGCGGGGACTGAGGCGCAGTGCAGGGCTGCGCCTAAGATTCGCCATCCGAGGAGGTGCGCTCATACATGCGGGAAAAAGTTCCCTGCGCCTCGCCAGTGTGTGAGGCGCAGAAGGGACTTAGGCGCAGAAGGGACTCCGCCGAAGATGTGTTCCGATTCGAGACAGGCTGGAAAACAGCAAGAAATCATTAAGGATGTCCGTGCGGAGTATGAACAAAAAATCGCCTTTATAAAGGCGGAAAACATTCTCAAAAAAAGACTAAAACCTACAAAAATAAAAAATACATACAAAAAAATCACTTTCCAAAAATCTAGACCGGCGCAATATCAAGAATTAGGATATAGGAAATTGCCAGGAAATACAGTAATTAAAATTCTGAAAGCTATTCTCATTGGTCGGCAGAAACCGGCCAATCAGAATAGGAGCGACAGTGAACCATTAAAACCTATGGAGAAGTATTGACCAATCAGAATCAAAGGCGGGACAGTTCAAAATACAGTAAAAATGCCGAAAAGAGCCGATTGGTTGAGCTAGCAGGGGCTTGGCTATCCCAGCCAATCAGAGTGCGAGCTACTTCTCCCATTGTAGTCTATGGAGAGATCGCGGCTGTCACGGTTCATGCCGCGGTCCCTGCCTTGGACCGTCGGCCTGTCCGTGCCTGCCATGTCTCTGCTGGGGGCTCCCTGTGCAGGGGTCCCAGCAGCCTGTGTTCTGCTATGTACTTGCCTGTCCTGTCCAGTCTTGTTGCTTCCTGGGTCCTGTCTGTGCACTTTACCTCCAAAGGGCGTGCGCGGGCAGCATCCTGCCTTTTTATAGTTTCCTGTTCGTGCACCTTCCTCTTCACTCCTGACCTCTGGCTATAAGAGGAAGTTCTTGTCTCTACTCTGGGTCAGTTCTTTTGCAGTCTCTTGCTGTCTTCCATCTTGAGCTCCTGCCAGCCATCTCTGGTCTGCCGTTGGAGACTTTAACCCCCTGAGTTGCTGGTCCAGTTGCTGTTTCCCCATCTGAGCTCCTGGCCATCTGTCTGTTGTCTACGTTGTCTGCTGGTTTCTGGTGTGTTCCTGTCCGGGATGTGCTCTCCTGTTCGCGATGTATCCTGCCGTGTTCCGGGTCAGTACCTCCTGTGTTCCCGTCCAGTTCCTGCCGTATCCTGTGTGTCATGTGTACGTTGATCCCTCCTGTATCCTGCTGTGTTCCTGAGTGCTTCTACCTGCCCTGCTTATGTTCCCCTATGTTCCTGTGTTCCTGTCCTGCAGCTCGGCTGTCACTGCAGGGAGCCACGCCAGGGTAGTGACCTGGGGTCCCGCAGCCAAATCCATCCCGCTTTGTGGCGTGCTCTGGTAATGTCCAGGGGCCCCTTAGACTCCACTCCTGGGGGGGTCCTCCAGCTACCACCTCGCCTGCGGTGATCACAGAGGATCCACACCCGGATTTTCGGGTCGGCGCTTCGCGTACGTCCAATCGGCGCCGCACCGTTACATATGAACTGACCATGGATCCCGCCGGGGTAATCCCTGCCCCCGTCTAGAGTGTCTGCACCCGTGGGCCTAGCTCATGGTCCAGCCCAGAGCTTACGTTTGGGCCCAGCTCATGGTCCAGCCCAGAGCTTACCCTTTGGCCTAGCTCATGGTCCACCCAGAGCTTACGTTTGGCCTAGCTCATGGTCCCACCCCAGTGCTTACGTTTGGGCTAGCTCATGGTCCAGCCCAGACTACGTTTGGCCTAAACTCATGGTTTCCAAACCCAGAGCTTACGTTTGGCCTAGCTCATGCCAGCCCAGACTTACGTTTGACCTAGCTCATGGTCCACCCAGAGCTTACGTTTGGCCTAGCTCATGGTCCAGCCCAGAGCTTACGTTTGGCCTAGCTCATGGTCCAGCCCAGAGCTTACGTTTGGGCCCAGCTCATGGTCCAGCCCAGAGCTTAAGTTTGGCCTAGCTCATGGTCCCAGCCCAGAGCTTACGTTTGGCCCTAGCTCATGGTCCCCGCCCAGAGCTTACGTTGGCCTAGCTCATGGGCCCAGTCCCCCGTGGCTTACGGGCCCGCCTGAGCCTTCTGTGTCCCCGTGGCTTACGGCCCGCCCTGAGCCTTCTGTGTCCCCGTGGCTTACGGTCCCGCCCTGAGCCTTCTGAGTCCCCGTACTTACGTCCCGCCCTGAGCCTTCTGAGTCCCCGTGGCTTACGGTCCCCCCTGAGCCTTCTGAGTCCCTGTGGCTTACTGCCCGCCCTGGTTCCCTCCCATTTTGCCTAGTGCCCGCTTGTTCCTCCCATGCACCTCCTTTCTTAGGTTTTCCCTATACTGTGCTATTATACAGCCTGTACTTGGTTTTTGGGTTGCCCCCGTAGAAGTTGCAGGCCCCTGCCTATGTGGAATGACATTATGTTATTTGGAGGTGGAGGAGGGGGCTTTGAGGGGGGTACTGTCACGGTTCAGCCGCGGTCCCTGCCTTGGACCGTCGGCCCCTTTCCGTGCCTGCCAGTCTCTCTGGGGCTTTCCCCGTGCAGGGGTCCCAGCAGCCTGTGTTCTGCTATGTACTTTCCTGTCCTGTCCAGTCTTGTTGCTGTGCATTTGCCCCTAAGGGTTTCGCGCGGCAGCAAACCTGCCTTTTTATAGTTTTCTGTTCTGTTTCACCTTCCTCTTCACCCCTACCTCTGGCTATAAAAGGAAGTTCTTGTCTCTACTCTGGGTCAGTTCATTGCAGTTTTCTTGCTGTCTTTCCATCTTGAGCTCCTGCCAGCATCTCTGGTCTGCCGTTTGGAGACTTTAACCCCTGAGTTGCTGGTCCAGTTGCTGCTTCCCATCTGAGCTCCTGGCCATCTGTCTGTTGTCTCCGTTGTTTTGCTGTATTCTGCTGTGTTCCTGTCCTGGAGTGCTCTCCTGTTCCCGATGTATCCTGCCGTGTTCCTGGTCTGTACCCTCCTGTGTTCCCGTCCAGTTCCTGCCGTATCCTGTGGTGTCATTGTTACGTTGATACCTCCTGTATCCTGCTGTGTTCCCGAGTGCGTTCTACCTGCCCTGCTTATGTTCTCCTAAAGTTCCTGTGTTCCTGTTCCTGCACCTCGGCTGTCACCGCAGGTAGCCACGCCAGGGTAGTGACCTGGGGGTCCCGCAGCCAAATCCATCCCGCTTTGCCCGGGGGGCTCTGGTGAAGACCAGGGCCCCTTAGACTCCTCCCTGGCGTGTCCTCCAGCTACCACCTCGCTGCGGTGATCACAGAGGATCCACACCCGGATGTCTGGGTCGGCGCTTCGGCGTACGTCCATCGGCGCCGCACCATTACAGGGGCAATGAAATCTCGGCTCTCAGCGCCGTGCGGCATGGAGTATGAATAAAAAAATCTGTTTTATTAGTTGTAAAATATTCTCTGAAAAAGAGCTCAAACCTTCTATAAACATAAATCAATTAAATCCCGAACAACGCGTTTGTCGCCGAGACCGGCGCTACATCAGGAATTGCAATAGAGAGAATTGCTGGGAAATACAGTAATTAAAATTCTATAAGCTCTTCTCATTGGTTGGCAGTAGCCAGCCAATCAGAATAGGAGCGACAAAAAACCGTTATATCCTATGGAGAAGTTTTGACACATCAAAATCAAAGGCGGGACAGTTCAAAAGACAGTAAAAATACAGAAAAGAGCTGTTTGGTTGAACTAGCGGGGGCTTGGCTATCTCGGCCAATCAGAGCGCAAGCTACTTCTCCCATTGTAGTCTATGGAGAGATCGGCGCAATGCAATCTCGGCGCTCAGCGCTGTGCGGCATGGAGTATGATTAAAAAAATTGTTTTTATTAAGTGTAAAACATTATCAGATAAAGAGCTGAAACCTTCTCTAAAAAGAAATCAGTTAAATCCCGAACAACGCGTTTGTCGCTGAGAGCGGCGCTACATAGGGAATTGCAATAGAGAGAATTGCCGGGAAATACAGTAATTCAAATTAGAATAGGAGCGACAGTGGCCCATTTTAACCTATGGAGGAGAATTGACCAATCAGAATAGGAGCGACAGTGAACCATTAAAACCTATGGAGAAATATTGACCAATCATATACAAAGGCGGGACAGTTCAAAAGACAGTAAAAAGGCAGAAAAGAGCTGATTGGTTGAGCTAGCGGGGGCTCGTCCAGCTTAGCCAATCAGAGCGCGAGCTACTTTCTCATAGAGTTCTATGGGGAAAAGAAATTCCGAGCGAGCTCTGTGATTGGCTAATTTAAAAGAGGCGCGGTTATTTGGACCAATGGGAGAGCGAGCGACGCTCCTATGGGTTTTCTAATGCAATCGGGAATACAACAGTACATGGCCGAAATCAAATAATAAGAGTACAGAAGTTGTACCGATCTGTATATAAAATGATCCATAATATTGGGGGAATGAAAAAAAATATTAATTCAATAAAATCATTTTTATTTCTTTATTTTCGGTAGCCACTGATCAATAGTATGGGTGTAACAAATATAAAGAAATAAACATGATTTTATTGAATTAATATTTTTTTTTCATTCCCCCAATATTATTGATCATTTTATATACAGATCGGTACAACTTCTGTACTCTTATCATTTGATTTAGGCCATGTACAGTTGTATTCCCGATTGCATTAGAAAACCCATAAGAGCGTCGCTCGCTCTCTCATTGGTCCAAATAACCGCGCCTCTTTTAAGTTATCCAATCACAGAGCTCGCTCGGAATTTATTTTCCCCATAGAACTCTATGAGAATGTAGCTCGCTCTGATTGGCTAAGCTGGACGAGCCCCCGCTAGCTCAACCAATCAGCTCTTTTCTGCATTTTTACTGTCTTTTGAATTGTCCCGCCTTTGAATATGATTGGTCAATATTTCTCCATAGGTTAGAATAGGTCCCTCTCGCTCCTATTCTGATTGGTCAATACTCCTCCATAGGATATAATGGGCCACTGTCGCTCCTATTCTGATTGGCTGGTTTATGCCGACCAATCAGAAGAGCTTAAACAATTTGAATTACTGTATTTCCCGGCAATTCTCTCTATTGGAATTCCTTATGTAGCGCCGGTCTCGGTGACAAATGCGTTGTTCGGGATTTAACTGATTTATTTTTATAGAAGGTTTCAGCGCTTTATCTGATAATGATTTACATTTAATAAAAATGATTTTTTATTCATACTCCAAAGCCGCCCCGGGGCTGAAGGGGCCCCAATTTGCATTCCCAATCTCTCCATAACAAAAAAGGGAAAGAAACTCGGGCCCCTGATTGGCCGAAAATTTGCCAAGCCCCCGCTAGCCCCAAACCCTTTAGCCCCTTTTCTGCATTTTTTTTTGTCTTTTTAACTGTCCCGCCTTTGATTTTGGGTTTAACTGTATTTTTATTGGTATTTAAAAATAAACATCTGAAGCAGTAAACCCAAACCCTTCAAAAATACAAAACATATGCTCCCCTTGGAGCCAACAAGAATTATGTAAAAGACTTTTTCAATACACCAAAAAGTATAAATACCCCCCTCATTTTTCCACTAATCAATGATAATTTTTTTCCCTTTAGGCAATTAATAGTAAAAATACAAAAACTGCAATTTCGAGTGGGGGTCAATTGAGTGTTGGGGGTCTTTAACCCATTTCGGGGTTTAAAACCTCATCCCACCCCATATTAACCCCTTCCTCTATTACAAATCAAAGGGTGAAGCTCATGTGGTGCAGGTTTTGTTACATCCAGCCCAAGCTAAAATTAAAAGAATGCTAGAAACATCCAAAAGGAAAAATATCACACCAAGCAAAAAACACATTAGGGGAAAAAACCTTTGGAGGGGGGAAGGGGGCCTTTTTTTTTTTTATAAAACCCTGTATGAGACATGGCCAAAACTTTGGCCCGGGGTTTTAGTGGCATAGTGATTTCCCAAAAAATCCCAAATTGGGGCCCGGGAAATTTTTCCACCTGATCATTTGGGGAGGGGCCGTCAGATTCTCCCCTCCGGCCTCAAAAAATCCCCCCGTATCCTCTGGGAGAATTCCCCATCTAGAAGGGGGGAGGCAAAACTTTCCCTTTTTTGGGGAAACAACATTTTGCTGGGAGTATGGAGGTTAAAAACCAATTGGGCTAGAATTTTTGGGGCCCATTCTTGTGGAATAAATTTTAGTAAAAATTCTTGGGTCCCGTCCCAAAACCTCACAACCAGGCCTCCCCTAGGGGGTTTACGGACCGTCTCCCAAAATGGATGAAAATTTTTGGGGGCACCACTCCCCCTAGGTTTTGGAAGAGAGCGGGCCCCGCCAAACCCACATCTCCCCAATGGTCTGATACCGTGGGGTTTAAATTTTTTGTAAACAAGAAGATTTGGTACCAAAAAAATAAAACTTTAAACTGAATTTTTCTTTTTGCAGGGGACATATGTGAAGTTTTTTGACGCCCCCCCTTCCCCCAACCAACCCCCCCACGGGGGTTTGGGGCCCTTCTTTTCCCTGGAGCGGTTCCCGGGCAAAAATGGTTTTTTTCCCTCCCCTCCAGTATTTATGATTAGGGGAAAACATCAGGTTCCGGATCCAGTTAAAATCGGGGTAGATGGCCCGAGACTAAACCCCCAGTGGAAAAATTGGTTTCCCAAAAAAGAACTCAAATCGAGAAGGGGCGGGCACTTTAAACAGCCCGATTTTTTTTTTATGAAGTGGGCCCATCTGCAAAAAAAAAATAAATGCAGAGGGCGGGTAAAGCAAAGTTATTTTATTGCTCCCAAAAAAAATTAGTTTCCTTGCCCAGGGTTTCCCCCAATCCGCAAAAACCCAAAAGACCCCCCTTTTTAAAACCCAAAACTTATAGCATTTTTATGACAAACTAAAGGGGGGGGCAAGGGTGGAAAAAGGAAAGAAGGGTCATTTGGAATAAAATCGTTTTGAACAGTAATTTCCCCTACTTTTTTTAATAAGGCCCTTTGGGGCCCCGCAAAGGTCTATCTTTCATTTATATTTAGAAAGGGGCCCCATAGGGAGGGATTAAGGGGGGATTACACCCAAACCCAATTTTTTTGATCTCTGCCCATTTTGGGGAAGCATACAAGAAGACCAAACCCCCCAAAGCGTCCCTTTTGCTGTGAAAGGGGCCCAAAAGCATTCCCCAAAAGGTCTGGGGGGGAAAAAACCCCCAACCCCCCTCTTCCTTGGAGCAAAGAGGAAAATCCTTCGGGGCTCTATCCGTTTTTTTTGGGGCCAAAAAAAACCGTACATACCGCTTGGGCCGCTTTTAAAATCTCCCACGGGAACCCGACTGGAAAAGGGCAAAGCGAATACCCTTTGGGAAAACGTCATTTTTACTTGGGGCTATTCTTGGGCCAAAACCCGGACCAAAGGGATCTGTTGCCCAAATTTAGACATTATTTTTCGGGGTTTAAAAAGTTTGGGTTTAATTTTGATTTGGGGATATAAAAAAGGGTAAACTTGTTTTAAATGGAAACCAAAGGGGGATTTCAGGGAATCTTTTTTCCCTTTGTTTTTTAAAAAATTTTGTTCTACGTTGTGTTGGTTTCAGGTATATTGATCGGCCCGGGCCCCTGTTTTTTCCCCGTGTTAATCTTAAAACCGGGAAAATTTTAACCGAACTCACCAAGGGGGGAATGCATTGGGAAAGGATATTGGGGGGGACGACAGGATAACAGATATCGTCACAAAAGGGGACAATTTATATTTTTTTGCCCATTTGGAAAATTTATCCCCTTTTAATATCTGGAAATTTAAAAAAGAAAAGGCACCGCCAGGGGGTCTTTCTTTAAAAAACAAAAAGAGGGGGGGAAAAGCGGGCATCCCTTCTGGTTTCCCTTTCTGATTCCCGGAAAAGGGGGCCGGGCAACACCATGGGGAAGCCGAAAAAAACCCCCAAGGGGAAAAATACCCGGCCCCCCCGAAAGGGGCCTCATAAGGGGCCCCCTTAAGCCCAAAAAGGGCCCCCACGTCCCGAAAAGGGGAAAAACCAATTTAGGCGGTCAAGGGCCCTTTTCTGCATCGAGACTCAAAAAAGGGCTCTCATTCCTCCCTGTTAACCACCTTTCCCCAAGGTTTAATGGCCCCCCCTTGGGGTTGTCCGCCCCCCGCCCCCCAAACAAACCCCAAAAACCCGATCCGGGTGGATTATTTGCGGGGGGCCCAAGCACCAAAACTTTTTCGCTAGGGTCTTGGCAAAGATTTCCCAAATCGGCGTTCCCGGAGTGCTTAGGCCGATAAATTTGGGGGGGTCGGAGTGGGCTTATCAAGGCTTTGGGGGGAGTGTGATAAAAGAAATGAGACATTTGCCTGGGGAATCTGAAGCCCTTTAGGGAAAGGGAAATTTTTAGAGGGGGGATTATAGTTTGGGCCAAATGAGGGAAGGGAAGGGTTTTAAAAGTAAAAAGGGTAAGTAAACCCACTGGCCCCGGAAGCTTTTCCCCCTTTGGTAAAGGGCTTTCAATTTTTTCCTCCCAAATTTCCCCATCTCCCATTTGGGGCATTTAACTTTTTCTAAGCTGCCGATGTAAGCTGGGGGCATTTGCATTTCTCTAAGGGAAATGCCTGACAATGCATCCCGGGCTAGCTATTTGATGGGAGAGTGGCTGGTAACGCAAAAAGGGGGTGAGAAGTAAAACTTTTAAAAAAATTTGCTATTTTATCTGGGTCATACCATAGGGGTTTCCCCCCTGATCTTTTAATTCCTGTGGTGTCCAAATTTGCTGGTTCCCTGCCTAAAATTTTTTTGGCCAAAGTTGGGGGGGCTTTTTTTCCTCCTTTATAATATTTTTTTCTTGGAATATAAAAATGCTTTTCATTTTTTCCAGGGGTACATTTTTTAAATTGTGCTAACCCAAATTTTACGCTTTAGGGTCCGTTTTGGGAAGGGTTTTGGGGGGCTTGGGGGGGTCTCTAATTTTTTAATTGAATCATAAAGCTTCCCCCAGGGTTCCCTAAACCCCTCTTAATGGGGAGCCCCAGAAAACTATACCCTCGGCCCCCCCTGAAGACCGCCCCTTAAAGCGCCCCCCCCATACACTCCTACTGAGGGCCCCTGAGTCTTTTTTTAATAGAAAAAATATTCCCAATTTTCTTTACGGGTCGTTCTCTCAAATTTGGGGGTTTTAATAGATTCCTTTTAGTCTCCAGTGACAAACTGCGAGTTTTTAGTCTTTTCCCGCCCCAAAGGGTTTTAGATATCCCGGGGGGTGGTCTGAACAAAGTTTTTTTGACCCAGGGCAGAGTCCCCCCCCCGACCAGCAGCGGCCCGGAAAAATTTTTCCCCAAAAAGGGGTCAAAGGGGAAATATTGTTCCATTTTGATGAGGAAAAGTAAAGTAGGCCCCCTTTCGGTCGGGTGGTGTACCCCAAAAAACCCAACAGGGCAAAGTTGCGGGTCCCGGGTTTTCGGGAATTCTCTAAGAGCCCAGCTTTAAAAGCGAGAAAAGGGTGTCTTTGACCTTTCAATCTATCCATAGTATCTTTAGAAGCGACATTAAAAACCCCCCTATTAAAGCGTAAAGGCCGGCAACAAAGGGAAGGGCCTTGTTTATTCCCTCTTTTATTTAAAATTTTTAATTTTTGGGGGCGTTGGGGGCCCTACAGGTTCAGAGGGCCCATTGGGGGAACCCTCCGATTTAGACCCTGCAAATCACAAACCCATCCCCCATCCAAATAATGCCGGGATTTTGGGTTGGAACATTACAAGAGGTTAAAAAAATTTCCACACCTGGGTCCTTTTCGCTCGGAGGGAACATACCCATTTTTATAAAGAAGGGTTTTTTCGAAGGCAAAGTTCCCCCCCCCCGTCAAAATGGTCTCCTGTAAAAAATGCAACATCTGCACCATCGACCTTTAAACTCAGAGGTCAGGGGACCCCCTTTTAAACCCCAAATTCAACCCCCTTAAAAATTAAAAAAAGGAAAAAAAAGATCCTTTTGCCATTATAAATTGTAATTCCCCCCTCACCCACCTTGCCCCCCATACGGGGGCCCACTGGGGGCACAGGGAAGGGGCCCCCTGTGGGGCCAATTGTAAAGGTCCCAGGACAGCCACAAGAGGGAAAAGGGGGAAAAGACAGACAAGACATGGGGGGGGCAAAAGTTACCCTATGCAAAAACCCAAAAGCAAAGCTTTAAATTCCCCCAAAAATGGGGGACATTGTCAGAAAATACCCCAAGGGCCCAAATAGAACCCAAGAATTTAAGGCCAAAGATTTACTTTTGTTTTGGGCCGGGGGGGCAAACCCCTAAGAAAGAAACCCCCCCAATAATCCTAAATAGGGGGGGAAATTTTCAGCTGGGCTTTTCCCCCGGAACCCCCCTCTGGTGGCGGGCCCGCTGGAAAAACCGTCCTTCCCGTTATAACGCCCCAAAATTGGGGGGGGAAGAGGGGGGAGAAAGGGAAAGGGGGGTTTGGTTTAGGGGAAAAAAGGGGGGGACAGACAACAAGTGAGTGGAACCGGGCGGCCGGGAAAAAAATTTTGGAAGGGGGGAGGGGGAGGAGAGGGGGGGGAGAAAGGAAAAAAAAAAAGGGGGGGGGGAAAAACCTCCGGGTAATTAATTTTTCTATTCCCAAACCAATTTTTAAAGTTATTTTTTAACCAAAACGATAAAATTTTCCCCGGCAGGGTTTGGGGGGGGGAAACCTGGGGGGGCCTTAGGGGGAGTAAAGACCCTCAAAATCTCCGATGTGGGCCCCCTCATTCCCCGGGGCCTTTGAAGAGGAAGCCCCAGGAGAAATTTTTTGGGGAAGGGGGGATCTGCTTTCTCTTCCCGGGGTACTTTACTCCAAATGGGGGTCGGTGCCGGGGCAGGGGTTTCAATTTTCCCCCTCCCGAATATCTGGTTTGGCAATATCTAATTCACGCCCAAAAAAAAAGGGAGAAACAAACAAAAGCCCTCAAAATCAGCCCATCAAACCCTTCTTGGTCCTGTAAGGTGAAAAGGGAAAACCCCATCTGGGAAATTCTTTCCCTTTTTTCAGGGGCATGAAATGGCTTCAAAGCTCTACTTTCTGGTGTGAAACCACGGGGAAAGATCTGGGAACAATTGGGTGGGAGCCCCTCAAAATAAACACTTCCCCTTTTTAAAAACCCGGCCCTTTGGGCCCTAATTTTTCCCCCTTTTAAAACAAAGTCGGACGCAGCAAATCACGTCTTTTTGGCTGTGGCCCGTACCCTTAGGGCGGAAGGGCACGATGAGCTCTGTCCAGTTTTGGGTACGGGGCTCATGGTTCCCCCAGCAAATTTTTGAAATGGCGCCGAGAAATAAACATTTTGGTCTTCCATTTTCCCTTTTGATTCAGGGATTTCCTTTTATTTTTGGAATTATTTCTCTTCCCCCTTTTTTCTAGGTCCCCCCAATGTGGCGGGATTTTCCCTTTTTAAACTCTAGCTTGGGGTTTTTGACTTTTAAAGTAATTGGGAACATTTTCTTCGGTTTTCATCATTTATCCCTTTTTCCCGGGTGTCTACCCGGGCCCCCTTTGTACAAACTTTGTTGGGTAGCTTCATCTCCAACCCCCACCCTTTCCTCCCCCGACCTCTAGGGCCAGGGGCTTAAATTTTTTCTTTAAATTTGGGGTTTTTTTTAAATTTTGTTTCCAGCCAAATCCAATTTTTTTTTTGGTTTTCCTTCAAAACGGCCCAACTCCCTTTTCCCCGATCAGGGCTGTGGGGTGATGGCCGGCCCAAGGCCCCCTACTGCCCGAGGGAAAGGAAAGCAAGCCAATTTTTTCCGGAGGGGCTGGGGTTGGCAACTTTGGCTAGCGGGCCCTGTCAAATGAGCCCCCCTTTTCGACCCCGTGTTTTTTGGGGGTTTAGGCATGGGAAAAGCAGGGTAAATTTTAGGGGGGGGGTAAACCCCGGGATCTGGGGCCCCAATGAAAAAAGGGAGCACTTCCCGGGGTCGGGGTTAACCGAAATTTAAGGCAGTCCTTGAAAATTTTCTAATTTAGAAAGGGGTGGAGAGATTATTCTGGGGGATATAACTGTGGGATCTCTTCTAAAAAGGGGGCCCTTTTAATTTTGGGCTGCTTTGATTAACCCCCACACCGACGCCAACAGGACAAATCAGGGCGCTTCCCCCCAGATGGGGGCCTTTTATAAATTGGGGGCCTCAGGGGGCCGAGAGAACCTGGCTACCTTTTAAAGGGGTGTGGGCCGGGCCGCAACGTGTCCGGGGAGACCCCCCTGAGATCCGGGGGGCAATAGGTTCTCTTTTTTCTGCTCCCCGGGGCCCCCTTGTCCCGCCGCGGAATGAATCGCCTCGCCCGGGCCGGAGTGACGGTACCCGCCGTGGCAGTAGGGGAAGCTTCTCACCGAGGTCCGGCGGTGCCAATGCGTCCTCCGCTGCTTCGTCTTCAGCTACCAGCCGTGCACAGGGCTCAGGGCTCGCCGCTGCTTCCAGGCGCAGGCAGCCGCTTTAGTTCCGTTCGCGCCACACTGAAAGCGCGGGCCTGCACTGGTGGGATCCTCCGCAGACTCGAGACCAGCCACCCTGCGCGTCTCTCTCCTCTGTTTCCTGCTCGGCTTCTGTTCCCCACAGCCCAGCTGTACCGCGCCGTTGTTCCAGGGGTATTCAGGCACCGATTACCGGTGATTTTGTAGTAAAACTGCCAGGGGTTTGTTTGTATAGCCTTGTCGTTTTCAGCGGGCCGGCGGAGCTCAGAGTCTAGGCATTCATCCTGGGCTGCAGTCGGACACGCCCCCCCCCCCCCCCCGCCTTTGATTTTGATTGGTCAAAACTTCTCCATAGGATATAATGGGTTTTTGTCGCTCCTATTCTGATTGGCTGGCTTCTGCCGACCAATGAAAAGCGCTTACAGAATTTGAATTACTGTATTTCCCGGCAATTCTCTCTATTGCAATTCCCGATGTAGCGCCGGTCTCGGCGACAAACGCATTGTTTGGGATTTAATTGATTTATGTTTATAGAAGGTTTGAGCTCTTTTTCAGAGAATATTTTACAACTAATAAAAATTATTTTTTTATTCATACTCCATGCCGCACGGCGCTGAGAGCCGAGATTTCATTGCACCGATCTCTCCATAGACTACAATGGGAGAAGTAGCTCGCGCTCTGATTGGCTGGGATAGCCAAGCCCCTGCTAGCTCAACCAATCAGCTCTTTTCTACATTTTTACTGTATTTTGAACTGTCCCGCCTTTGAATTTGATTGGTCAATATTTCTCCATAGGTTTTAATGGGTCTCTGTCGCTCCTATTCTGATTGGCTGAGCTAGCTAAGCCCCCGCTAGCTCAACCAATCAGCTCTTTTCTGCATTTTTATTTTATTTTTGAGGTTTGAGCACTTTTCTGAGAATGTTTTCCGCCTTTATAAAGGCGATTTTTTGGAATCATACTCCATGTCACACAGAGCCGAGCGCCGAGATTTCTGATACGATCTTCTATGCTTCCTCGCATGTTCCGTTCTCGCTTCACTTCGCCTCCGCCGGAGCATTTAGACTAGAATCAACCAGGTCTGACTACCGGAGCTGCCGAGCGCTGCACTGCGCCGCACTTTGCCGACCCGCGATCGTACATGCCTCGGAGTTTTCGAGCGCGCCGCATCCCGCCACGGAACGCCTACAGCGCGCCCACACCGCGCCCATTGCCGGCCCCTTCATGTGAGGGTCAGCCGAAAGTGGCGAACGCTGCGCCTAACATCGCATCCCTGCGTCCGACAGCGGATTCGGGCCGGTGAGGCGCAGAATACGCCTGAAATCGGGCGAAAAGTCCGTTCATACATGTCGCCTTCTGAGTTTACCCAGGGATCCCACCACATCAGCAGTCACATACCACTTTGTTAACCAGAATGATGCCATTAGGTATTTTGTTACTGAAGGAGGCAAAAAATTACATTTAAAAGTATTTTTATAGCTTGAATAATTTTCTGTGTTTGATTCTTTTCTGAGTTCCGTTTCGTTTCCACCCTGTCTTCTACAGCCTTATTTTACATCGCCATCCTGATGCTGCAACAATGCTCATTAAGTCTGATTTTAACGCTGCGTGTGGTTTGCCCAACATAACCTTTACCACACGGACATTTTAGAATTTATATAACATTCTTAGTGTCACATGTGTATGAACCTCTAATGTGTAATGTATCTCTATGAGGTTCCAAGAGGTTTTGAAGACCTTTGCCGGCATCTCTCGCTGAATCATAAGTGTCCCTAGTGTCGTTCTAATGATAGATACAAAGTATCGCCAGGTACATTTATGAGAATTTAATCTGATGCCTATATAGCGCTGAACAAATAACTGTCCCGAGAATGTTGGATTTGTCCATAAAATCTTGATATTTCACCATGAATTGGTCATTCTTGTAAATTAGAGGTGGAAGAAATGTCAGGACTAATTCTATGGGTTCTTTCAACTTTATAGGTGCCTTCAAGCCCCAGGGCCAGTGGTAGTTCCTGACTGCAAAATTAGAGCAAGTCCTTAGGTGCCACCTAAACATTTTTTCTCTACTTTTTCTTTTAAAAGATTGTTTTCATGAACAATGTCTTATTTATTGATCCCAGTATGTCACGAAAGTGGGAACACCCCTATCATTTTTGTAATTAATGTTTTATATCTTTTCATGGGACAACACTGAAGATATGACACTTTGATAAAATGTAGTCAGTGTACACAAAGCAGTGTAAAATGTAGTCAGTGTACAGCTTGTAGAACAGTGTAATTTTGGTGTGTCCTCAAAATAACTTAACATACAGCTATCATCGTCTAAACTACTGGTAACAAAAGTGAGCACATCCCTAAGTAAAAAAGGACAAATTGTGCCCAATTTGCCATTTTGGCTCCATGGTGTCATGTTACTCATTAGTGTTACAAGATCTCAGGTGTAAATGTTGAGAAGGTGTGTTAAATTTGCTGTTATCGCTCTCTCACTCTCTCATACTGGTCACCGGAAGTACAACATGGCACCTCATGGCAAAGAACTGTCTAAGGATCTGAAAAAAAAGAATTGCTGCTCTACATAAAGATGGCCTAGGCTATTAAAAGGTTGACAACACTCTGAAACTGAGCTGCAGCACAGTGGCCAAGACCATACAGTGGTTTAACAAGACAAGTTCCACTCAGAACACATCTCAAAAAGGTCAAGTTGAGTGCACATGCTCTGTGTCAAATCCAGAGATTGTCTTTCAAAATAGATGTATGAGTGCTGTCAGCATTGCTACAGAAATTAAAGGGGTTGAGGGGTCAGCCTGTCAACGGTCAGACCATACGCTGCAAACTGCCTCAGATTGGTCTGCATGTCTATCGTTCCAGAAGGAGGCATCTTCTGAAGATGATGCACCAGAAACAGTCTGCTGCAGACAACCAGACTAAGGACATGGATTACAGGAAACATGTCCTGTGCTCTGATGAGTCCAAGATAAACTTATTTGGTTCAGATTGTGTCAAGCGTGTATGGCAGCAACCAGGTGAGGAGTACAAAGACAAGTGTGTCTTACCTACAGTTAAGCATGGTTATGGGAGTTTCATGGATTGGAGCTGCATGGGTGCTGCAGGCTGTGAGGAGACACAGTTCATTGAGGGAACTATGAGTTCCAAAATGCACTGTGACATACTGAAGCAGAGCATTATTCCCCTCCTATGGAAACTGGGCCAGAGGGCAGTATTACAACATGGTAAACACCCCAAAAACACCTCCAAGACGACCGCTACCTTTCTAAAAAAAAATTAAGGTACATGTGCTGGACTAGCCAAGCATGTCTCCAGACCTAAACCCTATTAAGCATCTGTGGGGCATTTTCAAATGGAAGGTGGAGGAGTTCAAGGTCTCTAACATCCATCAGCTCTGTGATGTCGTCATGGACGAGTGGAAGAGGATCCCAGTGGCTGCATCCTGTGAAACTTTAGTGACCTCCATGCCCAAGAGAGTTAAGGCAGTGCTGGAAAATAATGAGGGCTACACAAAATATTAACACTTTCGGCACAATTTGTCCATTGTCACTAAGGGGTGTACTAAGTTTTGTGAGATACTCTATGTAATGCACCAGAAGAGTGTTCCAAGGACTGCGCTTTCATTTTTACTCCTTCTAGACGGATTGAATGTTGGGACACTTCTGTTTGTATTTGAACCAACATGCTGGATACTCTAGTAGCAAAAGTCTCATGTAATTCTTTTTGCCACCGCTATTACCAATTGTTTATAGTCAAGGCAGAGTTCCTCACTTTCAGCCTCTGAGTCCAATATAATCGCCTTCATTTTTACAGAACAATTTGTTTTAGAGGAAGATGGAGAAATAGTAGTGGATGCGGAAGGGCGGATCTGTCCAAGTGCCCCTGTTTTTGTTCTAAAGTTTGTTTCTATTTCTTTGTCCCATTGTTTAGATGATACGGTCTATTCACTAAGGCTCTTGGCTGGAGTGCAGCTAATGGGAAAGCTATTTTAAATGCAGGTGAAATGTAAAGCAATAAAACAAATGAGATTGTGAATCGAAGTTGGTTAGTAGATTATGGTCAGATGAATCCCCTGTAGTTTAGTATTACAACTTGTAACAATAATAGCAGATACTCTTTTAACCCTGTGCCCACTTGGTTTTGCTCTCTTAAGTGAAGTAGGAGCTGATACAGCACACAAAGCTATACCATTAGATATAAAACCCACAGTGGCCGATGACACAGGATCCAATCTTTAGCAGTGTTAACTTGCAATATAAATTGTCACCGAGCATAAGAACACCGGAGAGCAAGTCAAAATAGCTGTGCATGATGATATTGACTTGTCATAGGAGGGTGAGTACAGGTGGAATCACTGTTAGCAGTAAAGGACTTCTAGTTGCTTATTAGCTGAGACAGAGGAGTCCAGGTTTAGAGTAAAATGTGATACCCTCAGGGGGACAAATTGGTTGCAGGGAATATATAGCTTTAATAGAGGCTCAATGTAATGAGCTGCGGCATTAATAAATGACATGTTTCCCACCTCTACATGGGAAGTGTTGAAAGGTGTCCTCTGACCGATTGCACATTCTAAGCAGCTGAGTGAAATCACCGCTGCGTTTGTGCGCTACACATAGATCAAATAGGCTCTACTATGTGATGTTATGCCGCGATAGTGGGTCTGCAAAGGAGTGCTGTCCTTCACTGTTTCCCGCTTTCGAATGGCGGCCTAAAAATGTTCTCTACAACTCATTCCATACCTGCAGGGCGGGTTATAATGAACTCCTCTTCTATAACTCGAAACAGTGAACAGAAGGTTCCGAGCTGCTTGATTGTAGTGCGCAAGAAGAAGGCGCAGCAGTGGAAGAGATGTAGGCTTTCTACTCGTGAGTGTCCAACACGTACTGAAGGAGCTCATGTGATGCGCAGCTTTCCAGTCATAGCAGCCATTCTGTCAACTCGATCAGGCTCAAAATGCTCCCAGTGCTGCCAGGTAAGTCACTGCTTTGGAACGTGGCCGACAGAAAGTGGGGTTATGCTTCGATTGTGCAGGCTCTGTTTGTGAGTCCGCATGATCCTCATGACATACCCATACATCAATTTGTGGTAACCCCTTCCCGTGTAGGATGTACGGGTTAATATTTAAGATTATATATTACCAGAAATACTTTTTCATAAATAAATATGTTACATGTATTATATGTTAAACATACTGTATGTTAAATATGTTAAAAAAGGGCATGCATCCTCCTTCAAAGGTGATTAAAAGAAATATATCCTGTGTTTTTTTAATCACAGATATAGACTGGGAGCACAAAAATATGTGGCCACAATATTTTGCAATATTAACTTTGCTTTCTGCATATATTGTGGCAGAAGATGACACAATTGTGGAAACAAGGCAAGGAAAAGTGAGTGGAATAAAACGGTCGGTGTTATCTCATACTGTCATAGCCTATCTAGGAATCCCATATGCAGAGGCACCAACAGGAGAAAAAAGGTTCAAAAAGCCGGAATCACGGGCACCATGGCAAGGCATTTACAAAGCAGCCAACTACGGAAACACTTGTTTCCAGACTAGAGAAAAGTTCTACAGTAAGATTAGTGGGACTGACATGTGGGATGTCAAAAATGAAATAAGCGAGGACTGTCTTAATCTAAATGTATGGGTTCCACATCCATTGTCTGAACCAGCACATGTCATGGTGTTTATCTATGGAGGAGCATTCATATCCGGCACCTCATCTTTGGACGTGTATGATGGAAGCGTACTGGCAGTTTCTGAAAAAGTGATTGTAGTGTCAATGAACTACAGAGTTGGAGCACTAGGTTTCTTGGCTTTTCCAGGCAATGCAAAGGCTCCTGGAAATGCTGGACTCTTTGATCAAAGACTGGCTCTTCAGTGGGTTCATGAAAACATTGCAGCCTTTGGTGGAAATCCAGAGAGTATTACAATTTTTGGACAAAGTGCTGGAGCAGCTTCTGTAGGCTATCATCTGATAAGTCAAGGAAGCCGTTCTTATTTCAAAAGAGCCATTGTTCAAAGTGGATCACCAACAGCAAACTGGGCAATTAATTCCAATGAAAGGTCAAGAAAGTTATCCGTACAGTTAGCCAAGCTTCTCAAATGTCCTACAGAGGATGATGATGCCACCATAGTCTGTTTACAAAAAGTCGATGCCAAAAAAATAATTGACAAGCAAAGTTTAACTGCATCTGAACTTGCTCTGACAAAGTTTGTTCCAGTTTTGGATAATGATTTTCTTATTGATATCCCAGAAAACCTAGTAAAGTATTCAATCCCAAATACAGACATTTTAATTGGAATAACCAAAGATGATGGTAACCCATTTACAATATTTGGTGTCCTGGGATTTAGTGGAAAAAATCTAAGTCTAATTACTACAGAAGAACTTAAAGAAGGTTTGAGATATTACTTCCCATCAGCAGATGATCTTTCTGTTGAATCTATGATGTTACTGTATAAAGACTGGGATGATGAAAAAAACATGGAAAAGAATCGTGAAGCCATGGAGCAGATAATAAAAGACAATTGTTTCACCTGTCCTGCAAAGTATTTCGCAAACTTTGCCTCAAAGGCTAAAAATAAGGTATATGTCTATGAATATGATCATCGTCCATCAAATGAAGGCTTTCCAGAGTGGATGGGTGTAATACATAGTGCAGAATTGCCAATATTGTTTGGACAACCACTTATTCTACCTCAGAATTTCTCAAATCAGGAGCAGGTGTTTTGCAGAAGGCTAATGAAAATGTGGGCCAATTTTGCAAGAAATGGGTAAGTCCTATGTTGTTAACCCCTTACTGCCAGAGTATTGTGAAAAATTCGAAAAATGTACTATTTTCAAACTTCAAAAATTTCTGCGTCTAAAACAGATAGTTATTCCACTCAAATAGTTTATAACTAGCATCAACCATATGTCTACTGTGGGTTGGCATAATTTTTTAAAATGTCTTTTTTTACGACATTAGGGGGCTTAGAAATTTAGTAGTAATTTAAAAATTTTCAAGAAAATTTGCAATATACGTTTTTTTAGAGACCAGTCCAGGTCTGATGTGGCTTTGATTAGTTTCTATGTTAGATACCCCCATAAGTGACGCCATTTAAGAAACTACACCCCTTAAAGTATTCAAAACAGCATTTATGAAGTTTATTAACCCATTAGGTGTTTCACAGGAATTAAAGCAAAGTGGATGTTAAATTTCTAAATTTCACTTTTTTTGCAGATTTTCAAATTTTATCCACTATTCACTGTAACACGGTAGTGTGACCAGAAGAGTACAACATAATATTGATTCCCCAGATTCTGCTGTTTTCAAAGATATACCATATGTGGCCCTAGTGCGCTATTTTGCTCAACCACAAGCCTCAGAGTAAGAGGAGCAGCTACTGAACTCTGGGGTCTAATTTTCATTACGATTTTATGTAGCCGCCATTCCAGGTTTGCGGACACCCAAAGGTGCTAAAACTTAATAAACACACACCTCTAAAAATACCCCATATTGGAAACTACACCCCTTAGGGAATATATCAAGGGGTATAGTGAGTATATACATAGGTGTAACTTTAGGGGGGTACGGAGGGGACTGGTCCCCCCCACTTTTTTCTGGGTGGGGGATGGTCCCCCCCACTTTTTAGCCACTTTAATAAAAAATAATCCATATGAAATCATGAGAATACGGTAAGTGGGGAGAGCAGAGCTCAGAGGAGGAAGAAGTTAACCCTTTGTCTCCTATATTTCTGTGCATCTTGGGGGGACAGAGTAGGTAGCAGCCTCAACTGTCAGTTCAAAGTGAAAGCAGCGCTAATTGGTAGAACAGGAGTCAGCAGGGGCTGCTTCACCAATCAGAACGCTGCTCACAGTCCAGCACACTCTGGATCTGGGGCTGTATTTTTCCCTCCCATTGTATACCACTTTCCCTATGCTCAGATCTCATCAGAGAAGAAGAGAAGCTCTTGCTTAATGCCAACTGCACCAGATTACAGGAGACAGGTTAGGAGGGTTCAAGGGTGCCAGGCGTTGTGTGTGCATGTGAGTAGGGTATGTACTGAATATGTGAGATGTGTATATATTGCACAGCCATGTGTCTAGTCATGTCACGTCTTCCCTGAACTTATGCGCCGGGGAAAATGAAAGTGAATGTGGCCGGCCCCACAGCATTTTAGAAGTGTGGAATGGCCAGCGTGTACTTCTAAAACCCCCAGCATATAGCAGAGCACACAGTACGCCCCGACATATGCCTTTTGAACTTACCTTAAGGGTACATTCATGCAGAAGATATAAATGCTGATTCTGGGGTGGATTCAGTGCTAAATCTGCCTCAGAACCAGCATCCAATCAGGCACGAAACTGATTTACATTATACCCTATGTAAAATCAGTGTTGTGGTTTAGATGACACTGATTTTACCCGAGTATTTCCGGTTGTGTACTGTCAGTGCCTACACAGAATTCTTCGAGGTGTTTTATGCACTAACAGCACTATAGGATAGGAGGCAGAAATCTGCCCCGGTCAGTCTGGGTCGTTTGCTTGTTGTAATTCTGCATTTGCAAGCACCGAATTTCCAACAAGCAAACGACACTATCAGTGCCGAAAAACGTCATTTGAACCCACCCTAAGTGTGTAGTGTGTCTGTGTTCAATATATGTATATATACACACACAAGTTCTGGGGTACCTTGTCTAATGTAGTCTCTGGGATCCAGTGAGTAATGTAATGGGGTATGGTGTAATATAATCTCTGTTGTACAGTGTGTAATGTAATCTCTGGGATATGGTGAATAATGCAGTAATCTCTAGGGTATAGTGTGTAAACTAATCTGTGGGGTACAGTGGGTAATGTAGTAATCTCTAGGGTACAGTGTGCAATGTAGTAATCTCTGGGGTACAGTGAGTAATGTAATGTCTGGTGTATGGTTTGTAATGTAGTAATCTCTGGGTAAGGTGTGTAATGTAGTATTCACTGGGATACAGTGTGTAATGTAATCTCTTGTGTATGATGTGTAATGTAATTTCTGGGGTACAATGTGTAATGTAATCTCTGGGGTACAGTGAGTAATGTAATCTCTGGGGTATAGTGTGAAGTAATCTCTACAGTACAGTGAGTAATGTAATCTCTGTGGTACTGTTAATAATGCAGTAATCTCTGGGGTACGGTGTGTAAACTAATCTCTGGAGTACAGTGGGTAATGTAGTAATCTCTGGGATACAGTGTGTAATGTAATCTCTCATGTATGGCATAATGTAATCTCTGGGGTACAGTGTGTAATGTAATCTCTGGAGCATGGTGTAATGCAATCTCTGTTGTACAGTGTGTAATGTAATCTCTGGGGTGTGGTGTGATGTAATCTCTGGGGTATGGTGTGATGTAATTCATTTCTGGGGTTCAGTGTGTAATATAATACAATTTTGGGGTATAATGAATTATATTATTTCTTGAGTACAAGGTGCAAGTCAATTATAAGGTGCACTTAGTCATGTAATTTCTGTGGCTACCATGTCTAATATAATTAAATTCTGGGGTGCAGTGAGTGATGTCATTTCTGGGGTGCAGTGAGTGATGTCATTTCTAGAGTTCAGTGTGTAATCTAATACAATTTTGGGGTATAATGAATTATATTATTTCTTGAGTACAATGTGCAATTCATTTCTAATGTGCAGTTAGTAATGTAATTTCTGTGGCTGCCATGTGTAATATAATTAGATTCTGGGGTGCAGTGAGTGATGTCATTTCTGGGGTGCAGTGAGTGATGTCATTTCTGGTGTATGGTATGCAATAAAATACATTTTGGGGTACAGTATGTGACATAAGTGATTCCTAGGAGAACAGTGAGATTGGGTTCTTTTATTTTCCTCATTCTGTTGTGTGTATAACAAATTTAATGGAGTAGTGACAGGGAAGGGGGATCGGAGGGGTTAAGCGAAATTTTCTGTATTGCCCAACATTTTTTATTTCCATCTAGAGGGGAAAATATTGTAGGTGGGCTGGTTCAGCTTCATTGCCAGAGCTGCTTTTTAGTTCCATTCTGGCCCTAAACTTCAGTAATTAGAGAGTCACTCATAACCTTACGGATTGCACCAAAAGTGTTTGCCATAAGGACTAAGCCCGGACCTGCTGGGAGAGCTCACAGCACTCCCTCAGGCCTATTAGCTGGGTTAGAGGGGGCCACTTCACTGCAGGAAGAGGAGGGGAGAGGAGGGAAGGGAGGGAAAGTGAAAGGGAAGGCGAGTGAAGGAAGGAGGGCTAGGAAGATAGGGGATGAGAAGGAAAATTGGTCCCCCCATTTTTGAACCAAAGTTACGCCTCTGAGTATATAGACCCGACAGGTGTTTCACAAATTGTAGCTGAAAATGTTGCATTTTTACAAAGAATCCTTGAAAAAAAGCGCCCCAAATTATGTTTCGCAATTTCTTTCAAGTTCGGCAATACCCGACATGTGGGTGTAAATTGCTGTTTGGGCACATGACAGGGCATATAAGGGAGGGAGCGTCATTTGGCTTTTGGGACTCAAATTTTGGTGGGTGCCATATCACATGGGCAAAACCCTCAAAGTACCGGAACAGGTGAAACCTTCCAGAAGTCACCCCATTTTGGATTCAACTAAGGGTGTATTTTGCATTTTGGGCACACAGGTGTTCCATAGTTTTTTTAGCGTTGGGCTATGAAAATGGGGGGGAGGGGGAAATGCAGTTCCGTCATTGTTTTTTCTGTTTCAATTTTACAGCATTCACCGTGCAGTGTAAATGACAGGATAACTTTATTATAGGGATCGTTACAATTGCAATGATATAAATTTTATATAGTTTTTATGTTTTATTACTTTTACACAATAGAAATATGTCTATAAAAAATTGCATTTTTACGTTGTCCTATTCTGACAGCCATAACTTTTTTATTTTGCTGTGTGTGTAGCAGTGTAGGGGATTGTTTTTTGCGGGATGAATGGATGTTTTTATTGGGGTGCATATGATGCTTTGATCACTTTTTAATAAGGTTTTTGTGAGGAGTTTTGAACAAAATACAATCCTGGTAGTGTTTTTTTATTTTTATTTTTTACAGCGATCACCGTGCGGTATAAATGACAAGCTAACTTTACTCAGCAGGTCAATACGATAAGAGCGATACCCAATTTGTATTTTTTTTTACTGTTTTACTGCTTTTACACAATAAAAACACTTTTATTCAAAAAGGAAAACATGTTTTTGCATCACCATAATCTGAGAGGCATAATTTTTTTATTTTTCTGTGTACAGAGCTGTATAGGGGCTTGTTTTTTGTGGGATGAGTTGATGTTTTTAGTGGTATAATTTTTGGGGGAACAAGGCTTTTTGATCGCTTTTAAATCCATTTTTTGGAAGGCAGGGTGGAAAAAATACAGCAATTCTAGTAGTGTTTTTTAATTTTAGCAGCGCACACCATGCAGTATCCATGACAAGTTCGTTTTATTATGTGGACCGATGCGACTACGGTGATACCCAATTTATATAGTTTTTTTTATTTTGAAGCGCTTAAAAAAAAGTGTTTTTATTGTGTAAAACAATATTTACAATATGCATCACTATCTTCTGATAGCCATAACTTGTATTTTTCCGTATAAGGACTTTTTTTTTGCGGGAAGAAATGCCGTTTTGATTATGAACCGACTTTTTATATTGGTCCTACTTCGGCGTGTATATGAGTGTTTGATCACTTTTTATTCCATTTTATGTGCTACAGGATGAATGAAAATCGCAATTCTTTGCCTTTTTTTTACACCGTTCACCGTGCGGGTTAATTAACATGACAGATTGATAGGGCAGGTCGTTACGCACGCGGTGCATACCAAATATATGTACTTTAATTATTTTTGATCTTTTTTGGGGCGATTGCTATTTGTAAAGGGGAAAAGGGCGGTGTACGTGTCTTTATTTTATTTTTCGTGTTTGTGTTTCACTTTTTTCAGTTTCTTTTTTTTTTTTCTTTTTTAAACTTTTTTAACTTTTTCCCAGAGGGGAATTGTATGTGAGATCTTCAAATCTCTTATACAATAGGAGATCAGCACACAGATTATTCCTGTGTACTGGTCTCCATGGTGACTGTCAATCCCCCTGCCCGGCGATGCCCACAATGCATTGCCTGGCATGGTGACGTCACAGTCGGCCCAGGAAGTGACTTTCACTTCCTGGGCCGTCTGGAAAGAGACAGCAGCGGGAGCTCACTCTGCATGTCTGTGACTTAGCTCCGGCGATCTTAATAGATCGTCAAAGCTAAGAGGTTAATCACCCATGAGCAAAGCCCACTCTGGCCACGGGTGATGCGGCATGAGACTAGCAGTAATTTACCACTGGTCCCATGTCGCGATTGTGCGGGGCTCACTTGTAAGCCCGCACGATCACCAGGCCATACAAATACGTCCATTTGCGGGACTTTCCGCTAGGGCATTTGGATACGTCCAATGTCGGGAAGGGGTAACACCACAGATTTATTTGTCTTACTGTGCTTTGAGTTGCAATCATGACCATCTTGGCAAACAAGCTCACCCATTTCATTAATAAACAGTTCACAAGGTTAGTTTTTTCATCCACACCTTCCGAGAGCCATAACTTTTTTTTTCCATCTACATAGCCATATGAGGGTTTGCGGTACAAATTAGACTTTTTAATGGTATCTTTTGTGGTAAACAAAAAACATGTGTTAGGTTAAACAGCAAGAAAAAAACACTATAATCTGTAGGTCAATATGGTTAGGGTTATTTTTATTTGCTTTGCGTCACCATTTTTTATGACTATCGACCTGTGTGAAGGGTTCTTTTTGCAGGTTGTTGTAGTTTTCATCAGTGCCATTTTGGGGTACATGCGTCTTTTTGATTACTTTTTCTCCTAATTTTTTGCAATGGGCGAAACAATAAAAAAGGCAATTTTGTTTTGGCTATCTTTTAATGACATTTACCAAGATCGATAAATAAGGTTATATTTTAATGGATCGGACTTTTTCAAATCCAGTGATGCCACTGATGTTCCATTTTTTTTTTTTTATTATTATTTGTAAAATGTTAAAATGGGGTGTGTTTTGAACTTTTAATTTTTTGTTACTTGTATGTTTAGTCCCCTTAAGGCACTTTAGTCTGCAATACCAATATATTAACAGTGGTAGGGGGTTAAAACCCTGGGGCTTTCATAAGGCTCCTGGCTGCTATGATGATCAGTCAGGGTGCCAATTGGGAGGAAAAAGGATCAGGAGACACCCTCTGTAACGGGTTGGTGGTTTCACTGTACCACCGCAAGCGATGATAGTTAAGCCACGCCAGGGAGCGGAGTCTAAGTAGCCCCCGGTATTCACCAGAGCCCGCCACGAAGCGGGATGGACTTGCTGCGGCGTGAGGCTACCAGATCGCTACCCTTGACGTGACTTGCTTGCGATGGCAGCCGGGGTAATGCGTGGTACAGAATCGTAATCCAGAGGCATAGTCAGGAACAGGCAGGAGGTCAGGACGGGCGGCAAAGGTTCATATTCAGAGACAGGCAGACGGTCAGGACAGGCGGCAAACAAGCAAGGTCAGGAAACGTAGCGGAACGGACTGGTACACGGGTAATCAACGGAACTCCAAACTCTCTCAAGACAAACTAACGCACACCAACAATCTGGCAGAGAGTGCAGGGGGCATGTACAATATATAGGACCAGCGGCCGGCAATTAGCAAACTACCGGCACGCTGGCTCTTTAAATCCAGACCAGCCGTCGCACGCGCCCTAAGCAGCGGGTACGCGCTCGGCAGCCGGCACAGGCAGGCGCAGGGACCACCGGAGCGTGGACGGGGAAGTAACCTGGCGCCGGAGCCTGGGCCGCCGGGGGATGATCCCGGGCGGCCGCGGCACCCGCGCCGGACCCCATGACAGGACCCCCCCCCCCCCCCTTAAGGTCTCCCCCTCTTTTTACGGAATTTGGAGAGGAGGTCAGATGACAGATTGGCCTCAGGTTCCCACGAACGCTCCTCCGGCCCGAACCCCTTCCAGTCAATAAGAAAGAACCGCTTCCCTCTCACTGTTTTTTCCGCCAACACCTCCTTGACCTCAAAGATGTTATCAGAGTTGGCCACAGGAGAAGGCGAAACAGATCCACGGGAGAAGCGGTTCAGCACCACCGGTTTGAGGAGAGAAACATGGAAGGCGTTCGGGATTCGCAGAGTAGGAGGCAAGCGGAGCTTGTAGGACACCAGGTTCAGTTGCCGAAGAACAACAAAAGGGCCCAAATACTTAGGGCCTAACTTATAACTGAGCACCTTGAAACTAATATATTTAGCGGACAACCAAACTCTATCACGCGGCTTAAATAGGGGTGGAGGTCTACGGTACCTGTAGGCCTGGACTGTGGTGCGAGCGGAGGCCCGTAGAAGGGCCTGTCGTGTGACTTGCCAGAGTGCCTTGATGTCACGTACTTGGGCATCCACGGCAGGGACGGGACATGAGGTAGCCAGAGGGAGAGGCGGGCGGGGATGTAGCCCAAACACAACAAAAAAGGGAGAGGCTCCAGCGGACTCCGAGTCTAGGGAATTATACCAGAACTCCACCCAGGGGAGGAGGTCAGACCAGTTATTCTGACGGGCGGATACAAAAGGTCGTAGGTAGGTACCTAAAACTTGGTTGACTCTCTCTACCTGCCCGTTAGTTTGAGGGTGGTAAGCAGACGAGAAGTCTAGGTGAACCTGCAACTGACCACACAGAGCCCGCCAGAATTTCGAAACAAACTGGACCCCCCTATCCGAACTATCAATGGGCCCCCGGTAGCCGAAAAAATGTGGTTGAAAAGAAGTACGGGCCGCTGGGGGGCAGAAGGTAACCGGGAGAGGAACATGGGAGCCATTTTTAGAATCTATCAGTCACCACCCAGATGCCCTTTGTTTCCAGGGGAGGGGGGGAGGTCAGTAACAAATCCTGGCTACATGGGACCAAGGTTTTTCAGGCACCGGGAGAGGTTTTTAAGCAGACCCGCGGGTCGAGGGGGGGGACTTCTTACGGGCAAGCAGGTCAAGCCAGGAAAAGTCCTAATCTTGAGCAAGGTGGGCCCCAAAAATAGTAGCGGAGAGATTAATTGCGGGGACTTTGGGGCCCTCCAGGATGACCACTGTTCTAAAGAATGTCCCACTTCAGGATTCGAGGCTGCAGGGCAGGGGGAGGTTTTTCCCAGGAGGTAGATGTTGAAGACCCAGGGGGCTGCCTTTTTTGGGAGGAGACGTTTGGAGGAATTATTGCTGCAGGGGGGTTTGGGGGCCCCAGTGTCGAGGATCTGAGGGGGCGTCCCCCCCTGACGTTTTTTCCAGCGGGCCCAAAAAGTGAAGGAGAAAATAAAAGGGGCGAAAAAAGAGCGCCCACCTGGCTTTGTCGAGGATTCATGTTGAGTAGACGGGAGATAAAAAAGGTTTTTGTGATGGGTGAGATCTCGAGGGGGATGGCGACCCCCCTCCAGCAAGGCCCCCCATTCTTTGGGGCTAACTTTATGGCCAGTAGTTCACATAAACCGATCGTGTAATTTGTTCGGTTGGGTGAAGTTTTAGAGAAGAAGCCGCAAGTACGCATTTCCCAAGGGGTCTTCTGTAGGAGGACGCGCCTGCCCCTACTGGGAGGCGTCCACTTTAGGACGAAAGGCCCTGCGGGTCCGGGCGAACAGAACTGTAGCAGAAGAAAATGCTGATTAGGCGATAAAAGGCTTCTTGGGTTTTCTGGAGGCCAGGTTTTAGGGTCGCATTTTCTTCGAAGGGCCCCCGGGGGCCACAGCGTGGAAAAAGGGGGGGACGAACTGTCTGTAATCATTTGCAAACCCCAGAAAGGTTGGAGGGATCGGGGGCCCCACTGGTCGGGGGCCCACTGTGGGGCCGCAGCATTTTAAAAGGGATCCATTGGAGACCCTGATCCGGACATGTCCCCCGGAAGGGCAACGAGGTGCATTAAAACAGGCATTTCTCCAGTTTGGCAAAAACGGGTGGTACGGAGATTTGAGCCCCCTCGGACTGGGTGGCGGTGATTTTCCCCGTCAAAAAGAAGATTAAGAGTAATCTAGGGTGGGAATAACACAGAGAGAGGAACCCCGGGAAGATTCATTTAAGAAAATTTCGGAAACCCCCGGGACGTTGCAGGGGCCCAAAAAAATGGCATTAGAGTTTTCAAAGGGCCCTCCTGGGTATTAAAGCCACCCCCACCTTGCCTTCAATGGAACAAAACAATTTGTATGCCAGTAATCCAACGGAAAAAAAAATTTTGCCCCCAACGCAGGCGATCAAAAAGCTCTGAATCAAAAGGCAGGGAGTTTCGTTTTTTTTTTATATGATTTTTTTAAAAACCCCGATAACATACAGGGCCGGAGAGAAAACCCTTTCTTCTTTAAAAAAAGAAAAACCCCCCCCCGCAGGCGAGGAAAACGCGTATAAACCCTTTTTCGGGATTCTCTGGATATATTCCACATTGCCTTATCCCGGGTGGGAAAGAGGATGAATCACCTCGGGGGGAGTATACCCAGTTGCGGGTTAATGGGACACGGCCAGTGCGGGGGGGAAAGAGTTTCGGCCGGCTTTCAGAAAAGAGTGGTAGACCCTGGTACGGAGGGGGCAGACCCGGAAAGGGGGCTTCGTAATTTACAAGGCGGCCTTAGAGCTGGACGGATACAAAAAGGCATCGGGAGTGAAAACGGGGACCCCAACGGATAATCTCCCCCGTGTTCAGTCTAAGGCGGACATGGTCTTGCCCCAAGGGGGCCCGGGGATTTCAGAAAGGAGCGAGGCAGAAAAAAGAAGTTTCAGATTTCCCTTTTGTAGGGCCCCTTACTGTAAGTGAGGGGCGCAGTCAGAGAAAAATAGGGGCCTTTTAGGCATTCCCATGAGGAGGGGAACATGGGTTTCTGCGGAGGGGTCACCGAAGAGAAATTTGGACACCAGGGTGGCTGACAAATTTTCCAGGGACCCCGAATCAAGGAAGGCAGGGCTTTGAAAGGTGCTGCCCGGGCCAAAACTCCACAGAGTAGGGGAATGGTCGAGGGGGGGAAAAGAGGCCGCCTGAACCTGGGGGATGCCTCTCCTGCGAGCCCAGGGGGCGAAAGTTTCCCGGACCCCGGACAGTCCCCAAGATGTGGCCAGAACCCCACAGTAAAGCACAGTCCTCAGACACGCTGCGAGCGTTCTTCCTGGGTCAGGTGGGCTCTCTCGACCTGCATGGGTTATCCTCAGGAACAAGGCGGAGAAAGTGGAGGTCATTGGAAAAAAAGAAACCAAAAAGGGTAGCCGGGGTGGTTGGGCGGCCCTCCCTTGGAGGGGGAGGTTTGTTGTCGCTTTTTCAATTCCGGTTTTCCCAAAAACCCAATAGTTCGTCCAGGCGGATGGGAGGGGGCCGACCCCGCGAGCTCATCTTTAAAAACGCCCGAAAGGCCTTGCCAGAAGGTCCACCAAAGCCTCATTATTCAGTTCCCGCTCAAAAAGGCAGGTGCGGAACTGATGGATACTGACCCACTTTGAGTCCCCCCGATGGGGATGGAGGGCTTGGCAGCGGGAAGAGGGGGCGGGCCGGTTTCCCCAAAACGGTGGGAAAACCCTGGAGGAAAGGGTTTTTAGATTTTCCGTCAACGGATCTCTCTGTCCCATAGCGGAGGGCCCAGGCCAAGGCTTCCCCTGATAAGAGGGGTAAATTTTAAAGGGCCCCCTTAGTCGCTGGTGGGAATTTATGCCCCAAATCTCGATGTGGTGGAAGCATTTATGATAAAGCCCGGCACTTTTTGGGGGGCTCCTCATAGCGTGAGGGGAGCGGGGAGATGCAGAGAAGGTCCAGGTGCAGGGCAGGTAGAGCCAGGCTGCAGGAAAAAACGGTTTCTGGGTGCGGCAGCAGCCGAGGGGGAGGTTTTGACGGGGGGCAAGGTTCTCATAATGACCGCAAATGGCAATTCGTGGCTCTGCTGGACGCGGCCGTCTGATGTCCCGGGGCCGGGCAAAATACCCTGGCAGATCCATGGCCAGATTGTACTGTAATGGGTTGGTGATTCACTGGCCACCGCAAGGAGATAGTTAAACCCGCCCCGGGAGCGGAAAATCTAAGTAGCCCCCGGGATTCACCCGAGCCCGCCGCAAAGCGGGGTGGGGCTTGTGGGGTGAAGTACCCGGTCCTACCCCTGAGTGATTTGTTGCGAGGTGGGGGGGTAATGCTTTGGGAAGAAACGGAATCCAGGACATAGTCGGGAAACAGGAGGAGGTCGGACGGGCGGCAGAGGTTCTGGTCAGAGCGGGCAGACGGTCAGGGGCGGGGGGCAAAAAAATAAGGAAAGGGAAAAGTGCGGAACGACTGGTACATGGGAATCAAAAAGGAACTCCAAATTCCCTCAAGAAAACTAACGACACCAACAATTGTCAGGAAATGTAGGGGGGTGTCAATTATAGAACAGCGGCCCGGGAATTTTTAAATTACCGGCGCACTGGCCCATTAAATCCCGACCCCCGTCCGCGCCGCCCTAAGCAGCGGGTACCGCATGGGGGCCGGCAAGGCCGGAGCGGGAAACAACAGGGAAATAAACCCGGCCCGGAGCCGGGGAGCAGGGGGTGGTCGCGGGCAGCCCGCCCAGCCCCCATGACACCCTCATTTGTAAACCTTTCTAAGGGCCCTGGCATTTTGACCATGGTACTAAGTAGTTAAAAAAGGGTTGAATGAGTATTCTCTGCTCTTGGGGCCCAAAGAAGGCGGTGTGGCTATAAAAATTATTAACCGTTCCATCACTGGGGAAGGGGATTTTTTGGGTGGTTGTGGTTCCCGGCGTATTTACGTTGCACTTTGTCCCACCGTAAACACCTTTGTTTGCGGTTTTGAAATTGCGCACTTGCAAACACGTAATATCAAGGCACAAACACTGCTCATGGTCCAAGGCACACCTTGCTATTTTTTGAAAAGTGCACACATTAAGTCATTGTCGTCTGAACGCGATGATGATTTTAAACACAGTGCTCAATGAGTGCTGTACTTGTGCGTTGTTTTGAGTGTATTTTTGCACATATTTCAGCACTAAATACACACTAAAATATGTGCAAAAATACTCCATGTGATCATACCCATAGCTGCTGCCAGACATCTATGGGGAAATTCTCTCTTCCTTAAGAACAAAGGCTCAGGCCTCCTGAAATCCAACATGGCTGGTGCTTTTTTTCCTTCATATATGGCATCAGTAAGGAGCTAGGCACCTACATACATTAGAAGTTGGACTGATCAATGACTGCTGATAATCATCTAATGTGTATAAGCACCTCAAAGGGGTTGTCTCACTACTAATGAGGATGGCATATCACTAGAATAGGTTCAAATCCCAGAGGTGGGACCCTGAACTATCTCCAGAAACGAGCCCCGAAACCTCTGTGTTCTGAGCGGAGAGGTGGTCAGGACTCTCCCATACACATGAATGGAAGTTTCAAGTTTAGCCGAGCGGCGATGCCTGGCTGTAATCGGAACTCCCGTTCATGACAGGTCTGAAGAGATAGGTTTTGGGGCTTGTTTAGGAGATAGGTCCAAGTCCCACCTATGGGACCCAGAACTATCAGACAATGATGCCATATCCAATATTATGTCATCATACTATAACTCAGTGCCCATTGAAATGTGTTAGTCTTCTGTGTCAATCAGAACAGGTCCCTCAGAGCAAGAAATTATCTTTGTGGCTGCTCTCCATTTTTGTTGAGTTGAGGATCCTGAACAGAGGACTCTCCTCCATTAACACAAAATTTTCTAAGAAGGGATATAAAAATAGTTTTTTTTAAACTAGACAGGCATTTAAATTAGGATGTGTGACAGGAATTATAAGAAAAATATGTAATTCTTCTCTGTTTTTCATATACTGTAGAAATCCAAGTGATGCTGCATTTGATTGGCCACAGTATTCCATAGAAGAGCAGAAATATGCCATTTTGAAAGTGGACCACATTGACGTCAAGCAAAAGTGGAACAGTCAGAAATGTCAGTTCTGGAATTATTTCTATCCTCAACTAGTGAAAAAAATGGTGGGTGTACCATTATGATTTTATTTTTTGCTATAATAATTGATTACTTATTGAGAGTTTTACCCTACCGTATATACTCGAGTATAAGCCGAGTTTTTCAGCACAAAAAAATGTGCTTGAAAAACCCTCCTCGGCTTATACTCGAGTCACTGTCGGCACTCAGGCGCTGCGATGGCCCGAGGGGCTGACAGGGACGCTTCGTTATATGCGGCTCCTCACGGAGCGCATTTAACTGAGGCCGGCACGGCTGACAGTGTCCAGGCGCTGCGTTGGCCGGGCACTGTCCGTCATCTCTTCCCCCGCATGCGACTCCTCCGGGGGCACACACAGGTGAAGAGATACCACTGCGGGGCACAGAAGCGAGCGCTCCGTGCTCCGCAGTGGACTCCGGGCGGCCGCAAATCTCCGGAGCCGGCCGCGGGCTGTCCGGAGTTCCCGGCACAGGCAGCGTGCATGTCATCACGCTGCGGATTGTGCGCGGCCTGATGACGTCACCCGCCTGTGCGGGAAGAGGCGCGCGGGACCGAACAAGCGAGGAGGCGCCGGCCAGTGAGGGAGATGGAGCAGCGGGGAGCCAGGTAAGTGATTTTTTTTTTGTTTTAAAACGTTGCCTACACCTGCCTATACCTGTCTAGTACTGCCTATTGCTGCCTAAGTACTGCCTATAGCCATACATGCCAACTCTCCCGTTTTTTGGCGGGGGGGTCCCGCTATTTGGGGTCCCCTCCCGCCCTCCCGGGGGAGTTGGCATTCCTCCCGCCGCCTGCAGGCGGCGGGGGTCCTTTAAATTACCACGGCGCAAGAGTAGCGCTGGTGCGCTACTCTTGCGCCGCGGGGACCGCTCCTACAGGCGGGGTGCAGCGGCCGAGCGGCCCGCTACCCACCCGCGGTCTCACTGTGCGGGGAGGAGGCAGGAGGGATCGCTCCCTCCTCCCTCTCTCCCTGTATGTACGGCGCCGGTGTGTGCGCCGTACATTACAGTTCAACGGCGCAGGGGGAAGTGAAGCGAGGATGCAGGGGAGAGTGTGACGCGCGGCTGCTCTCACTTCCCCCTGCGCCGCTGAAGAGATCGGGCAGGAGCTGGCAGCGCTGCAGGAGCCTGGTGAGGTAAGTGGATTTTATTATTTAATTTTTATTAGCTTTAGGGGGCTCTACCTGGCTAACAGAGAGGGCAACTACCTGGCAACAGAGGGGGCACTACCTGGCAACAGAGGGGGCACTACCTGGCAACAGAGGGGGCACTACCTGGCAACAGAGGGGACAACTACCTGGCAACAGAGGGGGCACTACCTGGCAACAGAGGGGGCACTACCTGGCAACAGAGGGGGCACAACCTGGCCACAGATGGGACAACTACCTGGCAACAGAGGGGGCACTACTGGCAACAGAGGGGGCACTACTGGCAACAAAGGGGGCACTACCTGGCCTAACAGTTGGGGGCATACCTGGCCAACAGAAGGGGGCACTACCTGGCAAAACAGAGGGGAACTACCTGGCACAGATGGGGGCACTACCTGGGCAAAGAGGGGACATCTACCATGGACAACAGAGGGGACATTTTTACCTGGCAACAGAGGGGGCACTACCTGGCAACAGAGGCGGACATCTACCTGGGCAACGAGGGGGCACTACTGGCAACAAAGGGGGCAATACTGGCTCTAACAGATGGGGGCCTACCTGGATAACAGATGGGGCAACTACCTGGCAACAGAGAGGACACTACCTGACAACCAGGGGACACTACCTTGGCACAGAGGGGACACAACCTGGCACAGAGGGGGCATACCTGGGCTAACAGATGGGGGCATGCTGCTAACAGAGGGGGCCTACATGGCGGCTACTGAGGGGCACTTCCTGGCAAAAGAGGGGACATACTTACCTGGCAAACAGAGGGGGGACATCTACTCTCGGCAAAAGAGGGGCATTCTACTGGCAAAACAGATGGGGGCACCTACTGGCTGACAATGGGGGCGTGCACTAACCTGGCTACAAGGGGGCACCTAACCTTGCTAACATGGGGGGAACCTTCCTGGCTAAACAATGGGGGGCACCTACTGGCTCAACAATGGGGGGCACCTACCTGGCTAACAAAGGGGGGCATATCCTGGCTACAAATTTGGCTCTACTGGCTTCAGAGGGGGCATCTACTTGGATACAAGTGGGCATCTACCGGCCTGTAAGGGCACTACTGGTTATGGGGGTACTACTGCCTATAAGGGCATCTACCTGCTTCTTCCAAAAGCGTTATGCAGTTAGGTGGGGTGGGTGTGGCTTTTGTGATGGGCGTGGCATACAACCAAGATGGTGTGTCCCATGAAACATTTTTGCCGCGGCGCGCTAAGCGCGCGCCCACTAAATTCTTCCTGCTTTTTTCATTTTCGAAAGTTGGCACTATGCATTAGCCTCACCTTTTACTGCCTCAGGTCTGCCCTATAAGCCTACTATACCTCGCTAGTACTTCCTATCACCTGCCTAGACTGCCTATAACTGCCTTGTACTGCCTATACTGCTAGTACTGCCTAAAGCTACCTATACCTGCCTAGTTGCCTATAAGCCTACCTTAGATACTGCCTTGTAATATCTATACTGCCTAGTACTACCTTTACCTGCCTAGTTCTACCTATACCTGCCTAGTCTGCCTTTACCTGCCTAGTACTGCCTAATACCTGCCTAGTACTGCCTATAAGCCTAACTTATACCTGCCTTGTAAACTGCCTATACCTGCCTAGTTACTACAATATAAGCCTACCTATACCTGCCTATTACTACCCTTATAAGCCTACCTATACCCTGCATCTAGTAACTACCTATACCTGCTGGTGAGTACTGCATATAAAGGCACTACTATTACTGCCTGAGTATGCTATACCTGCCTAGTACTACCTATAGCCTACCTATACCTGCCTAGTACTATGGGGGGGACATTATAGCTGCCTATATCTTGCTTATGGGGGACTTTTAAAATGCACTATAACCTGGCCTATGGGGGACATTAAAACTGGCCTATACCTGCCTATGTAATTTTAATTGGTATCTATTTGTATTTTTAAAATTTACCAGTAGCCGCTGCGTTTTACACCTAGGCTTATTCTCGAGTCAATAAGCTTTCCGTTTTTTTTGTGGCAAAGTAGGTTTTGCCTCGGCTTATACTCGGGTCGGCTTATACTCGAGTATATACGGTAATTCATTTTTCTGCCAAATCATATGAAATTGATGATGGTCTAAGAGCGATCAAGTCATCAGATGAAATAGACTGGTAATTCTATTGACAAGCCCCATAACATGACCTCTGTCACTAATACTGTGGATAGAAAAACAATGCTGTTATCCACAGTTAAGTCACATTAATATGACCACTGGTTAATATCCAGAGTAACAGCTATATGCGGCACGGACAGTAGCTAAATGGGTTGGGAGAGAATCTATAAGGTCCTGGTGGGTTATTGCAGTTATCTGGAGCCATAGTGACTGCAGTGCATCCCACAGTTGCTGGTGGGTGCAGAAAGGGGGATCGAGGTGGTCTTTCAGAGGCTCAATTGAGTTATAATTTGTGAAATTAGGAGGTTCAGGTAGTAAATGGAAGTTGTTTAAGTCCATGCCGCTGCCAACCAATGCTGGACATTTTCTGGCATGTAACGTCCGCATTGTCTTGCTGAAGATCCCCATTGCCACAAGGACACAATCAGGTCTTTAAGGGTATAAGTGATTACAATGATGGGATTTTAGTCAATGCATTGAGTGGGCTTCCACATGAATAATGGGCCCAGAGAATGCAATGAAAACATTCCCAGACCATAACACTGCTACCACCAGATGTAGGGAGTTTATTTTCTGTTTCTTACTTTACCTAACATTGACCTATATCTAACCATCCAATGTAGAAGAAAATGTGACTCATTGGAAAGACAATCCTTTGCCAATCTGTGGAGGTCCAATTCTGAGACTGCCATGAAAATTAAAACCTTTTCTGCCGATGTAGCGTGGTTAGCAGAGATGCTATATGTCTTTTTCGGAGCACCATATGCAATAAGATTTGGTGAACTCTTGTTTTAGACACATCTGATTCCCCCAGGTTTATTTTGGTGGTGAGTGGTTCCATTGTAGTGTGTCAGTCTTACCATACTTCCCCTTCTTAGCTGATGTTCACCAATGGCATGAGGTGCTCCACAGTTTCCACGTCGCTTATTTGCGATGGTGCCATTAGTCCACTCACAATACACTTTCACTACAGCAGCACGCTCTCCTGGTTTGAGGTTTGCGGGGTCACCCTTTTCGGGACAGCTGCTCTGCTTTGGCAGGGTAAGACAGGGATAGATTAGGGCATTACTGACACAAAGATTAGCTTTCAACCTAGAGGGACAGATAATTGAACACTTTATCTAAATAAATTGGTGAATAGCTTTTACTTTAGTCATGAGATAAGAAACATTTTATGTGTTCTGAGTGTAAACAGGTTTCTATGGTTACCTGCTTACCTGACCATAACCATGTTATCTGATCAGATAAGAGAGCTGAATGCAGGGAGTGACGTTACCCCACGGACCTACATTTCAGTCCAATGCAAATTAATTATCTCTAGCAAGATTACAGATAAGCAATTGTTTTCAGTCCTCACAGCTAGAGATGGGCGAATTTCTCAAAAATTCGGTTCGGTCACTTCGCCGAATTTTCCGACCAAAATTCGTTTCGGTTACGAATTACTCTGGCACGAATCACTTAAAAAAACAGCTATTTCCGGCGACCAGAGCCTGCAGGTGCTGTAGGAACGTTGTGCCATGCTTAAATATGCAGAGGGTGCTGGTTTTGGTCTTCATACAATGTTGTGTTTAGTATGACACGCACCATGACTGCCGCCGCTTTCAGAATCACTTCACTAATAAAATGCCCTGGGCACTTATGGTGCAAAAAAACTGACAAATAACTGAAGCCGGAACGTAGCCTGATAACAGTCATGGCAGCAAAAGCTGGAAAAAAAACTAATGAGAGCTCAGGGGCAACATTAGTGCGACAGGAGTGTGGAGAAGGGGTGACGGACGGCAGCCACAAGCAGCATGAGTCAGACAGTGGCCACATTGACATTCTGGAAGTGCCAAAACAGTACCAGGAGCCAGAGTGGCACAATGACACAGTGTGGAGTCTCGTGGCAGCAGCATGAGGTCAGGCAGTGGGCACAAATGACAAATTATGGAGCTGGCAAAAAAGGGTAGGCCAAGGGTGGCTACAATGACACGTTGTGGAGGCCACGGCAGGAGCAACAGGGTGCAGCATAAGGTCAGAATGTGGACAATGACACAGTGTTGGAGGGCACGGCCAGCAGCCACATCCAGCCAGCATGAGGTCAGGACAGTGCCCAATGACAAAATTCTGGAGGTGGCAAAAAAACAGGAGTATGCCACAGTGTGGAGGGCACGGGCAGCAGCACACGGCAGCGATGAGGTCAGAAAGTGGAACAATGGCACAGTGTGGAGGCACGACAGGAGTAACCTGCAGCAGCATGAGGTCTCAAGAGGAGTGGCACTATTGAAATTCTGCAGGTGGCTTAATTAGTATTATTAGGCCACAGAGCGGCCAATGGGAATGAGAGCGGGAGGTCACGGCTGGCAGCAAGGCATTGAGGTCCAGGCAGTGGCACAATGATCAGGAGAGTGGATGGTGATGACAGGAGCAACAGCATGAGGTCAGAGCGTGGCACAATGACATTCTGGAGGTGGCAAAACCGTACCAGGCCCGCAGCAGAGTGGCACAATGACACAGTGTGAGATGTTCACGGCAACAGCAGCAGCAGCATGTGCACATTTAGAGTGGCACAATGACAGAGTGTTGAAGGTGGTGGCAATACCAGTCCTGGTAAAAGACGGTGGTAGGCTGATGGTAGAAACTATCAAGCAGGATGTGTGGCATCAGGCGGGTGCGGCATGCAGGAATAGTGGCTGAGCAGGTAGTTTAGAACCCAGGACTGAACCTAAGGCACTTGGAGTGTGTGGAAATCCTGGTCCGATCCACGCCTGATTCATCTTGACAAAAAGGTCAGTCGTTCAACATTTACCGTGGACAAGCGGGTTCTCCTTGGGTAACGATGGCCCCCGCCGCTCTGAACACCCGCTCTGATGCCACCAATAATGGCCAGGGCAGGAAGTTCTCACTGCAAACTCGGCAAGTTGCCGGTCACCACATCCAGTTTGGCTGCCAGTAGTCAAAGGGATCTTCTAACTGGGGTGGCAGAGTGCTGTCCAAGTAGGCAACAACCTGTTGGTTAGGGATATGCTCCATTTCCTGCTGCTGCTGCTGCTGGTGACTGCCCTCCTAACTAGGCGGTGAAGGCAGGCTGCCATTAGTGACTCAGACTTAGTTACTGCTGAATGGAAGCTCGGGGTATGCTCTACCCCCCTCCCCACCTCCCTCAGGCAGAAGCGTGCAGTGTTAGTAAGTGAGCGCTGAGGAACCCCACGGTTCAGACCTGTCAGAGGAGGGACGGATGCCGCAATAGCGCATGCGGCCAAACTGATTACGGTGCGATTTCCCTATTAGTATTTGAGTTGTCTTCCCTCTCAATAGCTGGGAAAAAGGCTCCCATCTTTGGACGGTAGCGAGGGTCCAATAGGCGGTGGAGGGCAGAAGTCATCCCTCTGCCAGATGTGACTATTCGGCTGTCACACTAGCAGAGGCAAATAACATGCTGCGGGCATTCTGCCAAGTTGACTCGGGGGGGCTCCCTGCCTCCAATTTCACTGTATACTGCCACGGTGCTTGGGAGTCATCTGCCTGTCTTCCTCATCTCCATCCACCTCCTCAGCATGCTCCTGCTCCTCCTATCTATGTGTACCTGGGTAGAAAATCCACTCATTTCACCCGACAATGCTTGGCATCCAATGTCCTCCTCCTCCTTCCTCCTCCATTTCAGTCCCCACCTGGACTCATGTGGCCTCGAGATGTAGTCGCCACATCTCATGTCCCTGCCCAGGACAGATTTTTTCAGCATCTGGTCCATTGGGACATGAAGCAGTGGAATGACGTTATTCATCCCGTATAGTCCTGGCAGGGATGAACAAATAACGTTGGCCTCCTCGTATGGCCTCAACAAACGGCAGGTGTCACGCATGAGCTGCCAACTGGCTGGACATAAAGTTAAACAGGGGAGTACTTCTGTCTGCCTAGGATCATCAAAAAAAATCGTTAATGGCTTTCTCTGTGTTCATACAGTCGGTCCAAACATGTGCAGGCTGGGAATTCCAGCGGGTGGAACATTAGAAAATCGCATATCAGAGCGTGTTGCGGGGAGGCCGTTCTGCCCGTGAACTCGAGGAGGGTGTTCTGGCTTTGTACGTATTGGTAAGTGCGATGCACCGTTTCCTGGCAATTTTTCAGAATGTTCGAAGATCGGTGGGAAGACTTCCAGGAACCTTTTTACAACAGATTGAACACGTGGCCATGCAGGGCGCCATGGACCATCCCTCCTCGGTGCAGCGCGGGACACCATGTTCCTCCATTGTCCGTCACCATGGTTTTCCGATTTGCAGTTGGCGCGGAGAGAAAGCCACACATCGATTTCTTGCTGCATGACGCGGAGACGTTCCTCCCCTGCTCGTGTGACTTCGTTCGCCGAGGAAGCTCAGTGTTAGATAATGGCGTGATCACCGCTGTGCCCTACACATGTGTCCCATGATGGAAAGCAGGTACTTGTGGAGGCTGAGATGGTGGTAGGGTGGTTGGGGGAGGAGGAGCGGACATTGGCGCAGGTGCAGCAGTTTGACAACGTGGAGGAGAAGCGGCGTCTCCTGTCCAAGTTGTTGGTGTGCCTGGCAGGAGCACATTCACACAGTGGGCCGTAAAGGCATGTATGGCCTGACCGTAGTTACAGCTCCAGAAGTCCGCGCTGCCGTGTACCTTGGAACAAACCGATAAGCTCAAGGACTGACGCACTTTGTATGTTCTACATTAATTTATGAAGTGCTGGTACTGCCTTTTTCGGAAAAGAAATTTCGGCTTGGAACTCTCCATCTCGGCTCGGCAACAAGCCATTAGTTCTCTGATGGTGCAGAGTCACATTTGGTAAGGGTGGGACTACAGTACCAACAACTTGGACAGGAGACGTAGCTGCTGCACCTTAGGATGGTTGCCGCCATATGTTGTATCTTTTCAATGCCTCTCTGAACGACCTGCTGGCGCCATGAGTAGCGGGAGCAGGAGCATCTGGGGACCAGGGTGACGAGAGGATGTCCAATGAGAAAAAACAGCTGCCTTCTGCAGAGGTGGTGGAAGCCTTGACTGGCTGAAATGGCATGCTGTGCCACTGGCCGCTGCTGCTGCTGCAGCGGCAGGTGGACCACCACATCTGAGCCACGTTCTCCCCAGGCCACCGGATGGAGACGCTTGGCATGTGTTGACGCAGGGCCGTTGTGGCTCTACGTTTAGCTCCCTGGCCCGCTTCAATTTCTGCCCACCAGATTCTACATATCAACAATATTCGGATCCTCCTGGGTGTCTTAAGCAAAGACTGCCACACGGCAACCGAGTGACCGAGTTGCTGATTTTACGCCAACGCTCCGCACTGAGTGACTACTGCCGCCGCTGCCTCCTGAAGCCCTGTGCCGCTACTGTCTTGGACCTGCGAAAGCGGGTTTTCTTCCCGTGGCACTTGGCTCCCGAACCCTCACACTGCTGCTACCCTGCCTGACTCACGCCACACAACCAACTTGCTCGCCTGCGCCGCTGCCTGACGAGGCAGCTGCGCCCTCTCTCCTGACGATGTTGAAGCCCTTGTGCTTCACCCGGCTCCCAAGTGCCGGTCGGCTACTTAATCATCTATTGTGTTTCATCGTCATACTGTCCTCATCACCGGTCTTTGGTAAGCCGAGGCTGACCTTCTCACCACATGACCTCACATGCCACTCTCAATCTAAACTTTGCGCTACTGCAAGAAGCTGGGGATATTGGACCATTTTATTCGCTGCCAAGTTAGATGCTGACTGGCCACTCCTCAAATTTGTTTATCCTCGCTATATAGTGGCGCTGGGCCCAGACCACATAGTTGATCCCTGGCTGAGGGAACTGGATGGGACAGGGCGGGGGGCTGAGGACAGGTGAGTGGCGCTGACCCGCTCCGGGCCATGCCAACTAGTGTTGTGTCTGAGGTTCCCACCGACTCTGTTGGCTGGGTTGTCAGATGTCATCTGGGAGGAGGAAGAGGATGACTAGTCAACCAATCAAGAACCTTGGGTTGTCTTGAACAACCACACGGGACGCTAGATGACAGTGGCAGATGATGGCTCACCGAGTGGACCCTGCTGCGACGTCCCATTGCTGTGGCTGCGACCTGGGCCGTTTCAGAAATGTTTGTGCCACTGCACTCGCAGTTGCAGAGCTTGCCCTCTCTGTCTGACATTCTGTTTGTTCTTAAATGTACAGGACACAGTTTGATGAAAGATATCTGTATATGATAAATATTACACCCTGTTTATGACTCCAAATGAACCCAGTAACAAGCTTGGGGAACCCTTGGATATAAATTGCGCTCCACAATATGGACAGGAAAAATTTTACTGGTATGTGTCGTTTACAAGGCACTGGGTGTGTTTGACTAAAGGTAAAAGCACAAACAGGCTTAATTAACCTTCGCTGTGGAATTATGCTACAGAAAAAAGGTATATATTTCTGTGTTGAAAAAGACGGTTTTTTTTTCGTCAGCACAGCCAGCAAAACAGTCGCTTAATTAAAACTCCTGGATGTAAATTGCGCAATAGATTGAAGCCACCACAAACTAGTAGCTTTTGTAGCGTGTTACAATGGTGTATTTTTCTACGCACACAACAGAGATAAATTGTAATTAACCTTGCTTAGGAATTAGGCTACCAAAAAAAATATTATATTTGGCGTGAAAAAGACGGTTTATTTTTGTCGCACACCAGCTAAACAAACGCTTAATTAACCCCTGGAATGTAATTGCGCATAGAATTGAGCCACCACAAAATAGTTTGCTTTGTAGCGGTGTTACTATGGCGTATTTTCTACGCCACACAACCAAGAGATAAAATGTAAATAACCTTTGCAGTGTGAAATTAGGCTACATAAAATTTATATTTATTTGGCGTTGAAAAAGACGGTTTTATTTTTGTAGCACACCAGCAAAACACGCTTAATTAACCCTGGATGTAAATTGCGCCAAGTAGATTTGAGCACCACCAAACTAAGTAGCTTTGTAGCGTGTTACAATGTGTATTTTCCTAGCCACCACATAAAGAGATAAAATTGTAATTAACCTTTTGCTATGTGAATTAGGCTACCAAAAAAAAAATATATATTTGGCGTTGAAAAAGCCGGTTTATTTTTGGGTCAGCACACAGCAAAAACAACGCTTAATTAACCCTGGATGTAAATGCGCAATAGAAGATTGAGCCACACAAACTTAGTAGCTCGTTGTTAGCGTGTTACAATGGCGTATTTTCTACGACACACAACAAGAGATATAATTGTAATTAATCCCTTTGCTTGTGAATTAGGCTCCAAAAAAAAATCATATATTTGGCGTTGAAAAAGACGGTTCTATTTTTGTCAGCACACCAGGCAATAACAAGCTTTAATTAACCCCTGGATGTAATTCGCGCAATAGGAATTGAGCAGCCAAAATGAAAGTGGTATTTGTATTGTAAAAACGCTGTTTCTTTAAATGAAGACAACAGGAACTGGCTTAGCTTAGATCCCTCTTGGATATTGAATGTATATGCAGCTGCAGTGGACGCACACTGGATTTCAGAACCAATACCCCAATAAATCAGCAAATAGAACATTCAGGAACCGTCTCTGAGACAGCTGAGGACACCCACAAAAATAGTTGTGTTAAACAATCAGTTCTTCAGAAAGCGCTTATCACCCGCAGCAGCACCTTCCCTGTCAGTACAGTGAGAGCCAGTGTGAGTCCAGCGGCGGCGCTCGTCTTATATAGTGCGGTGTGGTGACGTCACCAGAATCCCGCCGGTCTCTGATTGGCTTCATCTTGCTCATGTCATGCAGGCTATGCCCTTCTTCCTCCCAAGAGTGCTTTGCCCCATGAACGCCATGTGCTCACAGCCATTTTATCAATGAAAAGACACACTTCGTTTCACGAGCGATCACTCCCAAAGTTCGATTTAGTTTTACGAACGAAGATTTCCTGAAATTCTAACACGAATTCACTTCGTTAGAATCGATTCGCCCATCTCTACTCACAGCACATGTACCTTTTATTTTTACAAAAGATAATATTCCCTGCATTTGTCAGTGTAATGGCTCACTTAGTTACAGAGGAGCTAAATATGCTACTTACTTCTATAGAACCACCCACAGCCTGAGCAGACCGAGTGAGTATAAAACTGCCTCTGACGACTTCCGATTTCCAGCGCCGTGATGGAGTGAGTGGAAAGTGAGAGCTCCCGCACACTCACCCCGAAGAATCAACCACAAATCCTACAGAGGTGTCACTCATAGATCGCTGGGGCCGCCGCAAGCAGCGGAGAACAGGCGCAGCAGAAGGGCAGTGGAGCAGACGTGCTGCAAGCGCAGAGAAAGCAGGAAGGAGGCAAGAAACATATTACCAGCGGTGCCAGAGGAGCGGAAAGGCGGTGCACGGGGGATGGAGCGGCCGTGGATAGTGCTCATAAACTCCCAGCTAGACGAGCAGAGTACCGTCCGGACAAACACCCGACCACAGTTTAAGGCAGTAAAGGAGGCTGGAGAGTGGGCTCATCCATAGGGGACTCGCAGACAGCAGATAACGCCATATATCATTATTGGCGGGAGTTTTGGTGCCAGTACGCAGCACCCGGCGGCCATCTTTGACCTAATCCCCAGAGGGAGACTCTCAGAGGGGAAGCCCACAGGCAGTGACACAAGGCGCAGCTCATCCATTGTGGGGCAGAAAGATATAAAGCAGAAAGGGGACAGATCACTGTACCTCCACTGGCGGGGAATCAGTTCTTCGCACGGGTCCGAGGCTGTGTAGCTGCAGATCAGTTACAACTCAGAGACGTTAACTGCCATAAGGGTAAAAAAAAAAAAAAGACAACACACGTGTCATATAGCTCCCCTGTCTGTAGTCTCTTGTGTGCCCACCTACCTGACCCCAAAGAAGTTACTAATAACGAGCTCTTAAAGTGTTTATACTAATTGTATCTTGCTCTGGAGAGGCTTCTGATTCTGCACTGGTGGGACTCTAAATAAAAACACAATCCTTTACCACCCATTTGGAGAACCCACATAATACTTCCCAGCAGAATGGGGGAAAGCATAAAGTCCGGGGGATGGCCGGCAGGTCCACCCAGTCAGTTCAAGAAACCAACACAATGAGCTGGAATCAACCCTTACACGTTCCTCTTCACCCTAAACAACTGGTCGGCTTGCAAAGGAGGACGAAACATTGGAGCTAGAAGGAAAACTCCAGACAATGTGTCTTAAAGGAAAATTAATAGCCGTAGAGGTGGCTAGAGAGCTCGCGCCTGACATACAAGAGACACTGACCAACTTGGTCTCTTCCACACTTAAACAAATCCAGGCAGAATTCCAGCTACATACCAAGCGCCTGGACGAAGCAGAGACAGGGTCCAGACCATAGATGATACCACTAATAATATCTCTTCAAAATCCAAGATCTTATATAGAAAACAAACGGATCTCTGGAATAAAGTTGCAGATCTTGAAAATCGATCAAGACGCAACAATCTCAGACTGGTAGGACTACCAGAGTCTGTCCCGCAGAAAGATCTGATGGCAATATGCGGAGCAGAGATGCAGGCGCCTTGAGACTGTCCACATGTGTGTAAAGTGTCGGATGCGAGCTCACTGAGTGGGCCACTGACAAAGAGAACCTACTCCACCACTGATCAAACATGCCTAAAGCGTTGCAAGAAAGACCAAGACAAGTAATTTAATAAAATATCTCAACTTTGCCGAAACAAGCTGCCATCCTGAGAGTTTTCAAAAGCCGCAATTCAAACTGCACTAGAGGGCTCCAGTGTGTAATGATTTCGAAGATTTTTCGTCCGAGGTTCTAAAAGACGAAGAAGACTTTGCAAGTACCTGAACCAGAGTTGTTTTCCACAATAGGTGAAAATTCGCGCTCCTCTACCCAGCCATTTTAAAAGTTTTCCACAAGAATGGGAACATATCTTACGTTTCACCACGCCAGAGGAGGCGAAGATTTTTAATGCGGTCAAGTTTCCAGCTCAGGTCAAGTAAAAAGGACCTCTCCAAGAAGAAATGACAACCCAAAGCACGCCGAAAACCAAACTATTCATCGGACTGAAGGGAAGATAGAGCGGAAGACTGAAAGATAAGAGCTTTGTACAGGCACACAAGTTCCACACCAGAGAAAAAAACTGAAGTGAAAAAAAAAAAACAATAAAAAAACCAGAAGTGAAAGGACTTTGAAATCAAAGGGTTGAGAGATCGGGGCCTTGAGAGCATAAAGAAAAGGTTTCTTCAGCGATGTGTTCCTTATAAGTTATCCAAGTTATCCAAATAAGTTTATCCTCAAAGTGGGGGGTGTTTTGGGGGGGGGCCCCTCCAACAGAGACCTCCTGACTCGACTAGAATGGGTTTCTCCCCTCACAAAGACAAATTGGGCCCCAGCAAATTCCGGGGGGGAGGGGGTGGAAAGGGGGGGAACGAAGAAAAACTCATACTTCAACACGGAAAAAAAAGAAAGTCCTTTACCAAAGGGGGCACACAGAGGGGGGGGCTATTGGACTTTGGTAGCTGCTTTTGGATTTCCCAAAAACTTATGTGCTTTACGGGTACTTTAGTCCCCTTATGTTTTTGTTCTTTTTTATACATGTTTTATGCTTGTTATTTTTTTTCACGTTGCCTTGAGGGAAAGGGATCCATTGCGATTGGGGAATGTAAGTAGTTAAAATTTTCATAGTAAATTATTGGGAAGGGAGGGGTTTGGGTCGCCGAGTAAGGGTCCTTGTGCTTCGCCCCCGAAGCTTTGAAGGGGGGTTGGGGGTTTTTTTTCAGGAGACGCACTTGGGGGAGAAGACTTCCCTAGAATGAAAAGATTGGGGTGGAGGAGGAGTGGATCCCCAGCAGCTGGTGGCAAAGCCCGGGGTATTTATTTAATAACAAGAACTTGCCCCACACCTTGTCAAAAAGGTGTGGATGCGGAGGGGGAGATGGGCATGGGGACACCTCCACACAGGAGGTGAAGACCTCTCCATTTATAGTTAATGGGCCAAAACGGACATGCAAAGTTTTTTAATTTTTTAGAAAAAGTGCTTCACAAGACGGTATTTCAAACAAGATAATTGGGGGCGACCTAAATACGGTACTTTCCGGGGGGGAGGACAGGAGGCGGGTGGCAGGGGTCAATAATGGTGAGCCCAGAAAGGACTCAACCTTAGCGCAATTTGGTGGATACGTCTTGGGGGTTAGTAGACGCATGAGGGTTCTGCACCCCGAAGATAGAGATTCACACACTTCTCACATTCCGCATTCTACCTGGTCAAGCATCGATCTATATTCTGTTACCCATATAGCTCTGCTAACAGAGTTGATAGGGTTATCATCAATGAAATGATCATCTCTGACCATTCCCCAGTCCACATTAGATATACAGGAACGGATCCTAGGGGAACAGATTTTATATGGAGGTTCCAGGTTACATGTCTCAGGTTGGGAATTTTCAAAACAATGCTCAGGGATGGGGCTAGAATATAGTACGAACAATGAAGAATCTGTATCTTCCCACCCAAACATCTCTGGGATGTGGGCAAAGGGCTTGTCCGTAGAGGGAGGCTGATTTTCATACATGATGGTCTTAAAACGCAAAATTGTGATAAATTAAAATTACATAGGTAACTATCCTGCGTCAAACATATTCAGCCTTTTTAGCAAAACATCCGGGGATAAACATAAACAAAATGGAAGGAGGCCATAAAGTTCATATGTAACATGGTTAGAGAAAAGAGAAGGCACTTAAACAATCAAGCTAGGGAAGCAAACTCTCTCTTAAATATGGAAACAAAGCAGGGCGCCTCCTGGCCTGATTGGCAAGGGGAACGCTCCAAAGTCAACAATCTTAACAATGAAGGGGACAGATGGGGGTGCTACGTAAGACTGGAAGGAGAATAACTGGATATCATCCGAAACTTTTACCAAAAAATTATGCACAGGATGAGAAGTTAGATTGTTGCACCAACTCGCAAAAATGGCTAAAAAGAGATCCACCTCCAGCTCTTATCGGAATAAACGCATTGCAGCGCATTAGGGTCCTCCTATTCTCTACAAGAAGAACTGGGAGAGGGGCAATAACCGGGCTTCAAAAGCCGGTTAAGGCCCGGAGCTCCGGATGGCTTTTCCGGAGAATTTTTTAGCAGACCTCTAAAACCAATACTTACAAGGTGCACCACTACCCGAGACATCTAATACTTCACATATTAAGGTGTTGCAAAAATGGTAGATAGACCATACACTACCGAGCTCGTACAGACCAATTGTCCCTTAGAAATGTAGATTTAAAATTGCTGGCTAAAATCTTAGCAGATAGGTTAGGCCAGGTTATCCTAGAATCAATTGGTCCGCAGCAAGTCGGATCGTAAAGGTAGATCCGCTGTAGCAAATATCAGAAAGGTCCTATGAACTTACTATCGGTTCACAGAGTAATATAAAATAAGGTACTCGGGGGCAGCCTTGCTTGCAGTCGATACGGAAAAAGCTCGACTCTGTAGACTGGGGGTGGCTAGAAATATAGGCCTAGATTAAAATTAAGCTACAAGGGCCCGTTCAGAACCCTTCTTGTGTCCCTCTACACCAATCCTATGCTGAGAATTTGCATTCCTGGGTTCTTGTATCAACCCATTTTGCCTTCAAACGTGGGACCACCGCAGGGGTGCCCACTCTTCGCCGCTTCTTTTTAATTTGGGCTTGGAGCCTTTTTGCCCAATTTCTCTTTCCAATCCTTTTTTTGGAGGGAATTCAGTGGGGGGGGGAGGAACTGAAACTTTCATTTTTTTGCCGAGATGTAATCTTTTCAGGGCAAACCCCTAGAGATAGGGAAAAAAACCAAATTTCAGCAACTCCGCGTCTTCTCAAGTTTCTTTTTAAAAATCAACGAATCAAAAATCTGAACTTTTACTATAGAAAAAACAAAGGTCACTTGTATGGGGGGACATTCAAAATAGGGTAATGATGGCTAAAGAGCATACACATATTGGGGATAAGAAGGGCGCACCCCAGAATCTTTTTTACCGCCTAAATTCCCCCCCAAAGATACAAAAATTAATAAATTTTTTTTAAAAGGGGTCCCGAGCCATTATCACTCCTTGAAGATGCCCCCTGGTCCAAATGTAGGTTCCCAAAGTTGCTGTATCACCTACAAACCTCCCACTTTACTAAAACATAAGATGTAAAAAAAATTGAATTCAGCCTTTATAAAATTGTTTTGGGTCCTCAAAAAGGGCCCCCAGGACCCCCCTCGCAAGCTCATGCTTCCGAAAAGTGGGGGGGAGTCAAATTTCCCAGACGTGCATACCTACAATTTTCCTGTCTGGGAGCTTTGATAGATTGGATTGGGGTCGGAATTCTTTCCAACACAAACTTGATCGATGCAAGTTTGTGTCCACTCGCACCTTTGGGTCCTCGCACCCTTATTACTACCAAATAGGAAAAATACCACTGAAACATCAGGGGAATCTGGTATTTAAAGATCCATGCATCTTGGAAAAGCTATCAGGAAAAATTTTTGGAAACCCCCTTGGTCAATAAGCAAGTACTGCCACGCAAGGTCATCCTGAAATTTTCCAGGGCCAAATAACAAAATTTTTGCTTTGGGTAAAAAAGGAATTTTGGGAGATTCAGCTCTGTGCGAGTTCCATCAGGCGAGTCCTACCTTTCAGGAAAATTAAAGGGTTCCATTCTACCACCCACACATTCCCTATAAAGGAAAAAAAATCACAAGCTTCTGGGGTCTAAAGCGCGACGAAGAGGTGGTTTTAAATGACTCGAAATTAGATAGTTTTCTGCGGGAAGGGGCAAAAAACAACATTGTACCCCTATATAAAACGCTACACCCCCCTGAGTTCACCCCCATGGAAAGGTAACTTTTTTTAAAATTGGGAAAAATGTTCACAACCCCGAAAAACACACGATGGTTCGGGGGGCTGGAACGCAAATCAAATTCTCCAGTGAAAATGGAAAGAATCTCAGTTTTGGTTTTTCCAAAGGGGTTTTTGGGTTTTAAATCCCCCCGCACCCCGGGCTCCTGAGATGATAGCCGTCCCAAAGCCCGGCTCGAGAACTGATAAGGTACCCTTTATGTGGCACTGCGTAGCTGCCCGGGTTTTTTGGAGAAAGTTGCTAGCCTTCTCAGGCAAAGGAAATATTCAATTAAAATTTACACCCGAGGGGTATTATTTCTCAACCCACCCCCACTGGGGGTGAATCCCTTTTTTGAAATGTATTCTTATTGGGGGAAGGTTATTTTAGAGAAAATGGGGGGGCCTGATTGGTTTTTCCCTTTGGGTATGGGGCTTAACAGTGTCAAAAAATAATTTTTCCCGGAAATGTTTACTAACGGAACACCAGAAAAATTCCCAGTAAACAAATTCTTTGCACAATGGCAAAATTCATGAAAGTTTTTTTGTAATGTGGAAATTGCCCTTTTTATCCCCACTTTAGGCATTCAGGATGGTATCTTCATGAGCTATCGGGAAACGGGGAAAGGGAAAAACTGCCTCGGGCAGCCAAAATGGATTTGGTCCTGTTGGCCCTGGCCCCGAGAATGAATATCTGAACGTGATGCCCCTGTCTTTTCTTGGCAACCTCCCTTTCCTCACATCGAAAGTCACTAGGTTTATCTATCTAATATTAAAGTAGTAGGCAATGTCCTGGTCATGGGGATCCCTTCTTTTTTCTTCTTTCACTGAACAGAGTTGTAGTTTTAAAATTTTATAAAGTTGGAGGTTTTTTTGTTTTTTTTGTTTTTTTTTCTTTTAACTAACAGTTCAAACACTTTTTCCTATTTTTTATATTATTTTATTATTTTTATTTTAGAGCGCCATTATTCCCGGCGCTGTACTTTAAGGGGATTTACATACATAAAAATATTTAACAAAAAAAATGGTGACAAAATGACTAGTAAAGAAACAGGGGGAAAAGGGGCCCTGCCCGCGGGGCTTCAATTACAAGGGAAAAAGGGGGGGGAGACGAAGTGTGGGGCAGACTGCTTGCAGGCCGTGTTGGTGGTGGGGTTAATGTGGGTTGTAGGTATCCTGAAGGGGGGTTTTTAGTTGCTTTTTAAACTGGTGAAAAATTTGGGGGGGTCGATTTTTTGGGTTAAGGAGTCCAAAGGGGGTGGGTGAAGCAGGGAGAAGTCTTTGGGGACGGTTATGGAGGAGCGAGGGGGGGCAGAGGAGAAGGTTTGTTTAGGAGCGGAGATTTCTGAGGGGGGGTATCTGGAAATTAGGGCAGGAAAGTATGGGGGGGAAAGGTTTTGG
>JAODAL010002834.1:0-186319 GCA_025379985.1 Phyllomedusa bahiana
GAAAAGGAGTGGCCCCCGGTTTTGGTCTTCTGCTGCTGTAGCCCATCTGCCTCAAAGTTCGCCGTACTGTGCGTTCAGAGATGCTCTTCTGCCTACCTTGGTTGTAACGGGTGGCATTTGAGTCACTTTGCCTTCTATGAGCTCGAACCGTCTGCCCATTCTCCTTTGACCTCTGGCATCAACAAGGCATTTCCGCCCACAGGACTGCCGCTCACTGGATGTTTTTTCTTTTTCGGACCATTCTCTATAAACCCTAGAGATGGTTGTGCGTGAAAATCCCAGGAGATCAGCAGTTTCTGAAATACTCAGACCAGCCCTTCGGGCACCAAACAACCATGCCACTTCAAAGGCACTAAAAATCACCTTTCTTCCCCATACTGATGCTCGGTTTGAACTGCAGGAGATTGTCTTGACCATGTCTACATGCCAAAAATGCACTGAGTTCCCGCCATGGGGGGATTTTGGCTACTGTTTATAAATATTAATGTTAAAATTGGAAAATTTTTAAATATAATTATATATATATATATATATATATATATATATATATATATAGTGTAAGCAACCAGCAAGACGTCTGAAGGACAGCAGGACGACTGCAGTAGTGGGGCCACCAAGGAACCGGACCTTGGTGGGGGGAAAAGATAGCAGTATAGATAGGTAACCATAGGTTACTTAGGATTTAGCATTGTAGCTTTAAATGAGCTGTCTTTTTTCTGAGCAGCTGTAGCGTGTGTGGGAGGCCGTTCACCCCTCCAGTCCAGGCTTTACCGGTGTTCCTGGGCCTTTAAAGCCTGTGCAGGAAGAAACCAGGGGAGAGAGAGACAACCTGATGCTAAACAGTGTTTGGAAGCCCCTTTTCTCCAGAGGGTCCTGAGCAGGAGAGAGAAACCTGCTACTGACTACTGAACCAGACCAGAGGGTCTGCATTCTAGAGACTTCCCCAGCCACAAGGTGGAGTGTATGTTTGTTCTTTTTTTTTTTTTTTTTCTTGATGCTGTACTTACAACTTTGTTATACGGCATGTTAAATGGCTGAAGTAAGCCTGCTGCCTAAGACTGTCTGTTGTTTTGCTGGTTGTTTTGCCGTGGAAAAATAAAACCCTTTATTTTTTCTGCAACCAACCTGCTTGTGCCTGCCTCTGTGACCGCTAATCCTCACAATATATACACACATTATATTCTCTGATTTTTTTTTTAACAATAGATGGGGTAGGATGCCAGCCAAATGAGTGACGCCCTGACGCACATTTCATGTGTGGCTTCTTCTTAGAGACTTATTCAAGTTGTGGGCATAAAGAAATTTATAAGGGATGCAAACTGTAAGAGCCAAAATCACCTAGTGCCTAGTCAGCACATTAGCACATTGCTTCCCCCTGCGTAGTATGATGCCGGATGTACACCATAGTGAGGTGCCACGTAGCAATGCAACCAGGGTGTTACTAGAATCGTCGATATGGAAAGGTCCAGTCTGTCTCAGAATGGGTCTGGATACGTCAGGGGAAACTACCTGCTGACTAGACACCAGGGGCGACATACCCAATACTGACCCCTGTGTTACCCCACTAGTAACAGGGATCCAGTCTGAGTAAAGTTTCTGTTAATTACCACCCTTTGTTTTCTTCACTAGCCCGTTGCTTATTTCCCCTTGCAAAACATTCACATTCCACAGTCCAAGCATTCTCATTTTACTTACCAACTGCTTTTATGTGGCACAGTATCAAATGCATTAGAGAAATCTAGATATATTACATCCAATGCTTCACCCCAATCCAGTCTAGAACTAACTTCCTCATAGAAGCTGAATAGATTAGTTTGACAAGACCGATCCTTCATAAACGCATGCTGGAACGCGTTATACATTTATTTTCAGTGAGATAGTTCAGGATAGCATCTCTTAGAAAACCCTCAAACATTTTACCCACAACAGAGGTTAAGCTTACCGGCCTATAGTTTCCAGGATCACTTTGCTATGCGCCAATCCTTTGGGACATACCCCGTTATTAGACAGTCCATAAATATTAAGAATAGGGGCCTATCTATCACATTACTTAACTCCCTTAGGACATGTGGGTGTATACCGTCAGTGCCTGGGGATTTGTCTATTTTAATTTTCTTAAGACGGAGCTGCACTTCTTCCTGGGTTAAACAAGAAACATTTAAGTTGGAGTTTACCTCATCCCTCTGCTCATCAACAGAAAGGCCATCCTCCTCCTTGGTAAATATAGTGGAGAAATTTTTTTTTAATAGGTTTGCTTTTTTCTCATTGCCCTCTACAGTCTCTCCCTCAATACGATTCAAAGGGCCAACATTTTCTGTTTTAATCATTTTACTATTTCTATAATTAAAAAATATTTTGAGGTTACTTTTACTTTCTATGGCAATATGTCTGTCACCAGCTTTGCTGCCTTTATCGTTATTTTACATATTTAATTTTTTTCCTTATAGTTTTTTTTTTAGTGCCTCTTCAATGCCCTCCTGTTTTAGGAGCTGAAAAGCTTTCTTTGTTATTTATTGCCTCCTTTACATTTCTGTTGATCCACATTGGGTTTTTCCTATTTCTAATTATTTTACTACCATAAGGAATGTACCGCTCACAGTGGCCGCCCATGATGTTTTTAAAAATATCCCATTATTTGTTCTGCTATTTTTAAACACCTTGTCCCAGTCAATACGGTTTAGGGCCTTCCCTAAGCAGAATAAAATTAGCCTTCCTAAAATTCTGTGTTTATGTGCCTCGACAAAAAACTCTATTGAAGGATCAATGGAAATGTATTTTATTAAGTTCACTATTTCCTAGATGCCCCTCAACCTGAACCTTTGTTACTCTGTCCGGTCTATTAGTGAATATTAGGTCTAGAAGGGCCTTTCCTCTAGTAGGCTCCTGCACCATTTAGGAAAGGTAACTATCTTTAGTTATTGACAAAAACCTGTTTCCTTTGTGATAGCTACAGGTTTCATTTTCCCAATATATGTCTGGGTAGTTAAAGTCGCCCATTATAAAAACCTCATTCTGATTAGCCGCCTCATCTATTTGCCTGAGGAGTACATCTTCCATGGGTTTTGTTATATTTGGGGACCCCTATAGCAGACCCCTATTAGGATTATATTATTGTTGTTACTCCCATGTATATTTACCCATAATAATTCCGTGTTTATTTCTTGTATCTATATCTTCCCACAGTGTTGGCTTCAGACAGGATTTTACATAGAGACAGACAACTCCCCCCTTCCGGTCTTTACGATCTCTCTAAATAGACTGTAATCCTGTAAGTTAACCGCCCAGTTGTAACTTTCGTCCAGCCATGTCTCAGTTATCCCCAGTATGTCATGTTTTTCTTCAGCAATTAATAATTCTAGTTCATTTATTCTGTTGGTCAGACTCCTGGCATTGGTCAGCATGCAATTTAGAGATTTTCCAGTTTTTATTCCTTTCTCCCTGTTCTTTTTAACTATTGCTACACCCCCTCCCTCCACTCCACCCCTTGTTTTATTGCTAATTCCCAGCTCTCTATCTTCACTATCTTGCATGCGATCTTTGTAGTTGGGGTCCCCCTCATTGCCCAGTTTAAATATTCCTCCAACTTCCTGGCCATTGTGTCCCCCAATACAGCTGCACCCTCCCCATTTAGGTGCATCCCATCCCTATCATAGAGTCTGTAGCCAAGACAGAAGTCAGCCCAGATCTCCAAAAACTCAAATCCCTCTTTCCTACACCAATTTTTGAGCCTCTTATTCACCTCTCTAATCTCCCGCTGCCTCTCTGGTGCTCTGGTGTGGCCCATGGAACAGGTAATATTTCTGAAAATAGTACCCTGGAGGTCCTTATCTTGAGTTTTTGTCCTAATTCCCTGAAATCGTTTTTAAGGACACTCCACATACATCTAACTATGTGATTGGTACCAATGTGCACCATGACAGCTGGACTCTCACCAGCCCCCCCAGCAATCTTTCAACCCGATCCGCTATGTGTTGAACTCGGGCCCCAGGTAAACAACATACTGTTCGACGTTCCTGGTCTTTGTGACAGATTGCCCTGTCTGTGTCCCTAATAATCTAGTCCCCAACTACTAGCACCTGTCTAGCCTGATCTGCACTCCTATTTCCCATCTTACTGGAGCAGACGGGGGTATTGTCTTGCTGCAGCAATGTTGTTTCTGAGCCGACATCCCCCTCATTAGCCAATACTGCAAATTTGTTGGGGTGTGCAGTTCAGGACTAGCCTCCCTGACACCTTTCCCTCGACCCTTCTTTCTAACCGTTACCCAGCTAGCTGACTCATGCACCTCTATGCTGCCATTCTCCCAGCATCTACACCTGCGAGTGCTCAGTGGGCAGACGACTCGCTGCCAAGTTGGCAATGGATCTCAGTATTGCCACTTGCTTATTAAGATCAAGGATACAGGCTTCTAATTGTGCAGTGTGCACTCATCTTGCACAGTAGTATGGACCCTCGAACTGTTGCTCAAGGATGGCATACATTGCACAGGACAGCATTGTCAAACATGGAACTCATGGGGATGTTACAAAAAGATACACAGAGACAGTTATAAAATCAGTACAATACTGTCCCCTGTAAACTCCCCGTTTCTACAATCTAAAGTCCCCCAATATTAAGTCCCCACACTTAAAAAAGACGCACTTAAAAGAATACACACTCACAGACTTGCTCTAATACTTAGCTTTAAACCTTTTCCCAATGCTGTTTTGCAGTGTTATTGCAAACCTCTTTCAGGAAACCTAGTTATCTAGGTTATCTATGTTTGGGATATTTACTGAGTCACTATAGATATTTCCCATTCTTTATCCACTGTAATTATGTTTTACAATTTAAAATATTACAAAATTACACTGTGTATTGATAGATCTATGTATTTTATATTTATATTCATGCACTTTGCACTTTTAGATGATGATGTATTTTGATGTGACATTATCATGTTTAATTGAGTTGTTCTCAGTCTGAACCATTTTTAATAGATTCAGTTTACCGTATATACTCGAGTATAAGCCGACCCGAGTATAAGCTGAGGCACCTACTTTTGCCACAAAAACCGGGAAAGCTTATTGACTCGAGTATAAGCCTAGGGTGGAAAACGCAGCGGCTACTGGTGGTTTTTAAAAATAAAAACCGATACCAATAAAATAACATAGGCAGTTTAATGTCCCCCATAGGCAGGTATAGGCAGTTTAATGTCCCCCATAGGCAGATATAGGCAGTTTAATGTCCCCCATAGGCAGTTTAATGTCCCCCATAGGCAGGTTATAGGCAGCTATATGTCCCCCTAGGCAGGCTATAGGCAGGTAATTGCCCCCCATAGGCAGGTTATAGGCAGGTATAGGTCCTCATAGGCAGGTATAGGTCGTTACGGGCTGGTATAGGCAGTTAAAGGTCCCCCTTCGGATGCTATAGGCAGGTATAGGCCCCCCTGGCAGGTATAGGCAGGGTATAGGTCATCCTAGGCAGGCTAGAGGCAGGTATAGGTCCCCCTAGCAGGTATAGGCAGGTATAGGTCCCCCTAGCAGGTATACGAAGGGTACATGCCCCCCTAGCACGAATAGCCAGCCTATAGGCAGGTATGTGCAGGCATGGGCAGGATATAGGCAGGCCCCCTAGCATAGGTTATAGGCAGGTGTAGGTAGGATTTTAAAACCAAAAAAAACACTTACCTGGCTCCCCGCGCTCCGGAGGAGTCTTATATAGGTGAAGGGATCGCTGACAGTGCCCGGACCACCGCAGCGTCCAGACACTGTGCACTCACTCGGCATTCAGCTATATGCGATCTCTGAGAAGCCGCGTATAGCTGAAGTGTCCCTGCCGGCGCACAGGCCATTGCAGCACCTGAGCACCGACAGTGACTCGAGTATAAGCCGAGGTTGGATTTTTCAGCACATTTTTTGTGCTGAAAAACTCGGCTTATACTCGAGTATATATGGTAAATATTCATATTAAATTCTGTATTAATAAAAATATAATATTAACTTTTTCTATGCTTCTCAATGGCTTTTGTGTAGAGATATAAGCAGATAAGGCCTCGTTCACACGGCTTATTTGGGCACGGATTGGCACCGTACTCCGCGCCGAATTTGCGCTTCAGTACGGCGCCAATCCATCCCTGTCATTACGGTAATCCACTGCTCTCATAGAGAACAGTGGATTCCGTCGCTCCTCCCCGCTCGGCGAATCCGCCGCGGGGGGAGAAAGTGTCATGCACATTATTTACGGCGCGGACGCGCCGTAAACAATGCATTGTCTATGGGGCCGGGAGCGGCGCCCCCGCCGCGCTCCGGCCCCGCCCCCGTCCTGCCCCTTATTCACGGTGGATTTGGGAGCTCAATACGGCGCACAAATCCGTCGGGAATAAGCCGTGTGAACACGGCCTAACACAAAAAGCCATGATATCACCTTCAGGATTAACACTGCTACATCCGAACATATGAGGAAACACATCAGTAAGTGATCAGTTATGAATATGCGATAAATTTCTGAAATGGTGATGTCTCTTTAAGCATTGCATTATGTCAACTAAAATAAATATGCTTACAATTGGGAAAGCTGATATGGTAGAATAAATAGGACTCAGGCCTGTTCTTTCTACCATTACTGTGAAACAAGGGGGCGATAGCTGCTGGTAGCCCAGGCGCCCCCCCCCCCTCCGTGTTTCACAGCATTGCCAAGCACCGTACGGCAGCACCAGCCGTATTTCCCAAACGACGGCCCTGCCAGTTAGGAACTTGTTGAGAAAATTGTATGGCTTCCCATTATTTACATTATAACTATAAACAATATAATGTTGCTTATCTTTTAAAATATATTAATAAGTAAATTCCAGATAGCTCTACCAGGGCTATGATCTCATGTTTTTTTTAAACCTTTTTTTTAACCTTGCGTTTTTTCCTCCTCGCCTTTTATTTTTCCACCTACATAGACAAATGAGGGCTTTTATTTTGCAGGACAAGATGTACTTTCTAATGGTGTTATTCATATTACCATAGAACATACTGGGAAACCGCAAACAAATTTTAAGTGGGCCAAAATGTGAAAAAAACTTACTTGTGCCATGTTTGCACGAGTTTTGTTTTTATGCCGTTCAATCTACGGTAAAAATTATGTGTATTCAACAGGTTGACACAAATCTGGCAATACCAAACACGTACAGTTTTCCTTAGGTTTTGGTACTGTAAAAAATTCTTGCCGTGCCATTTTCTGCGACCAATAATTATTTTGTACTAACTCTCATGGACTGGTCTGAGGGTGCATTTTTGTACTTTTTATTGGCATCAGTTTGGTATGCAACTTTTTTGATCAAATTTATTCCAATTTTTAGGGAATCTGAAATGACCAAAAAACGCAACTTTGGCGTCTGGATTTCTTTTTCTTCTACGGCGTTCAGTGTACAGGATAAATGATGTTATAGTTTAATAGATCTGACTTTTTCGGACATGGCAATACCAAATATGTGTATATATATATATATATATATATATATATATAATATATAATATATAATATATATATATAATATATATAATATATAATCTTTTTTTTAAATTTGAGTCCCCCTTCACAACTAGGGGGCACGACCGTTTCTACAACCTAATCCATTGTATAGACCAGACCTGGGCATTGTATGTGATCTCCCGACATTACACGCAACTCAGTAGTCCCCAGCGCCGCCGTCATCTGCCGACTGTTAAGGATCCCAAGTCAATGCCTGTGCGTTGTATTTTTAATTAGCCCTCTCTACCTACTGGGGGACCTATATACCTGCTGGGATAGATATAATCTGCCTATATACCTACTGGAGGCCCCATTTACCTGCTGTGGACATATAACCTGTCTATATACCTACTGGGAGACCTATATTCTTGCTGGGGGATATATAACCTGCCTATATACCTACTGGGGATCTATAACCTGCTTATATACCTACTGGGGGACCTATAACCTACCTATATACCTACTGGAGGACCTATAACTTACCTATGTATCTGATGGAGGACCTATAACCTACCTATATACCCGCTGGGTACCTATAACCTGCCTATAAACCCGCTGGGGGACCTAAAACCTGCCAATAAACCCAGTGAGGGACCTATAACCTGCCTATATACCTACTGGGGGACATATAACCTATATACCTACCTACTGGGGGACCTAGAACTTAATGGAGGACCCTATTAACAATACTGGGGGACATATGACTTACTTGGGGACACTACTGCTTATACTGGGGGACATATAACTTACTGGAGGACCCTATTATCTATAATGGGGGACATATAACTTACTGCATTGTGAAGTTGCTAACAGTCGTTAAGCCGGTTGTTCAGGGGTCAAGTCGATTGATAAGAACTTAGCAATCGACTCCAGGACTACAGTATATAGGTATTGGGTAGAACTGAGTTAATATACTAGTTTGACGCTCTAAAACCATTCCACCTTCTCATGTGGCCCCATGGGAAAATGAATTACCCACCCCTGGTATAGACAATGCATTACTGTGTACCAATATGGCGGCTTCACTATTTCCTGCCTGGGGCAGCAAATAGTGAAACAAAAAACACGGCGGTGATGGAAGCCTTCATAAGGCTTCCAGCTACCATGTTAACTGATCGGGACCCCGTGATCTTGCTGCGGGGCCCCGATCGGAGTGAGGAACGGTGTGCAGCACCATTTCTCATTCATTTAGACGGCGCCAAACAAAGGGTTAAACAGCATGGGATGGCACCGTCACCGCAATCCCGCAGCAAAGCCCATTACCCGCACTGTGACATCAGCTTACGTTCAGTGTTTTTAAGGGGTTAAACATATTTTATTCCTTTTTGACACAAAGTAGCAAAACAACAACCACAAAGTGACCCACGTGAAGATAGTTATACAAATCAAGTGGAACACTTGAGTATCGTTATGAAGGTCACAGTTGTTAACAATAATAGTACATTAGCCATAATCAAACAAAATTGTCTGCTCATAAAGCTAATTAATTTCAAAAGAGTACCATCGCATATAGTTAAAGGGGTTGTCTCGCTACAAAGAATAGCTTTCAAATTGTAGGGAACACAAAATAAAGACATTTTCCAAATATATTGCTTTGTTCCTCTGTTTTCCCTAAGGAGATACAAGTGAATTTATGACCTCCCTGGCTATTTCAGTTCCCTCAGTAACCTACCATAAACAATTCTCCCCCCTGCTGTTTTGTTCAATGAGATAACATGAGTGAAGTCATCACACAGGTCTCAGCAGTTTTCCTGTGCAGCTCACAGAAAAAAAGCTTGTTTTAAATGTAAAATAACAGAACTGTAATTAGGGCTTTTGTTTTGGGGATCAGATAAGAAGTCCTGTTAGTATTTGAGAAGCTAATCTAAATCTAATTAGCATCTGAAAGCACAGCAGGGCAAGGAGCTGTACAAGCATGGAGTTTATGCAAATGAGTCAGTCTGAACCAGGAAGTGACAGAGTATTTCATTCATGCATTCTCTGAAACTCTGAAGAGAGACAACTTCTTTAAGCTGCTATCAGAGGAGGACCAAGAACCAATGAGAAATAAAGAGTTAATATGAAATCTCATTGAACTGAAGGTGTGGAAAAAAATAACTGCCTTTCCTATCTGACTACGAGTCTATTGGCCGAACAATCATTATAGTAGTCTTGGAGAGACTTCATCTGCGAGTAAATAAAGTAATGGGAATAGGTTAAGAATCACAAACAGAAGTAGCTCTGGGTAAGGAATGAAGTACGTCAAATCTTACGCCTACCTAGGATGCCCGCAATATCTTAAGTTAAAGGGGTTATCCAGAAGTTTAAATTTCATAGAACACTAAAAACAGCATTTATATTGAAAAGTTAAGATATTCCTCTACCTTCATGTGTTTCTTTTTTATCCTTTGCCTCATTATTCACTTTTTTCCAGTGAAACTTCCTGCTTATGGGAATGTCAGTAATTCTCCAGCATCTCTTCCCTACAACTGCTACACTGAAGTGCAGTTGCAATCTAGGACTTCCCTCCACCGTTATCACTGCTAAGGTCTATGTGCTGACATTAGTGTGTAAACCCCCAGCTCTGTACTTGCGGTCATGATAATGATGATAGCTAGGACTCATTAGTCATTATGTAAACCATACAGAGCTGCAGTCATCATTTTCATGACAGCAGTAGACAACCCCCCCAGCTCTGAACTGCTGTCCGCTGCTCCTATTACTGTTAGTAAGTTCTGCCAGCAGGACTCAAAGATAAACGGTTCCCCCTTCCCTGTAAGTACTTGAATGTAATTATTTCTAGTCACTTTCAAACTACAGGGTGGCAAGAATGAATGCAGCCAGATCATTCTCTGCTCAGATCATGCCCACTACAGTGGAGTGTCCCTGAGCGGAGTCTGGCTTCAAAGCACACCCAGTGTTATGTTACATTCAGTGAACATGGTTTGCAAGATGTATAGGGGAGGAGAGGACGGGGCACAGCAAAACAGTTAAATAATTTTTCATACATATGAGTTACAAAGTTAAATACAGTTGTGAGCCCTATAAGAAATAGTTTGTTTTTCTTTTTTTCTAATCATTTCAAGTTTTTCTATGTGTGCTTGAGGTTTTACCATCTGGATTATCTCCTCAGCTGATAAGATGGAATGAAAGAGCAATTTAGATAACAGGCCCATTAAAGGGGTTTTGCCACAATGTAATGTTGACGTGGGATCCTCCAAAATGGGTATTTAATCACTTTTCTATGTGATTACAAAAAGTGAAGCCTGTGAGAGCTACAGCATTGCTCAGTCCCCCTTAGTTTCCTGAAAGTTTACATTAGACACGACCAGGACACTGACAGGAGCTGATCTGGCGTGTTTGCACTTCTTATCTGATGACAGGGAACATGAAGGAGCTTGCAAGGGGCTGGGGAGAAAGTGCAGTGTATGAGGTTAATTATTTGAGTAAAGATTGCAGACCCTCCCTTCTTCCTCGCTCTCTGTTCACCCCCCTCTCTCTCACCCCTGCAGCCGTTCATGACGCTGCATGCTTTGTTTATATTCTCTCCTGAGTAGATAAGATGTAAGGAACTCACTTCATGGAAAAACCCCTTTAAGTGTACTATGATCTGGTTGTTCAAACTAGAAGAGAGGCTACAGAAGAGTAGTTGTTGAGGCTGTAGTGATAGTGAAACCTTTAGTTTTGAGCATAGAAGTTTAATTATCTCGTCCCAGAACGTTCTGGTAGATGACCAGCTCCATATGTTATGAAAGTGGTAAAGAGTATTTTAGGCAGGCTATGAGGCGGTCAGGACTGGCGGGATGTGGGGGGATATTAAATCCAAAAATCGCTGAATGATGAACCAGTGTAAAATATGTGTCCCTGAAAATAGCTTTTTAGCCCTCTGACACTAACTGGTCTATTTCTAAATCAGGAAAGATGGAGTCCTATTTAGTAAATATATGAGAAGAGGATCCTTCAAATAGAGGGTCCGGTAACTCAGCATAAAGGAGGGAGACAGGATAGCAAGAAAATGGTTTATTAGCCAAATTAAAATGAAGGGGTGAAAGCAGAAACCCTTGATAGGTACCTTGTTCCATGGGGGGAAAACGTCTGATAAAAAAAACCAAAGTATGTAATTGTGCTGTCACGTTACCATACAGGGAAGATAGATACGTTCTAAATGAACCTGATGGTCCAAAATTGTTCAACACAAAATATAATCACTTCCAGCTAATGCTGTAAATGTTTTCTCTGCAGCAATGGTAAGTAGCACAGTAAAGGTATAGAGGTCAGGCCTAAGCTTAACTTCATCAAGCACAGTTATAACTTTACGAATATTAACTACGGCCGACCTGCCTTTAACAAAACCAACCTTATGCGGAGAACTCAAGTAGGGCAATATACGTATGCAAGTCTGTCAGCAAATATTTTAGATAAAAGTGTGATGTCCACATTAGTAAGAGAGATAGGTCGGTATGATGAAGTCAAGGTAGGATAACTATTAGGCTTTGACAGGACTGTAATATAGGCATTATTCTTATGTTGAGGTATGGGTTTACCCTTTGTAAATCAATTAAATATCTTGGTTAGTTTGGAGTGATTAAAAACTTCTCCAGTGTAATCATCAGGACTTCGGGCTCTTTGATTTCCGGGTGGGCTATTGTTTTTTTGAACTAGTCTTTTAATATAGGGGCAGTTAGTGAGTCTCTCTCGGCTTCTGTTAGTGAAAGGATTTCTGGGTTGTCTAACCAAAAGGATGAGTTATCATTTGGATTGCCAGCAGCTGAGTAAAGTTGGGTGTAAAAAGCTCAGAAGATCCTATTTATTTTGAGTCCTGAGTGGCTCAATCTGCCATTATGGTGTTGTATGAGATGATGGTAGGGGATGTATGGGGTCCTTTAGCCAAATTACCCAAAAAAACGACCAGCCATGACTCCAAATTTAAAGAGTTTTGTATCTAAACATAATCTGAGGACTATGTTCAAGTCATTGTTGATATTCTTGCTTGTTGAGACCACATTGTTCCTGTGCAGCCGAGAAGGTGTAAGACAAAAAACTGGACTTCTCAGTGGTTTTATTTTCTTCACAGCCACTTACTTCTGCATTAGCACACTATTTTAGAGGACTGACTTACTTTACATTAAGAGTATTTTTGGGACTCTTTAAAGTGCATGAAATACCAAGCAGAGTTCCCAACCAATTGTTTCCAGTTATTATGTGCTGACTAAGAATAATAACTGAGTGGGAGCTGTATAACTGTGTGCTATCTAATGCATTCTCTTCTGCAGGTAAATACAAAGGACATGTCCCAAATGCCAGTTTTCCCGGTCTATTTTGCACTAAACCACTTTTGACGCCATATTCTTGTTGTAAATGAACTGTCGTACACCAAAACTAGGCACATTATATGCCATGCACGACACTTTGTAATGTGCCTAAATATGGTACACTATGCGCCCCCGTTGCGCAATGCGCCTATTGAGGCGCATTATATATGTTATGCGCCTCCTTCGGGCAATGAGCCACGATAGGCGCTTTACATATATTACCAATTATATGCTTTGTGCCGCGAGTTGCGCAATGCGCCTTTTTTGATGTGATGCGCCTTTTTCAGCACAATGCACCTTTTTAGGCGCATTAAGTTTTCTATGCAAGGTATACCTGACGCAAGTTTTTAGAAAATATCGGACTTTCCGGCGCACTTTACACTGATTTAATATGCCTAAAACTGGCATAGATACGCCACTTTTCGGACATGCCGCCCAAAAATTCTTCTTATCACCCTTACTGATATGATCTGGAAGCACCTCTCTTACAATTAAGCAATGATTTTTTTAAGAGACAGTCCATAATCGGAAACAGTCTATAGGATCCATTCGTGATGGTGAGACTATCGCAAAGGAATTCGTAAATCACTAAACTGCACGTTAGGAGTTAAAAGTTGTTTGCAATCTGTAACCATTCACAAACGTGTATGTTCTTGGTTTCCCAGAGGCTTTGCAGTTATTTGTAGCTGCTGAAAAGTAAATGTAATTAATACAGCTGTCTGATTCCTTTTTGCCGCAAGCTTGAAATATACAGTAAGCAAAACTTGAGAATATTAAGTGGAAACAGTTCTGCAGATTTATATTTGAGTCACATCAAATACATGGAATAATTCTCTTACCCGCCTCCACCAGTGATATAACTGTAACCCCTCGCTCCTAATCCATAACCATATCGTTCTCCCAAAACGACAGGCTCATTATGATTATAGCAACTTAGCAGCTTCTGTAATCTCGAGAGGCTAGGCAGGAATAAAAAGGCAGATTAAAAACATTAATTCACAAAACATTATTTTACATAATAAAGGAAATTAACACAAACAGCACTAATTTATAAAGCCACAATACATGTTAATTGAAAGGATTTGTACGTTTGAAGCCTAACTCCAATTAAAAGTTGGAACATTGATCTAAGCATGCTGTTAAATGCAGTATGTGACTCCACCTCACCCCCCTTGCTTTATGCCTAATTTATAGTAGTTCAGCCAGCTGAAATATGGGGATCTGAATTTGGTCTGCAAAGCTAAAGAGCCAGAAAAAGTGCATTAATTTAAACTGGTAATTTGGATTTTATGAACCCTTTAAGACAGCACCAATTAGGCTAGATCTACACAGCACAGGACAAAAAACTCGTCGAAAACCAAAACCGAAAAACCGCTTTGAACCTGAGTATTTTGTCAGTTTTTTTCCAAAGCAGCTGGATATCTGACACGTTTTGTGTGTAGTTTGTTGCTGAGGTTTTTGGGCAGTTTTTAATGTATGCAAAATTCATATGCCTTGCTTAAACACCTGTTTTTCAACACAACCATCCAAAAACCAACCATTTCAAACCTAGACCAAAAACTGCGCCAAAAAACGTCTAAAAACCATTCGGAGATTTACATAGACTTCAATAGCAAATTTTCTGCGGGACGCTGTTGGATTTTACAACATATTCCTAAAACCGGCGGCGCCAAAAACAAGCAGAAGAAAAATGACCTGTGTAGACTACAGGTTGTTTTATGCATTAAAGTCTAAGTGAACGTTTTTCTGTTGGATTTTCAGTGGTTTCATAATAGTAGAACCACCGAAAATCTGACTGAAAACCTCTGCTGTGTAGACATAGCCTTAGAGGTTGTTCCTTCAGCCTCTGCAGAGACAGGAACAGACAGGGAGGTTAAGCAGGTTCTTCCCATTAAACACTTTTTTGCATATTTAACCCCTTTATAAATTGCATGGCCAGAGGTAGGGTGTCATACAATGCTGGTTAATAAACATTATACTGCAATACTAAAATATTGCAGTGTATTGTAGTAATGATCATATTTTCTAGTGATTATGTAATAAGGTAGAAAAAAGTTTAAAAAAAAAAGCTTTATTATTATATTTAAATATAAATTAGTCATAAAAATAAGCAGAAATGGTATTCCTGCATCTGTAAAAGAATTATTAAAAATAACCTTAGCCTGTACAGTAAACGTGCCAGAATTGCATGTTTTACTCAACTGACCTCCAAAAAACATTCCAAAAATTAACAAAAAGACTTACAAGCCAACCTCTTAAAAGAATGGGAAAGATGGCACTTGCGCCTGTACTCAACATCTATTTCTATAGGAGTTATCAATATAGCCGGACAAGTTATGAATATAGCGAGCTACAAGCTGACCTGAAATGCTGAAAAGTGCTCATGCGAACACCCCTTCAACTTACAATCAGACAAAAACAAACTAAATGCATAATGTACAGACAGATTGAAATTGAGGACTAAAAAGTGGATCCTTAAATGTAATAACCTGTACACCCCTCTTTAACTGCAATCCCCTCTACGAAGGCTATGTCTACAGTGCTCTGGATTTTGGTCAGTTTTTCAGCAGATTCTGTATTTTGAATCCGCTGAAAATTCGTCCATACCAAGCGCTGCGTTTAGGGTTTCCTAAACCGCCGTCCGTCCGGTGGAATATAGAACATGTTGTATATTCTGACAGACCGCTGTTGGATTCCCACAGCCCCCATGTACTGGGCCACCAAAAATCCGAAAGCCGACTGCGTTTTTTTCAAAAATAATGGCTGTGTGTCGCGGTACAGTGAAGTGAAAATGCCTGGGGATTTTGGACGACATTTTAGACATAAAATGTACAGGAGCTGAAAGGCAGCTGATCTGGCCGTGCTTGTGTGTTTGCATTTCTTATCTGATGACAGGGAACATGAAGGAACTTACAAGGGGCTGGGGAGAAAGTGCAGTGTACGAGTCTGTCTGCTGTATAGAGAATCCACTGTTGAAATATTATTTGAGAAAAGCTCCCTGCTTCCTCGCTCTCTGCTCACCCCCTCCCTCTCATCCCTGCAACCGTTCATGACTCAGCATGGTTTGTTTATATTCTCCCCTGAGCTGATAAAAGGTAAGGAACTCACTTAGTGGCAAAACCCCTTTAAAGAAAAAAAATCTACAATGGTCACTGAAATAACTTAAAACGGTAAAACTGGAAGTAATACATTTAAATTTACTGAAAATCAACTAATGAAAACCAGACATGGTGTTTGAATTGTGGTTCAAAAACAGAATTAAAAGAAAAAAAAAATTATGCAACTGACCTGGAGAAAATGTATGGTACCTCTAGAAAAACGGAAAATAATTTAACCATGGGAACATGTTAAACTAAGATGTGTCCTGTAATTAGTATCACAGTCATCTCTAAGCTTCTAATCAGTCTGAAAATGTAAAGAGTGGAAAGTAGTCATTGTGCTGTTTGGAATCATGGCATGTACCACACTGAGCACTGACCAAAGGAAGCAAAGGAGAGAGTTATCTTTGGAAATTAGAAAGAAAACGATAGACAAAGCATGTTAAAGATAAAGGCTACGAAAAACCATCTCCAAATAGCTGGATGTTCCTGTTTGGCTATGTCTACACAGCGCCGGATTTTCGTCAGATTTTCGGTATTATTTAAAATCCGCCGAAAATCTGACTGTACCCAGTGCTGCGTAGATCACAATGAAAAATACATGCTGCAGACACACAGCACGGATTTTTTTTCAGGAGGATTTTCAAACCTGCTGGACCTTCCGCAGAATTACCAACAGATTCCATACATTCAATTCCAAAAACTGATCAAACCAAACCTGTGCCAAAAAATGCGGTCCAGTGATGTTAAAATTCCATCAGATTTTGGACGTCATTTTAACATTGCTGTGTAGACATAGCCTTCGTACAAATGTACATATAACATGTAGTACATATTATTCAGAAGTTGAAGGTCTATGTCACTGTAGCCAACCTCCCTAGGATGTGGCTTCAAAAGGAAAATTGATAACAACTGAGTCCAGAAGAACTTTGAAAGAGATTTGAGGTCGAACCAGGGTCAGGGGACATCAGTGTCACACCATCCGTCACGGTCTTTGACAAAGTGAATTTAATAGAAGATGACTGAGGAGGGAAGCACTGTTGAAAGCAAATCATAAAACGCAAGACTGAATTTTGCCAAGCTCCATATTTATAGAACATAAAGCTCCTAGGAGAATTTCTTCTGGACGGATGAGGCAAACCTGGAGCTTTCTAGAAAGTGATATCAACTCCATGTTCACAGATCCAAAAATGAAACAAACAAAGAAAAGAACATTGTGTCTACTGTAAAACATGAAAAGGCTTGCTTATGTCTTAGGGCTGCTTTGCTGCATCTTGCCCAGGGTGTCTTGAATCTGTGCAGGGTACAATGAAATCTCAAGACTATTAACCCCTTAACAACCCTGCGATCCCACTTCATAGCAGTTGGGAGTTAGTTGCTAATTGGAGCCAACACCTGGCAGTCACAGCGCGGCTTGGAGCTGCCGTGGCGTCTATTTGAATGCGGCACCGTTTCTCACTCTGATGGGAGCCCCCACGGTGAAATCGAGGGGCTCCAATTGGTTGACATGAATGCTGAAAGCCTTGTGAAGGTTTCCATTGCTGTCATGTTTTCGGTTTTACTATTTCCTGCCCCATTTCCTGTCCTCTATACAATGCATTAGGTCATAGAAATGATCGCATCCCCTAGTGGTGAAGCACCCTAGAGGGACTTAAAATTAAGTTAAAAAATAAAAAAAAAATTAATGTGTAAAACAAATATATATTAAAAGTTCAAAAAGTTCAAATCACCCCCCTTTTGCCATTTTACAAATAAAAAAAAAAAAAAATAGTTACACATATTTAGTATCTCCACGTCTGAAAAAGTCCGATCTATAAATATCTAACATAATGTATCCCGTACACTGAACCCCGTAGAAGTAAAAAAAATTCCAAATGCCAAAATTGCGGGTTTTTTTGGTCATTTTACATCCTTTAAAAATTAGAATAAAATTGGTTAAAAATGCATGCATTCCAAACTGGTACTAACGAAAAGTACACTCCAGCCCACAGAAAATGATGAATCACTCGAGCCCATAGGTGTTAGTACAAAAAAGTTATTGGTCGCAGAAAATGGTGCCGCAGCACAAATTTAAAAAATCGAAAATGTTTGCCATTGTTTTGCGGTACCAAAACATAACAAAAACGCTACATGTTTGTTTTGCCAGATTTGTATCACCCTTTTTTTTTTCTTTTATAGATCTTTAGTCTTGTTGCTAGAAAGACATTACATATCACGATTAGGTGGTAACGCTTTAATTCCTCACATTGCTGCTCTAGGTATAACTGTTCCTGAAGGCAGAGTGGCCTGGCAGGACTTGAAGGGGTCTAAACATGTATTCTAATTCATAAAAGTAATATAGAATTAAGGAATTCACTGGGATTGGAAAAAGTCCCATCCTTCTGGACATTCGTCATCCTTCACAGAAAAGACAACTGTACTGCCTGATATTTTCTACTATCAGGGATCTTCAAATCTTGATGTTACATTATCACTGACCTCTTTCTAAGAGCATGGTCTTAATGTATAACATAAGCGTAAATGTAATTTTTGGAATTATGAGCTATTTGAAATGAAACATAATGTAGCAAAAAGGTCCTAGAAAGGGTCTTTCTAGACCGCTCATTATCAAGGAGTACATTTAAAAACAACTATTAATGCAGCTTTTAATAAAGCACTGCATCTGTAATTAGCCTCATTTTCTTCATTATTTCCCCAGGCACAGACAAGACGTTTGCAATTACAACAGATCCGTAGAATCCCTGTGGTCTGAAAAATTTAAAGGTCAATGAGGTCACTGACAATAGCAATAATACAAATATATTTACTTTATATTATCTATTTACAACAGTGACAGGTAAATGAATCCTGGTACAAAATATCAAATAAGGCTTCTAAACATATATGATAAAGACAAAAATAAAAAGTTAAATATTTGTCATGTATCTACTTTCACAGTACGACTTGCCCTTAAATTCCAATAAGGATGCATCTTGTCCATGGGCTCGGTTTGGTATTGCAACTCAACCATATACAAGAGAAAAGGTCTGAGCTACACTACCAAACACATCCCACAGAGAAGAGTAGCTCTATTTCTTTTTAAATCAAATATTATTTTTCTTGATTTTTTTTTACAAACAAAAAAAGGCATTTTGACACAGACAAATCTTGTATTAAAAAATGAGAAAAAATGGTTCTTGGAAAAAAAGAAAAAATAATTTTTAAATATTCTATGTGTACCTCTTATCCGCCCTCCCCCCCCCCCCCCACTACTCTACAAAAATAACAAGCCCTTAAAAACAAGGTGGTCTTTTTGGAAACCAACATACAATCGAGTGGGGTTACAAAATGATTTAGAACTATATTTATGTGAATACCTTCAACAGTATTGATCATTGAGACTACCATGTCAGCTCTATTTCAGGAATAAATAACAACACCCATTTTTCTAATCCTGGACACCTCTTTACCCACATCACAACACAGTCTACACACCCCAGATGCTCACCTCACTGCTACTACGTACTAAATACAGGGTAAATACTGTAAGTACCAAATGTGTCTACACTCTAAGAAGGACTATGGATTCTATAGAGCATACATGGACCAAACTCATGAAAGAGGTAATCTGAGATTTCATTTTAGAGCAAACCGCAGAAAATTCAATAACTTTATAATTGTTCTTTAACACCTTTATGACCGCCCACTGTGTTTTGATGGTGAGTCGTGTATGTCTTCTGTCTGCAGTGCCGAAAAAAGGAACAGACCTGTTGTTAACAGTACTGTACCAAGAGCAGTCTCTGTAAACAGCAGGGACTAGAGAAAGCCTCTGATCCCCACCACTTAACCCTTTGATTGCCATGGTCCATGACCGTGAGATAAAGGGGATTCCCCCGCTTTTGAGTCCCAGGTTTCCAAATGCCCCAATGAACCGGGAATAATACATTACTAATTGTTAAAAAAAAGTGTAAACTAGATATCCCTTAATGACATTAAAAAAAGTAAAAATATAAAAAGTGTAGGAAAAAACTAAAATAATAAATTAAGAAAAAATTATTGTGCATACATTATACAAAATACAAAAACTACACATAACAAAGGATCCACACGGCCGTAATAACTTTTACAATTAATCTAACTGGTTGTTTACTGCGAAATGTGAATGGTGTGCAAAACCAAAAAAAAAACAAATGGAGAAACACTTTTTTATGTTCACACTGCAAACAAAAAAAATATAAACCTAGACTATGCCCACCAAAAATACAACTTCAGCATAAAACAAGTCCTCATACAACTGCATCATTGAAAAAATAAAGTAACGGCTGTTGAAATGGAGAGAGGCAAAAAAACTTAAACATTTAGCTAGTCATTAAGGCCTTGTCAGGCCTGGTGCTTAAGGGGTTGAAAAAATAATGATTTTTTGGCTGCCTCCTTTTTCTTCTTAAAAAACCCACTATCCTCAAAAACTATACAAAGAACCATCCCCGTTCTTTTACCTCGGGTTACTTGCAAAAAAAACTTTTCAAAACCCGTTTTTTTTTTTTTTTTTTACAGTGTTCCATTTGTAGGTAAACTTTTGGGATTATCTTACTGAAGCAAATTATCAAACAATAATACATCCCATAAACCATTTAATAACAAACTAGGCTCAGCTTATTATAATGATAGAATATATCTTCTCATTTTTCTATAGAAACATGTAAAATTGCTTTGATATGCCCTAAATCCAATTATTTTATGAAGTAAATTAGGAGAACGGTAATAAAAAAAAACAAAAAACAACGTAAATAGTATTTACACTGCAACATGTTTTACAAATTGTAGACGACAAAATGACATTGTGCTTCCATAAAAAGCAAAAAACCCGTTTCCAATTGGCATTTAACCCAATATTTTAGCTTTAGGGCTTGACGCTTTCTGCTCTACCCTTTTTGGGGGATATAGATAAAATTTTGGGGGAAAAACAGCAACCTCCTGGAAGATACCAAGTATTCCAGGTTACTTGTTGAGTTTGCACACATTTATCGAATGGGAAACATGATCAACTGGGAAAACATAGAATAAAGCAATATTATAGTTATTTAAAAGGGTTCATTATTCTGTTGTGGAAAAGGGTCATGGATTTTGAAATTGACAGTCCATATGGGTTAGTAAACCCTGAATAAAATTATTTTTAGACTGAACATGTTGCAGTGTGAAAGCACCCTAAATGTGCATCTTGTGCCCCCTTTCATATTTCTATCCAACTGCACCCAGGGCAAGGGGGGTTTTACTGGCAGGTGTGCTTTAAGGGGTTAAATGCCTTACTAGTTATATAAAACATACCTGATTAATGTATCATCATCCACTACTACCAGCCACCGTACATGTATAAGATTGGATTTTAAAAAAAAGGGTCCAAAATTTTCAAAGGTTTTGGCACAGTGCCCCAAAATGGGGAAGAAAGTAATTTAGATATGAACTGCATTATATACAACTTAAGTAATTTACATGTTAGAAATAAATTGGTGGTAATAATTAGGGCATCAAAGGCAGTTTTATTAACTCTAAGCTCAGTTTATACTTTCGTTTCCATCAAAGATTTCAGACTGTGTGTGCTACAGTTGGACCTGAAATATAATGTTCCCTTTTTTGTGCCTTCTTAAGAGCCACAGACTTTCAGCACTAGCTAAAAAGCAAAATGCATGGGTGTTAGTCAGCCATGATCGCAAAACAAAAGAGAACAAACAGAAAGAAGCAGCACCTAGTAGGCACTATGTTATACATTACATAATAATAATTTTAAGTTGCTTTACTGTTATATATACTATGCTTGACCTGAGGTTCCTACTGCACATTTCCAACATATAAGTCTCCATAGCATTGATCTCTTCAATAAAAACCAGTACATAATGTGCTGCTCTTAAGGTATCTCTCAGCAGTACCCTGCTCTGTACTGATGAACCCACAAAGAACCCCAAAAATCTGTCTACAGAATGATGGCATTTCCTTTTAAAGGAGACTCTAGTTTGGCTACTTTAAGATAGTTCAGGCATGTCCCCATGGCACGGGTTTGTTGCTGGTTTTGCAGACCGGTATTTGTCCTCTGCTGTGTAAATGGGCCCTTAAAGCTAATGAATTCAACAGCTCACAATTACTCATGAACTGTTAGGGTGCTTTCACACAAGCATTTTTTGGTGCGTTATTGGTGCATTTTTTTTTATGTTTTTTTTTGTTGCAGAAATGTACAGTATTAATTGCTGTGCCTTTCTGCACAAAAATGCATCCAAAAACGCACCAAAAATGCAGCTGCATTTTTTATGCATTTTTGGATGTGTTTTTTTGTGCAGAAAGGGCAGAAATTTAATTTCAACTTTTCGGCCCAAAAAAAAAAAAAAACCATCCAAAGAACCCCCAAAAAAAAACACTCGTGTAAAGCACCTTAGAGAAAAATAAGGGGGTAATCAATGATGAGATTTTGAATAACAAGGGCCCAATATTTTGCTCCTGTACAGGTGTCCGTGTCCACAATTAGCTGAAAAGATTTTTTTCAAAGGTTTAAATGCTCAAAAAACACTTCTAGATAAAAAGGGCCCTATTTCTGTGAATGAAAAGGGTAAACTTCAGCAGTTCATTTGAATATTTTAACCTTTACTCCTATAGCTACAACTTTTTCAACATATAAACATTTTAGGCAGCAATAAAAAAGCCTCAACCTTATTTGCCTCAACCTTGTTTCCAAACTGTTTAAACAATAGTCCATGTATCCTTCAAATGCTTTGGAAACCCTTTTGGGTTTTAGTTCATGGTACAAAGGGGAAACCCTTCACTTATCATGCTCTCGACTGAGGAGTATTTTCGGGGCAAAAAGATAGGGAGATAAAAATATATGCTTTATTTGTAGGGAAAACCCTTAGTAAACTTGAAATGGTTAAATTTAAATTTCTGCTTATTCTGTTTTAAGTAGTCCAGTAGGCGGTCTTAGCAGTGATCACAGCCTTTCCCGTTAGTGTGCATACAAGATGCGCACAGACAAAAATTTTGGGGACCTTCTTTTGAAAAAAAAAAACCCCTTTCCCAATTTTTTACTGAAATAACTTGAAAATTTTCAAAAGGGAAAATTTTAAAATAACTAAAGAAGCTTAAAAGAGTTGTTGCAGGGAAAACAAAAGATAAGATCGACAAAAAAGTTTAAAGACCCTCTCCAAACAGCTTATCAGGGGCCCTGGTATGATTTGTGGTATTATTTATCACGTGGTGGTAATGTGGTTTTAAGGGGTAGGGATTATTCGTCACTATGTGTTCATGGTGTGGCAGTTTCGGTCACATGTCGGGATATGTTGTCTTATTTAAAATTTATTTAGTAGTTTTATATTTTCACATTGTGTTAAAACTTTTTGTATTTTTTAGATTGGTTGATAGTGATGCACGTCCCATCGTGGGATTTTTACAGGGGGGCAGGAGAAATTTTCTTCACCCCGGCCTGAGTGCAATTTACCTAGGAATGGGCCCTGAGCTTGATTTTCCTGTTACTACAGTTGCATAATTATTCATAAGTTAAGGTCTAGAAAATCAGCCAAACCTGGACATGAAAGCAAGGGGAAAATTTTTAATGAACCCAAGGTCTGGGTACATTGTGTAGATCGCCCATTCTTACTGTCTTTCCAAAAGTGAATTTAAAAGGGTTTTATTGTTACAAAGATCATGCCGATTATGGGGAAATAAAAATAGCACTTTTGTAATTGGTTGCTTACCTCTCATTTGGGTTTTTTACAGATAGAGTTTTTCTGTAAATCTGTGTTCTATTTCTGCGTTGCTGGTCAGACACGCCCCCTGGTGTTTCTCCCCCCCCCTAACACCCCCCCTGCACGTGATTGGCTAACTACACACTCTTTTTATTCCCCTCGAGTGTTAAAATGATTTAAAACCCAAGGGATGTGGCTTAAAAACTTTCCCCCACTCTTGTCATGTTTGGGGCAACTACTCCCTTTTAAAGACTTTTTGCCAAGAGGGTTTATCAACCTCCTCAATTTCCCTCCCTTAAACTGCACTTTGAAAAGAGGGGTTTTTTGTTTCCAGAGCTAATGCAAGCCCGCCTCCTTATGGGCGTCATCATCTGAGAAACAAAGATTTAACAATGTTTGGGGACAAGCGTTGTGTAGTGAGGCAGCTGAAGCCGCGAGAGGGGTTAGGAGTTCAAATCCCCCAGTAATTTTTTTTTTTTTTTAAATTGTACACTAGTAAAAAATATGAAAATATGTGTACGTAGAATCATAATTTTTTTTTATAAAACACACACAAAGCCCCCCATATAGTGTCCCATCCACGCAGTATCCACCAAACCTTCCAACATTGGATACAATGCATTACCGGGGATAGCATAAAAAAGGGGGGAAAATAGTTATAATACATTATAAGATTACATATATATTTTAGGGCTTTTACAAAATTAGATTTGGGGGGGGGGAATACTCTTTGAGGGACTGAACTCCAAATCCCTTTTTTGTAAAGCAAAAGCTTTTTAAACCTACACTACCACCCCAAATTAGTTATAGGTTAGCAGGGTTTCTCTCAAAGTGATTTCTTCTCCCCCCCCTTGCTTTCCCCACTTCACTGACACAAACAGAGATCTTTACTTGAAGCTACATTTTCCCTTTTAGTTGATAAAGATCTCTCCCGTTGTCAGTACAATTTGGGTAACAAAAACTGAAAAGTATAAAAGTGCTGGCTTTAGTTAATTTTTTGTTAAACTAAAGATATAACAGGTGCTTGCTGTCAGGAAAGTTGATGTAGAGTTGACATTTTACGGAATACTGCTTTTTTTTTACACTTTTTTAATGACATGCATTTAGGAAAGTGCCTAACTTATGATTTCTAAGCATCCCACGTCGACATTACATGGTGGCAAAACCCCTTTAAGTCACAGATCCCCTCATATAACACAGTATTATAGGGTGTCCTGCCTGTTAACAGGGGGGAGAGAAGGGTAGGAGGGCAGTGTGCATTGGTCCATATAAAACAGTAACACAGACTGCAACCAGGTAACAGAGGGGAAGGGGGAGGGCAGTGTACACTCCTTACATGTCTCATCTGTGTGTATAACTGCATATAGCACAGCAGGGAGCTTGTGGAGCCTGAAGGCTGCAGACATAAGAAGCATGCAGGAGCTACAGAGCTGTTATATCCAGACAACCTTCTGCATCCCCTGCTTCATACAAAATGATGATGTCACAGTTCTTCAGTGAGGGGAGACACGCCTCCTGGGAGAGACACGCCCTTGGATTTCAAATTCAATCTCAGAGAATTAGCTGAAGAGCACGAACAGTTCAAACGATAAAACTCCTTTAATTGAAGACAACCGAGGAAGGACCACTGTTTAAAGCTAATCATAAAAAGTGATATTGGAATTTCTGGTAAAAATACAGTTATGCCTGTCTGGCATGCAGCATGTTCTTGGCGTAAATCAATTTACACCAGAAATTGAATATTAAATTGAATACGGAAATATTATATTGAAAAGGGTCCTTAAGGGACTGAAATGTCCGGTTCTACTGGTCTATATATCTATACAAGGATTTATGATCAATGCTGTACTTATACCAAAACTAAGTCTATGCTGGACATATAATGTAAATTGTGATTGTGAAGAATAAAGGGTAAAAAATTGGAGAAAGAGTTCCGTTGAGATATATCATTACTTTATTGAATATATAATATTAATATATATATATATATATATATATATATATATATATATATATATATATATATTACTATTGAGTGGACTTTAGTCATTCAATGTGCACCAATATGGGAGGTGCTGAGGACATTAATTACATGAGATGCAGATTTTTATGACTGATGTCTGAAATGTTTAGTAAAACTGTTGCCATATAAATAAAAGTTTAAACAATATTTAAATGAACTAAATTTACATTGTCTTTTATATAAATATTGTGCAACATATAGTAACTGTATGTTCACACGGCTTTTCTTGACGTGTAAATATACACTTAAAAATCAGCTTCCTAAACGCTTGATTGGAGGTGTATTTTGAAGCCTATCCCCATTGTTTCCTATGGGAATTTTAAGAGCAAAAACACCTCAAGAATTGACGTCACTAATTTTTACAGCCGTAATTGTGTCCAAAAAACGGCTCGCAATTACACTTGTGAGATACGCTTCGTGTGAATGACAAGTCGTATTTTACATTATATTCAATGAAGGAAGATTTGAAGCTTGTCTGAGACTGATTGAGTGCGCTAAAACATGCTAAAACAGTGTTTCTCAACTCCAGTCCTCAAGACCCACCAACAGGATCTCCCACAGAATGCACTGACAATAATGATATTTCTGTGCAATACTGAGGAAATCCTGAAAACTTGACCTGTTGGTGGGGCTTGAGGACTGGAGTTGAGAAACACTGTGCTAAAATATGGCCCAAAAACGTGCCATGCCACTTCATCTGTCTTCGGTATGGTTTCTTTGTGCAGCCTCTGAAAAAAGATGAATGGAGCCATCTGCCACTTTTGCGATCGGTAGCGGTCATAGACTCCAGCCAATTGGATATTGACAGAATATTCTATCAAACCCACAATTTTTAATATACTATCACTGTCTGTCATGAGACAACTGCTTACATAAAAAATGCTGCCTTTCAAATGCCAGCCTAGTTTTATGGCTATCTACAGAAATATATTGTAAAAGAAAATTAAAAAGTATTAACTTGTGATATCACATTTTTTTCTAACACGGCAGATACAAAAAAGATGACTCACTCAGGAACCAAAATGAAATGCATTATAACAGTAGGTTCTCAGAGCAGCGGGAATTTTAATTCACACTATGAAAGGTTTATGCCTTGAATCGATGGTACAATAAAAAAAAAAGTAAATGGGCTGTCGTAAGTCCTGCTAAGTAACTATGTCAGTAAGTCAGTAGCTCCGATCACTCCTGATAGCAGAGCTAATGAAGCAGAAATACCAGTCGCCCAAAAAATGCGTTACACGTAACTATAATACATGCTGGAATCTAAGAGTACACTGCAAATGTAATAAAATCCTGTAATTGAATATTGTACTGTGAGCATAAGACTGACATTAGAAATCACCATCATAAAGAAAAGACAACACATGGAAAAGATAATACATTCATATATTTTAGCAATTATTTATTTTATTTTTTTAAATAAAGAGAGTAAGAGACTTTGGGTGACATGTATTATTTTTGCCGTTTAAACGCCAAATTTCATGTGCATAATATTAGTATAGAATGCGCCTGATTTATGAACCTGCTCTACAGAGGATCATAAATCAGGCGCATTATAGCGCTAAGATGACATTTCTGGCTCAGGTAAACCACTTTGAAAGTGCTCTACCTGTTCCAGCAGTAATGTGCCCAGAATTGCCATAGCGAAGCTATAAATCTATAGCTTCGTACGGTTTTAGTACTCCTGCACGCCTGAAATCAGGCATGTTACAAAGTGCTGTGGGCGCGCTGTAATGCGCCTGATATTGGCGTGGGGGACAGTTCCCCCTACTGTGAACAGGGCTGCGTTAGATGTCGGGCTGAAAATACGCCAGACTTCTGGCGCAGCCCCGTTCATACATGTCGCCCTTAGATTCTTATTTCTTAACACCAAGAGGGACATGTATGAAGATCGGCACATCGAAGCGCCTCTTTTCACGTTTTTTACCGTGAAAACTGCGCCTCATGTATGCCGGTGCCGAAGTGCGAAGTTCGACGCCTCTGGCAGACAGACCACATTGAAATAGCTCAGAGCTTTAATACGACTCACTTTGCCGACCCGCATTCATACATGCGTCGGAGTTTACGAATGTGGTGCGTCCCACAGAACTTCCCTTCATGTTAGCCGCATTACAAAGTGGCGAACCTTGTGCCTAACAGCGCATTAGGTGCGTCCGACGGCGGAGCCGGCACAGTGAGGCGCATTATACGCCTGAAAATGTGTGTAAACTCCGATCATACATGTCCCCCTAAATATGTGCTTGGCAATTTTTCAGGTTATGCCTGTGATCTTTATAATAAGAGAATTGAAAAAAACAATGTTATTTTTGTGATTCTGTCCCTGCTGACTGATACCCAAATTTTGCCTCTTAGGTGGAACAGTGGCCTTATCACTTAACGGTTTGTAATTATGTTAGGCCTCATTTCATTTAACTTATTCCTGATTCAGAAATGCTTTGTCAATTTTTAGTTTTCTTTAACCCCTTATCGCCACAGCCAGTCTTGACCTTGCTGACAGAGCCCATTTTTTAAATCTGACATGTGACACTTTATGTGGGAATAACTTTTTGATAGTTTTACCTATCCATGTGATTCAAGACTGTTTTCTCGTGACATTTTGATTATGTAAAACAATATTTATGCATCACTGACTTATAATAGCGTTAACTTTTTTATTTTTCCGTGTACAGAGCTGTGTAAGGACTTTTTTAATTGGTATCACTTTGGTGTTTATATGAGGGTTTTTTTATCACTTTTTATTCCATTTTATGTGTTGCAGGATGAACAAAAATTGCAATTCTGTGATTTTTTTTTTCACCACGCAGCGATACCAAATATGTGTACTTTGTTTATTTTTATCTTTTTTGTGGCGACTGTAAAGAGGAAAAGAGTAGTGTACATGTTTTTATTTTATTTTTCGTGTTTTACTTTTTTTTTTTACCATTTCACTTTTTTTTTTTTAACTTCTCCCCATAGGGGAATTGTATCAGTGATCTTCAGATCACTGATACAATAGAGATCAGTACACAGCAGAACTGCTATGTACTGGATTCTATGGCAACAGTCACTGTCACTCACCATGCCCAGCCATGCCCACAGGGCACGGCCAGGCGTGGTGACGTCACAGACAGCAACCGGGCTGTCGGGTAAGCTGTCAGGTAAGTGCTGTCGGGTAGGCGCCGATGCTGCTCTGACAGAAGGCAGAAGTAGCTCCCTCCATCTACCTTTCCCTTAGCTGCTGCGATCGTGATAGTTTGCTGCAGCTAACGGGTTAATCATCTGCTTCCATGGTGCAATCTTTGAGCTCCGCTTGCGAGCTCGCAAGATCTCCATGACATAACCATACGTCAACTTGCGGGAACCCCTTCCCGACCATTATGTATGGGTACGTCAAATGTCGGTAAGGGGTTAAGCCAAAATAGCTGTACGAGGGCTTATTTTTTGAGGGACAAATTGTATTTTTTGATGGAACCTTTTAATGCACCATGTAATGTTTTAGAAAACCCAGAAAAATTCTATGCGAGGTTAAATGTAAAAGATGCAATTGCACCATTGTTTTTGGTGTTTCATTAGTGCTGGGTGATCAATCAAATTAATAGTTTTAATTTATCACCTGGGGGCCAGATAATTAGGCTTTTAAATAGAATTTTGAAATGTATTGTTGTGCTGCCTATTGGGTGTTGTGTCCCAGAGCCAGGGCCCTGAGCCTGGCAGTAGAAGTGTTGTTGGGCTGCCAGGCTGCTCACCCTCAGCCATTGCTGTGGTTGTCATGCAATGCTATACCTATTAGTGTAGGGACCAATTTACAAAAGGTCATCAAAGTGGCAAGTCGTCTTATACAGTTTGAGAAAAATGTGTACTAAGCACTATGTTCAGGTTTATAAATTTTAGCTTAGTAGCAAAAGATCATTGTATAGAATACATTACTTTTTTCTACAGTTTGGGAGAAAAATTATTTAATATTACTGCTTAAAATGGTGGGCACTGAATCAAACATTCAAGTGAGCAATATCCTGGTGCCTCTATAAACTCTGCCCCAATAGCATTATCTCTTTCATCAGAAACAGTAATCACCCATCATTGCAGAGTCCCAGAGTCCCTGGTAACATTGCTCCATGGCAAGAATGTCTTGGTGAAAGCGTTCACCTTGTTCATCAATCACAGCACACAAGGTCTATGGAAAAAAGTCAAGGTGGGAGTATAAAAAAAGTGAATTATCCGAGACATTCTGCCGCCTATGTTCTTCTAGTTCTCCAATAAATTAGTGACTGTGGAAACATATTATTCATCTCATCTGTTAACCAAAAAGCTATGAACAATTGCTTTGAAAGAGGACCAGGCTGCTAGCTCAAGATTCTTTAGCTTAGCATCAAAATTTTGAGCTTTCAACAATTTCCTCATTTGAGGCCCAACAAATCTGCCCTATTTTAGCATCTCTTCACTCAAACTGGGAAACATTTCTCTCAAATGACTGAAAGTCTTGTTTTCCCTATCGAGAGCTTTAACAAAGTTCTTCATCAATCCCAACTTATTTTACTCGGTTCTACTAACAGAGTATTTTTCCCATTTTCTTTTCCAACAACAAATGAAAATCTCCCAGGCTATTCCTTCATGTTCTTGCGGTCTTGACTGTCAATCACAAAAAGCAGCAGAATGTTGTCCACCCACCCTGCAAACAGCATTGCAACAACTTTTAAGTCACAGCAGATCTGCCACTCATGATCGTTATATTTCACTTCCTCAAGCAGCAAAGCCATGTTGCTATAAGTTTCCTTCATTCCAACTGCATAGCCAAGAGCACTGATGGAAGCGTGTTGCCATTACGTGACATCGCTGCTTTCAAGCTAGTTTTAGATGAATCAATAAAGATTCGTCACTCATTTGGATCATGCTGAACACCTAATTTTTTCATCAAATCACTTACATTTGCGCACACATATAGTGAATCTTTCATTTAAAAAATTCTGAGAAATATGAAAAACAGCTGACTGAACCATCATAACATGACCGACTTGACAAACTGAGTCTCTGCCGCTCATAGTCAGCAACATTAAAACTACCAGTACCTTGCCATCTGTTGACTGTTTGTATGATGCTTTGCACTGCATTTTACATCCAAATAATTAGTTATATCAGACCATTGATATTAAAATAGACATTGATTTTACCTCTTTAAACAAGAGACCTCAGAGAGCTAGAAAATGTGTTCTACTTAGAAAAAAAAAATCAAATATTTCACAGTATCTCTAAAATCTTACGCGACAACAATTCTGAAGGTAGATTCAGATTCTACATGTAAAAATACATACAAATTGATGTATTACAATCCAGATGAAAAATGCCTGTTAGCTAGTGTTTTTACACAATTCCAGTGTGGTGACTACAGCAGAAGAAGTGTAATTCAACACATGGTGCACACTCAAACGAATTTATGAACGTGTTAAACTGTTCATCTGCTCCTTGTTGGCAGCTTGCTGCTCAAATAGGAGATGTGGGTTCAGGAGCCATGGATGTACCATAATGGTGAGCAGTTTAGTAAGAGTGCATCACACCCTGGCTGAGCTGGTGCATCCATGTAGCATAGTCAGAGCAATTCTAGGAATATGTATAACTAGGTGTAGCTTCCTCTTGATCCTCAGATATGCGGATTACTGTGCTAGCTTTAGTTTAGAGTTCTCTTTAAGAGACAACTAATTTGTTTCTCATATATATGATAATTATTATGTAGTGCTGGGAGATTATCAGACAAAAAAAAAAAGAAACCAGTGTCCTTCAATATTGAGGATTGTGTAATCTTACCTCTTTCCACATTTGGAATTCCTAAATCTATTGTAGGGATTGTAGGATCTGCATAATCGCTGTAATATTCCAGATGCACAGCATTCTTTTCCCAGGTCCGTTTGACAACAGGTACTACAAAAACCAAAGCAAGATTCAGTCTTACACATCTACAAATAATATGCCCTGGAAATGTGCAAAAACAGAGAAAAAGCACTCTCCTGGTGAAGTATGTCATTAGGATTATATAATGAATAAGCTGTTCCTAGGTATTGCACTAATACTTTTGTGTTTCATCTGCACATCGGCAAACTCTTATAGCATATATTGCAAGGTGAAATGTTATGTCTGCCTCCAGCCACTAACCAATCCAGTTCTGCTGCACACCCAGAGGGGATCATACCAATAAAAAAGCTAATTAGCTGTAGTAAAAAAAAAAAGGAAATTTACTGGTGCTAGGACCCAACATTTCCATGAGATAGATTATCTGTGTTAAAAAGTATATTTAGTAACAGGACTGAAATAGTGATTACATGAAAAAAATAAAAATAATAATACATACTTCACACACATAGTATATGACCTGAGGAAGCACACTGGATGTGAGTAAAATGCGTAGTCCTTATGCTTTAATTTTGTACTACATGTTTTATTTTATTAAATAAATATTTCAATCCTAAACACTGAATATACTTTTTACAATGAAGACTATTTCACTGAAAACCATTTTTGTTCTGATGTTGGGTCTTAGCACCAGTAAACTTACTATTTTTGGCTGCAGCTAATTACTTGTTTTTAATTGGTACAAATAATATGTACACAGAAAAACAGGACGTTATTTACTTAAAATCACAGAAACCTGGCCATACTTACTGCACAATGGCAAAACAAAAATCAATGTCCAGAAGAAGGCAAAAAAAAAAGCCTCAATGTTATATGGGAGAAGCTGCACAAGTGCAGAATACTGATGAACAATTGCTCACACACCTACTATCCATTAGGTGACCAATTTTTTAGTTGGATAAAAAGCAGTTCACAACAGTATGTAGAAAAGCAACAGTACTATACAGGGCAGATTGTTCAAGTGCAAAAATACTGATTAAAAGGTTTATCTGAGATTAAAGATTTTATAAAGCACTATGAACATTGTTTATATTGATAAATAATAAATCCAATATCTACATGTACTTATTTACTTTTCTTTTGACTCCTTATCTACCCATTATAAACTGCACCTTTTGCAGTGAAAATTCCTGGTTGTGGGAGTGTCAGTAGTTCTCATCAAATTCTTTCCTACAACTTCCACAATGCACTGCAGTTGTAAGCTAGGACGTTTCTGTACCTGCCCCCCCCAAAAAAAAAAACCTCCTACACTGTTCAGCCCTGCCCTGTACACCCTTATATCATCATTCTCAGACATGTACACCTCATGCCCCCTGCATCTCTACTCCATTTCACTTCCTGGATGTCTGCAGAAGGCTGTGTATAGTGCAGTGCACAAATCACAGCTTTTAACATGGAAAAAACATTCTTTCCCCTCAGTAAACAGGAAAAAATTTTTAAATAAAATTTTTGGTTTTAAAATATGTACATGTTTGTGCGTGCGGGGCGCACGCGGGGGTTTTTCCACTTTTAAAAACCTGATTGCTTGTGGGAATGTAATGTGACCAAACTTTCTTGGATGCTAGACAAGCTATCCAGTGTCCAGGAAAGATGGGTGTTTCACAAAATTTTTAAACCCGGGACCCACAGTTTTCCCCATAATTCAAAAGGCATTTGGCCTATTCTGCCCCCAAATTTAGTTAGAGAAGTCCCCTGATAGATGTGAAAATCTGCCCCTCGTACAAAAAATTTGGTAGAAAGTGAACACGCATTTTAAACCCCCTTTCCAAAGCAGGTGGACTCCAGAAAGAAGGATTGAAATGGATGGGGTTTCCCAAGATATTTTTTACTGTCCCTTGAGTGAAACACAAAAAAAATAAACGGGGTTCAAAATAAACCCCCTCCTCTCGGGCTCTGGCAAACTTTTTCTAAACCAAGATGGAGACACAGCTACAAGAGGCAAGACAGGTTTGGGGCCCCTCACAGAAGAGGGGGAAGAACACCAAAAATGTTCCACTTTTGGTTTTCCAAAGTCTAAGCAATTTCTTCTAAAATGGCAAGTTTTTCCTAGCGATCCCCTTTGGCAACCCTTCTTCTCGGATTAAGCTCAAGCTGAATAAAAAACCCAAAGACACCCCTCCGCCTTTCTTCCGGGGGCCCAATAAAGTGGGGCAATCAGCTAAGCAAATTTAATCCCAAGATTCCGACCCCTAAAGCGGGGCCCCACGCTTTCGGGGCCCCCGCCCAAAGTTTTTTTCAACACATTAATCCTATTGACTACAAACTTTACCTGCCTCCATCTATGTGAATCCCAAATTCCTTCCACATCTCCCCCCCTTAAGTCCCTGCTCCTTAACCGGTTTTCATAAAAACCAAAGACTTCTTCTACTAGTGGAGGCTGGAGAAAATTTTAAAAAAGGGGTTTCGGGAAAATTTTTGGGCAAGAAAATTTTTGGGGGAAGATTTTTTTTTTCTTTTGGGCTGAAAGGGGACATGGGCTCGAAGAAAGGTGGGGGAAAACCTGAAGGGAAATCTTGATGTTTCCCTGACTTTTTTCAGTAATTTTTTCCAATTTAAAAAAGGGGGAAGTTTATAGAGGGGAGGGGGTGGATGGAGGGGAATTTGGGAAACAATTTTGGTCCCAAATGGTTTCCCCTCCGCCCTTTAACCTGCGCGTCTGTGTCTCTTGGCCTGGCCGTTACTTACCTCTCTCTGCTCCACTCACGTCCTCAACTTCTGGCCAGCCTGAATGCATACCTATTACCTAAGGCACACGTGCGGCAGCTTTTTCAAATTTTAAAGGGGCCCTGAAACCGCTACCTCTAATCACCCTCCCCCTTTTAAAACCCTTTTAAATTTGGGCCCCTTCTACTCTCCTCTTGCTTTGTCTGTGGGGGGTTTATCCTTAAAAAATTGGGGTGTGCTATGTTTTTGTTCCCCCCTGTTTAAGCCATGCTCTGGACTTTGAGTTTCTTTTGCCTACCCCAAACCTTTTTTGGGCCCCTTTCCCTGACCCTTTAACTTTGCATGTGTTTGGGACAAAGTGGAACACCCGTTTTTAAAAAAAAACCCCAAGTGACACACAGGGGTACGACCCCCGGGGGTCTCCCACAGTACAGTTCCCCCGGCGGGCACTGGTAAAGACCGGGGGGCCCTTTTAAAATTCGCTCCCCTGGCGATTTCTTGGGACATCTTTTCCCCAGTTGGGCCCCCCCAATTTACCCCCCCTGACACCTGTCTTTCAAAGTGCATTGGAAAACCCCTGCCTAATGTAGGTAGGAGCAAAAAAAATTTTTTTTTCCAATTTGGGCCCTTGTACAAAAAAACGAAAAAATTATTTTACTTTTTGTCACATTATTAAGATCAAATTATCGCCATGAAAGCGATGGTCTGGACAGTTGCATTGTTTTTTATAAAAATGATAAGCCATAAAACTGTCATCTAAATATATGGTTTGTAGACCGGAAGAGGTTAAAATACATAAAAAAAATTTTGCGGAAAAATTTTTTTGTTAAATTATTTTTTTTTTGGGTTTGGGTTCTCTGGCTCCCATTTTTTCATCAACTTTTTTTATTCTATAGTTTTACATAAAGATTCAGAACATTTTTTTCTTAAAAGTTTTTATCCGCTTTTTTTATGGGCCTTTTTCTTCTCAAAAACAAAACATGGGGAAATAAAACAAAGCATCTTTTTTTAAAAGCAATCACAAAACAACTTCCCCATTTTACTTAATAAAAGTACTGTATCAGAGGGGAAAACAAAACTTTTTATCTTTTTTGGGAAAATTTTTTCAAAAGTTTTTCACAGCAAACAAATATCTCCCTTTACTCTTTTACTGGGTTTTCTCTGAAAAAAAAAACAAAAAAACAAAAAATAAATTCATCTGAAGTGAATAATATGACAGTTAGCCCTGATATATACCAATATAGGATTTAAAAAGTGAAAAAGTAGGTTTTTTTGTTTGTTTTTTGTACCAAAACTTTCAATCGGCAACTTATTTTTCTTTGGGAATTTAAAAAACCCCTACTATAAAAATCTAGTTAGGAACTGCATAAACCATCATATTACAAAAAGGGAAGTGTAAAAAATTTTAAAAGGCCGTTTTTTTCCACGGGGTCCTGGGATTACATAAAGAGACAGAAGAATTTTAGAAAGCCGACATCCACAGAAGATCTGTGCTTTCTGCTCCAAGATGTTTGGAACAACCTCTCTGCTGAGTTCCTTCAAAAACTACCTAGAAGAACTGCTGTGGTTTTAAAGGCCATGAGTGGTCACACCAAATATTGATTGGATTCTGATTTAGTTTATTCACTTTGCTTTTTTCTTATTAATAACAAAAAACAAAATAATAATAAAATAATAACAAAAACTATTAATTCTATTTTTGGAAGCATTCTTGCTTTGCAGCATTTTTTTCCACACCTGCGTAAAACATTTGCATAGTATTGTATGCATATTGGCACGTGAGTTAAAAAAAAAAAAAAAAAGGGGTGTTGTTAATTTTGATTTTATGATGGTCAGTTAATAAAACCTTTACGTCATAAGGACCCAGCAACTTTTAGTGACAAGTGGTGTCAAGTTGCTCTGCAGTAATGGTGCACACTTCTTATGGCAATTGCATCAGAATTCTTGCTTTACACAAACTGTATTATGTGTTTTAAACATTTCCCCATACTCCCGGGGCCCAAAAGTCTGATTTCCAACATGAACATAAATGTGGGGCATTATAAGACGAAGACTCTAAGGGCCACATGTATGAAAACTGTCTAGGTCTAAGACTTTCTTTCTTTGTTGCCCATAGCAAACAAACAGAGGTCCCCTTCATTTCATATAGTACCCTGAAAAAAAAAAGGGAGTCCTGGGTTGGTTGCCATGGGGGAACAAAAAATTTTTACACCTAACAGTTTCTATAAGTGGCCCCCTTTTTTAGCTGTTAAAGGGGTTTTCCCCAATACTGATTCATCTTACCCCCAGCCCTTTTTCTTGGGTTCAATTTTAATTCAGGGGCGGTTTTTCTGGGTTCCCCCTAGGCTGCATAAAGGCAGATCTTAGCTATAGCAACCATGCTAGCAGCCATCAAAAGAATGGAAAGGGTTTTAGCTATAGCGACCTAGGAAACTATGCAGCCCCTACTAGAGGGATATTTTAGGGAAAAATAGGACACGTTAAAGGGCACTATTGCAAAGTGACTTGTTTTTGAAAGACCTTTAACATAAAAAGCAATCCTTGTAGTGAGACAACCCCTTAAAGGATTGATAAATTTGTCCCATTGTAAATACTGGTGTAGAACCACACATTTAAAATCTATAATGACGTAGATTTTTGGGGACCCCCGACTCCATTTCTTTGCGCACAATGGTAGTGTAGAAAGCGCATGAATCTATGAACCTGTTCTACTGTGGGTCATAAATCAGGTGCATTATAGCACAAAAACGACAAGTCAGGATCAGGTAAACCACTTCTAAAGTACTCTACCTGTTCCAGCAGTAGTGCGCATGGATTTGCCGTACTGAAGCTATAAATGTGTAAATTTGTAGTGCGACATGCCTCCAGCACGCCCCCGATCTCAGGCGCATTACAAAGTGTGTCTGTTTAAAAATATAGCAAATGGGGCTGCACTATTCTTCGGACTGAAAAGACGCCAGACTTCTGGCGCAGCCCTGTTCATACGTGCCCCCCTATGTGTCACCTACAGGTTAAGACACCTTTTTTTGGTGTACTGCTGAACTATAGGAGAGCAGATGAGCTCTGCAAAGTGGTTCCTTCCTAGTTTCCTTATATCTTATTTATATTTTCCTTTTGTAGAGGTGGTCAAATATACAAAAAAGGGTACCCTAGCAAAGGATAGGTGATAACTATTGTTTTGAACTACTTAACGGTAACTTAATCACACCACTACTATTTAACTGACATCTGTGACTATTAGCTGTGAAAAACCATTATATTGTTAATGAAGAAAGCTAAATTGCACCATCACTAAACATTATCCAAAGTATCTGCAGTGTACACTCACAAAATGCTAGCACAGAGGTAATGTCTAAAATCAAATACACATTTGATCCCCTTTTCCCTGTCGTGACACAATGTTTCCTCAGGGGTATAAATGTTTAGTGATGGCCCAATCTAGCGGTCTTAATTATTTAGCAATATAATGATTTTTGGCAGCTAATAGTGATTGGTGGTTTCTTTTTAAAAATTGCCTGCAGTTAATATTACGCTGTAATAATTAGATATCCTTTAGAACAAAGGCTCTAACATACTTTTGTGGTTGTACATAAGAAGTATTGTAAAATGTGGCAAAAAGTGGTGCATTTTGGCGCAGTGTGTCACAGACACATTTATTATGGACTCCGACACTTATTGCAATCTTTTCAAACAAGGCTTGGCTTTATGAAAAGTAGGCGTGCTTTTGCTGTAAATGGGATGATGCCACATTGCAAAAACTGTGCCAAAATTCGGACAAAGAAAGTAAGCTAACCAATAGTAGGCCAAAAAAAAGCTAGACAAGTCTAAAAAGAAGCGCCATATTTATCAAACAGGACAAGCCATTGTGATAAATCTGACTCCTTTGAAGATAGCCTGTCTAAGTTTACGTTGTAACTCAGCAATAGTAAATGTAGCCCAAAGTTTCTCAATGTTTAGAAACTAGGCAACACTTACTTGAATACATTATACCCAAGTTCTCCTGATGCTTTGATCTTCCACATTGATGCATATTACAAAAATAGTATAAGACCACTAACAGCAACCCATAGAAACTTGGCATGTACCAATTTGGGTACATACAGTGGGTACGGTAAACATTCAGACACCTTTACATTTTTCACTCTTTGTTTCATTGCAGCCGTTTGGTAAGATCCAAAAAGTTCTTTTTTTTTTGCTGATTAATGTACACTCTGAACCAACACAAATGTAGATATTTTTGCAAATTTATTAAACAAGAAAACTGAAATATCACATGGGCTTAAGTATTCAGACCCTTTGCTCAGTATTGAGTAGAAGCACCATTCGAGCTAGTACAGCCATGAGTCTTTCTGGGAATAATGCAACAAGTTTTTCATACCTGGATTTGGGGATCCTCTCCCATTCTTCCTTGCAGATCCTGTCCATTTCCATCAGGTTAGATGGTGAACACTGGTGGACAGCCATTTTCAAGTCTCTCCAGAGATGCTCAATAGGGTTTAGGTCAGGGCTCTGGCTGGGCCAGTCAAGAATGGTCACAAAGTTGTTCTGAAGCCACTGCTTTGTTATTTTAGCTGTGTGTTTAGGGTCATTGTCTTGTTGGAAGAAGAACCTTCGGCCCAGTCTGAGGTCCAGAGCATTCTGAAACAGTTTTTCATCCAGGATATATCTCTGTACTTGGCCGCCTTCATCTTTCCTTCAATTGCAACCAGGGACATCCTGTCCCTGCAGCCTAAAAACACCCCTATAGCATGATGCTGCCACCACCATGTTTCACTGTTGGGATTGTATTGGGCAGGTGTTGAGCAGGGCCTGGTTTTCTCCTCACATACTGCTTAGAATTAATACCAAAAAGTGCAATCTTTGTCTCATCAGACCAGAGAATCTTATTGCTCATAGTCTGGGAGTCCTTCATGTGTTTTTTTTTTTGCAAACTGTCTGCGGCTTTCATATATCTTGCACTGAGGACCGGCTTCTGTCGGCACACTCTGCCATAAAGCCCCGACTGGTGGAGGCTGCAGTGATAGTTGACTTTGTGAAACTTTCTCCCATCTCCCTACTGCATCTCTGGAGTTCAGCCACAGTGATCTTGGGGTTCTACTTTACCTTTCTCACCAAGGCTCTTCTGCCACGATTGCTTAGTTTGGCTGGACGGCCAGGTCGAAGAAGAGTTGTGGTCATCCTAAAATTCTTCCGTTTTAGGATTATGGAGGCCACTGTGCTCTTAGGTACCTTGAGTGCTGCAGAAATTATTTTGTAACCTTGGCCAGATCTGTACCTTGCCACAATTCTGTCTCTGAGATCCTTGGGTAGTTCCTTAGACCTCATGATTCTCATTTGCTCTGACATGCACTGTGAGGTCTTATAGACAGGTGTGTGCCTTTCCTAATCAAGTCCAATCAATGTAATTAAACACAGCGGAATCCAATGAAGGAGTAGAACCATCTCAAGGATCAGAAGGAAATAGACAGCATGTGAGTTAAATATGAGTGTCACAGCAAAGGGTCTGAATACTTATAACCACAGTTTTTCTTGTTTAATAAATTAGCAAAAATATCTACATTTCTTTTTTTTTTTCTTTCTAGATGAGGTGGAGTGTACATTAAGGAGCCAAAAAATGAACTTTTTAGATCTTACAAAATGCCTGCAATGAAAGAGAGTGAAAAATTTAAAGGTGTCTGAAAACCTTCTGTACCCACTGTACATCACAGGTGGAGAACCTCTGGCACCAGAAATCCAATTTTCCACTGCAATTTTGGGTGAGTTTTCTTTTAATAATGGAAATCTACTACATGCAATAAATGGAGAAAACGCTAGTATTTATAGGGTTCCACTAATCACTTAAAAGGAACAAAACGAGTCTATAAACAGTATTTGGTTTACATGAACCATTTCGTCAAGTATACAAAAAGTTATTCTCGGTGAAAGTGACATTTTTATGTCTCATAATAAAAAAAAAAATAAGAGATTCCTCTAAAAGCATGCAAAATAGAAAAAAATATTTTAAAGCCTAACAAAAGGCAGAAAAAGTTGTTTCGTTATAAGAAAAAAAGTTTGTGAGTAAACTCAATCTGCTCATAATTAAAACCATTTTTGCATTTTTGAAATCGCTCTTACACATTAAACATGTGAATGTAACAAATGCACAGGGGAGTTTTTTGATTATTCCCACATCAGTCTAGTTTTTACCTTTAAACTTATAAATAAACTGAAATGATTAAAATTCAGCGACTCTCTTTCGTCATTATTTTGCAAAGGAAAAATGTTTTCAATTTAATTTGTCATAATAAGCCAGGAAAATTATGCAGACGTTCCATGCTTCATAAAACTAATGAAATATTTAATCAGCCTCAACATTTAAAATAATAAAGACGTTCAGAAAAGTGCACAAACTAAGAGCTAAACAGATTTTTCATGGCAAATATACATAAATTCTAATAAAAAACACCCCAAAAATAGGGCTTTCCTTCCAGCAGCAGAGACACTAATCATGTTGGTCCAACCATGGTGAGCATATATTTACATTTTTTTATTTGACCAAAAACTGATAATTACAGATGGCTTGTGTAAACACACTCATTTTCCAAGACTTATTGTCAAGGTTCTGTTCGGAGCCTCCATTGCATTAGTGGCACTGGATCTGTTTCATGACGAACTACCCTGTTTCCCTGAAAATAAGACACCCCCGAAAATAAGACATGAAAAATTTTTTATGCAATTCAGAGTTTGGTCTTATGCTAATTTTGAGAGAAATTACACAGATTTTAATTCAGTTGAGTTTTGTTAACAAAAATGTAATTTATTGTTCATAGAAAAAAAAAATCCCCTAAAAATAAGACTCAGCGTGTCTTTAGGAGCAAAAATGAATATAAAACACTGCCTAATTTTCAGGGAAATGGGGTAGAATAAGATCCATCAGGTTTCCATCATGATGCAATCAAAGAAAAAATGTATTATAAACTTTTTAGTCTATTTCCAAACTGTATCACTGACATCAAAAACATAGACTCTAGGCTTTTTAGATTTTTTACTTCAGGGCCCGACATTGGTGGGGTTGTAGAACATCCCTACCTGCTTTTTACGGGGTGTAATTAAAACCCCTTTCCCCCTATATATTTTTCGACCCCCCCTGAAGACTGTCATCAAACTTGCGGGAAACCACAGGCGTTCGCCAGTGACTTATGTACATGGTGATGTTTTTTGGGCTATTTTGTACAGTCTCAAAACTACAAGCCAATAGCATAAATCCTAGGGACCACAAAGCAGATAACACTTAAACTTTTAATAAATACAAATAAAATGTAAAGAAAAAAAAAAAAACCTAATACTATCTGAACAAAAACAAATCTAAATCCTACATCTTTTGGCTACCTATCAAATAATGGGAAAATCGCCCAAATAAGGGCGTTCCAAACCCCATACCTAAACTAACCCAACACCCTATACTAACGATCACTGTACAAAAAACAAACAGGACAAAAAAAAGATGTATACATTCAGCTATCCCAAAGAATCTGATGAATTCATAAATCCGACGCTTTTCCCCCATATAATTGGGGTTCATCAGGGAAAACGGGAATATGTATACAACACACAAAAAACCATTTAGATAAACTTACTGCCCTCATTGGAAATTCAAGGATGAAATGCTGATAGTCCGGTGGATCCCAGAGATAACTTCTAACGGAGCCACCACACCAAGGCAGTCCCCCAGATGATGGGGACATCTGTGGACTGCCTTGGGTTGGTGTGGCTCCGTTATAAGTTATCTCTGGGATCCACCGGACTATCAGCACTCACCTTGCATTTCCAATGAGGGCAGTAAGTTTTTTCTAAACTGGTTATTAGTGTGTTTGTATCAATACCCGTTTTCCCTGATGAACCCCAATTACTATGGGGGGAAACGCGTCGGATTTATGAATTCATCCAGATTCATTTGGGATAGCTGAATGTATACATCTTTATTTTTGTCCTGTTTGTTTTTTGTACAGTGATCGTTAGGATAGGGTGTTGGTAGTTTAGGTATGGGGTGGGAACGCCCTTATTTGGGCGATTTTCCCATTATTTGATAGGTAGCCATAGATGTAGGATTTAGATTTGTATTGGTTCAGATAGATTAGGTTTTTTTTCCCTGATTATGTAAATGGTTACAAATGGCCTGATGTGACACTTGGTTGCCTTTTTCCTCCCTTAAACGTGTCTGGAGTTGTGCGGCATTCACCATCCGGTTTCACCGAGCATTGTTTACAATGAAGCGGTTATCAGTGTGTGATGTAGCCCAAGGTGTCCACTACTCTGCTTTTTAGTGACTTCCAGTCTCTGTATCTCTGTTGCAACCTGCTGATGACACTCTGAAACACTAAGCTCAGTAAATGGAAAAAAGCACTGCTTGAAAATGGCATGAGCCGCTGGGTCTTATCAGACTGAAAATCAACTCCTCAGTGACCTCATGGGGTATATTACCTCTGTAAATGGGTCAATTTATCTGCCCCAGTTACAGGGGGCAATTGGGAAAAAAAAAAAAAAAAAGTTACGTAAAAATTCCCCCTGAGGGTTTTTTTCTCACCTTTTGGGAGTCACAATATTTAAGGTAACAAAGCACAAAAACATAAATTAAAAAATTATTATTAAAAGAAACACTAAGCATAAACTGAAACTCTTAGTTCCACCCCTGATGGCCCTAAAATTTATATCACATTTATGTAAAAGTCTGTGATGGAAAAGTGACACAATTACAAAACTTATTAGGATAGGTCTACACTGCTTCGGACAAAAAATGTCCAAAAGCAGCCGTTTATATTTCGAAGCTGGACCGCGGTTTTTGTCACATTTTGTGCAAAAACCGTGGTCGCTTTTGTTTTTTTGACATTGCAGATATAATTTGATTGTATTAGAAGGCGTCAAGAAAACTAAAAGCGTCGGCATACCAAACAACATGTTGTATAATACGCCAACAGTATGGATAACGTTAATTAACAGAACAGTCCACAATAAGCCCTCTTTTTCGTATAATGCTCAATATCCAATTTTAGGCAGACACAATATACTGAAAAGCATTTGAACCATTTATTCTTCCAACATTCAGCAAGTAATAAAGGTAAAAGGACATACTTGTGTGCTTTGTGGAGAGTCCATAGTTCTTTCCATCAGCGTTAGCCGATTGTCTCATGCATGCAGCACATGGATATCCATGTAGTGAGGAAACAGCTACAGAACAGACGCGGCATCACAGACCTATGTGGCATAGACCTTTCTAAACGTCGCACCGATAGGGGTGTGACGCCCTGCCTGTTTCCTCACTACATGGATCTCCATAAGCTGCATGCATGGGACAATCGGCTAACGCTGATGGAAAGAACTACGGACTCTCCACAAAGCACACAAGTATGTCCTTTTACCTTTATTACTTACTGAATGTTGGAAGAATAAATGGTTGAAATGCTTTTCAGTATATTGTAACTTCCTAAAATTGGATATTGAGTATAATACGCCGGCCCCAGAAGACGATCGTAAAAAAAATGGAGACTACAGCTTGTCTTTTCTATTCTAACCTATTGGGCTGCAGGAACAATCATATTTTCGGCGCTTTAAAAAATGGCAGTGGACTCAATGTGGTCCAAGAAACGAGTTGCATTCTAAGTTAATAAAACTTAGTTTTTACTGCTTTATACTTGTTTTAGGTTTATAATAAAAGGGAAATATTGGAATATATTTTTCCAGCCCTTTATTTGGTTATTTTAATTTGTAGCCCACAGTTTTGACTTGATAGTGTCCTATAAATTTTGGGGTAAAAACACCTTTTTTTCCTTTTGATGTCCCTTCTGAAATTAAAATCTGCAGATTACAAAACCCCCACAAAATTAGATTACAAGACCCATTTTCTGTGTTTGAAATTTTCATTCATAAGGTGTTCAGCGCGTCACATCTGTTGTGCTATGATACCAGCGTGAATACTTCAATTACACGTGCAATTATAATAAAATACTGAACCAATGTTTACTTCATAACAGGTGAGCAAAGCAGCAGAAGTCAGAATTAGAGAGCCAACATTTGCTGTTCAGATAACTAATACAATAGGTTTTTCTCTGTTGTCTGCCAATCTATGGGAAATGTTGTGAAAGGATAATTACTGTTCAGGATGCCATGAGTTTAATTTGCAGGTTTTGGCATTTTATTGCAAAAGACAATACTCACAAAGTTGCTTCCTGTGCTTCTACATGCTTCTTCCTGCTGCTTACAGCCCATACTTTGAATAGCAGCCGTACCTCATACCTTTGTGCTGCCTACTGGCAGCACAGTGGCTGGCATTGGGGGCTCTGCAGCTCTTACGAGCAGGACTGTAGCTGGCATTGGGGGCACTGCAGCTTTTCGGGCTGCACTGGGGCTGGTATTTGGGGCTCTGCAGATTTTACTGGCAGCACTGTGGCTGGCATTGGGGGCTATGCAGCTCATACTGGCAGCACTGTGGCCAACATGGGGGCTCTGCAGCTCTTACTGGCAGCACTGAGGCTGGCATTGGGGGCTCTGCAGGTTTTACTGGCAGCACTGTGGCTGGCATTGGGGGCTCTGCAGCTCTTACTGGCAGCGGGGCTCTGCAGCTCTTACTGGCAGCACTGGGACTGGCATTGGGGCTCTGCAGCTCTTACTGGCAGCACTGGGGATGGCATTGGGGGCTCTGCAGCTCTTACTGGCAGCACTGGGACTGGCATTGGGGCTCTGCAGCTCTTACTGGAAGCACTGTGACTGGCATTGGGGGCTCTGAAGCTCTTACTGGCAGCAATGGGACTGGCCTTGGGGGCTCTGCAGCTCTTACTGGCAGCACTGGGACTGGCATTGGGGCTCTGCAGCTCTTACTGACAGCACTGGGACTGGCATTGGGGCTCTGCAGCTCTTACTGACAGCACTGGGACTGGCATTGGGGCTCTGCAGCTCTTACTGGCAGCACTGGGGCTGACATTGGGGGCTCTGTAACTCTTACTGGAAGCACTGTGACTGGCATTGGGGTCTCTGTAACTCTTACTGGAAGCACTGTGACTGGCATTGGGGGCTCTGCAGCTCTTACTGGCAGCACTGGGGCTGGCGCTGTGAGAGCCGACACTTTGCAGTTTATGGGAGGTGTGTGCCTATATCCTCGCCCAGTGACTGAGCTGATAGATGTGAGAGCGGTGGTGCGCAGGTGCCAGTACAGAGGAGTGAATGTGTGTGCCATCAGTGCTGTGCGGGGAGAAAGCAGATATTATGTACAAAGCTGAAGGTGTTCACTTAAGTAACTCAGGGGTCAACCTGTTACCATAACACCCCCCAGGTGTCAGGCTGTCACACCCCTGACACAACCTTCCCCTTCTGTATATTCACTGAATGGCAGAATACTGATAAGTTAATTAAACTGCGCAGTATAATCTCCAACAAAAACTAAAGCCAAAACACAAAGGCACAATTAATTATTTTTTTCATGTGCACCCCACAATTTTCTTTTTTTGGGGGGAGGGGTTTGAATAAGTGGGAACAGGCGCTTTGGCTGTTTTTAGCTTTTTTTTTCCCCCGCCCCCTAGCTCCTTGTGAAATAAATTTTCTTCTATTAGACAATCCCCATTAATAAGGTTCTGCAGCATGCTACACCACAGACATCCATCACTCTGAGTAGGGAATCTCTTGTTGAAAAGCAGTGGTCCACAGTGCTTGTCTTATGGTGGTGGGGGGTCAAGCTGAAGTTTTGCACCCGGGCCTGCTTTGCCGGCACCAACATTGCAAGACAGAGCAGCCTGAGGGAGAGCTGTTGTTGCGGCCTGAAAACAGAGATTCCCAGCACAATGCAGATATAGGCCAAGATACCAGCAGCAGTGTGTGCCAACATTGTGAAGACTTACAGAAAACGTTTGACCTCTGTCATTGCCAACAACGGATATATTACAAAGTATTGAGATGAACTTTAGTTATTGACCAAATTCTTATTTTCCAACATAATTTGCATATAAATTCTTTCCAAATCAGACAATTTGATTTTCTGGATTTGTTTTCTCATTTTGACTATCATAGTTGAGGTCCACCTAGGATGTCAATTACAGGCCTCTCTCATCTTTTTAAGCCACGAAAAAGTGCTGAAATACACAAAAGAAGGACAGAAGCGCACACCTGTGTAGAGTTCACACAAATATAGTAAGAGCCAGAAAAGGTAACTGCTCACCTGGTGTGGTTGTACATTTATGGTACAACTCACACGAACGCTTATTCACAATGGGGTATATACTCCCAGCAGCTGCCGATATCACCCTCCACGACACGGGGAATCCTTAGCACATCGGATCCATGGATAGCATATGCAATTACTGCCGGAAGGGCATTAGCGCTACTGTATTATTAACAGTACAAAAGACACTTGGCCATTTGCCACTATATTAGTGTCTTGTTTATTAAAAAGTAATGGACTACGCGTTTCATCTTTTTAAGTGGGAGAACTTGCACAATTGGTGGCTGACTAAATACTTTCTTTCCCTACTGTACCTTTATAAATTATCAGTATTTGACACTACATTGTACAATTACTCTTCTATCCATCTAGTTCTGTCCATCCCTTGGATATTCTGTAAGACAGTTTTTGCCATGTTTTCCTATTTTTCACAGATCTTTTTAATTGCTTTCTATTTATTTTCTATTTCTAGATGATCTCCAACCAACCTTTGCTTACCAATTACCATTCACCATCTCAAGTAGCATCTCCTTTTCTAGTGAACAAAATTAATCAATTTCTGTCTGGTGATCATTTGAGGCTTAATTCTTGGTTTAACCCCTTATCACTGCAGCCAGTTTTGGGCTTCCTGACAGAGCCCAATGTTTGAAGTCTGTCATGTGACACTTTAATGTGAGAATAAGTTTTCTGACACTTTTACCTATCCATGTGATTCAGACCCTGTTTTCTCATGACACATTGTGCTTTAAGATGTTAAGAAATTTTGGTTCAAAAAGTCAAAGTATTGTGAAAAATGTGTCATTTTCAAACTTTAAAAAATTTCTGCATGTAAGACAAATAGTTATACCACTCAAAGTAGCTTAAAACTAGCATATCTCTACTGCTTGTTGGCATCATTTTTCAAACAGTCCTTTTGAATGACCTTTTACAGATTAATATTTACTTTTTTAATTTTTATTTTTTTTTTTTATCAGGAATAAAGTGTGCAAGCCGCAAAAAAAATGCCTATGGTTGTATTTCAAATGGGCGCTGAACTGCTCCTCTTTGGGGACCTTAAAAACCACAATGTACATTATATTTACTAAAGCACGGGTTTGAAGCCTAGTACCACATACTGTAGTTTTACAGCACATGGTCCTAAACAGTTACTTACACAGGCAGGAAAAGTGTTGGAGAAAGTGGTGGCACATTCTGCAGCTTTCAGAGAGTTAGGATCTTCTGTACATAACTCTGGAACTGATGTGAGCTCCAATGCATCAACTTTCTGCCATATGTACAGGGCAATCTATTAAAAGACAAGAGAAAGAAAAGTACACAGTAAAACATTTATAGGGTATGTATCAGATATAAAATGCTATAAAATAAATTAACCTAATTTTATTTATTTTTATGTGGATATATAAAAAAAATCTTTAATTTAAAAATTGCAGTTTTTGCACTGGCCACTAGGGCAGACATAACAGGTAGACTCTGTAGCGTTCTTTTCAGCTATGTCATATACAGGTTCGGGATGATGAAAATCATTTCTTTGGAGGTTGATCTGATAAAATACTACTTTGCTCTGTGTAACGGCAGCATAGGATGGAGAGCGGTCTAGTGTACTATTAGCCCAAAAGCACAAAAATATTGTGTTGTCTGGCTAACGGCAGGTATCAAAGGACACAAAGGATTTGTACACAGTCCAGTAACATTACTACAACAACTTCTTACTATTGATGTTGGCAGTGCATAGCTCATGAAGGTTCGTGAGCTGGCTTGATGGGTATATAAGTTGTGTGATAGGCTGTCTGTACACTTATCCCTCATTGCTGTCATTGCCGTCATGGGCAAAAGGGGCAATTTACCAGAGTTGCAAAAAAGGGATGATTATTAGCTTCTGGGCTAAGGCTCGCAGTATCCCTGGAACTGCATAGTTTGTGAACTGTTCACGTGTTGCTGTGGTGAAGGTGTATTGTGAGTGGACAACTGGCGCCACTGCGAGTAAGCGATGTGAAAACTGCAGAGCACTACGTTGCGCGAGCCTGGATTCATATCCTACAGTGGAGCAGCTCTCTGCCAAAACGTCCCAGAGGGCTACCATACCTGTGTCTAACACAGTTCAGTGAACCCTACTGCGTATGTGGCTCCAACGCAGTTGGATGGTTACTGCACCTCTGCTTATGAAGCTGCATCGGTAGAAAAGGATGCTTTTGTGGCATTCTCTGGGCCACTCATACATGTGGAAGGAGCTTTTAACCATTTTGGGTATGAATCCATCCTTGCACATCCCGTACACCCATACATGGTGATTGTCTTCCCTGGAGTGGACGGGTTCTTCCAGCAAGACAATGTGACATATCATATGGCTACAAATGTACAATGCTGGTTGAAAGCGTATGACCAAGATTTGCAAGTACTATCCTCGCCCCCTAATTCAACACATCTGGACATAGTTGAACATCTGTGGCCCCACTTTAATTGTGATGTACCCTCTATGGATCTCCCCCCCCCCCCCCCCCCTCACACACCCACCTTCCAGCAGCTGTGGGATGCAGTGAGCATGGCTCCAGATAGCTGTGACAACTTGTCAGGACCTTATCGAGTCACTCCCAGCCCATCTAGCTGCTGTTAGTGCTGCATATCAGCACTGCATTTATCAGTTTACTGCATTTATGAAGGGATTGCTCCCCCTGCTTCTCCCTTTCTCCTTCTAATCAGCAGTGATTGACGAGTTGCTGTGTACCTCTTGCAGCAGTCACATTGCTGAAGGGGCTAGAAGGAGCTCTGGAGAGTTATATTAATACAGAAAACTAATACCCAAGTCCACTATATTTTTAACCCCTTCCTGGTCATAATAATACGGCTCTTCACTTTTTTTTCCCTCCCAGCCTTCCAAGAGCCAAAACTTTTTTTATTTTTCCATCTACATAGACATAAGGGCTTTTATTTTGCAGGACAAGATGTATTTTCTAATGTCATATACTGGGAAACCGCAAAAAAAGTGTGGGGAGAAACGTGAAAAAACATACTTGCGCCATGTTCCAGGGGTTTTGTTTTTACAGCGTTAACTCTTCGGTACAAATAATGTGTTGACTGTATTTGCAGGCTGATACAATTCCAGCAATCCAGAATATGTAGGGTTTTTATTATGTTTTACTACCGTAAAAAAATCCAATCATTCTCCATTTCTTGAATTTGAGCTGCAGCGTCATTTTCTGCGACCAATAACTTTCTTGTGCTTCCACCTATGGACCTGAGTGGGGGCACATTTTTTGCGAGATGAAATGTACTTTTTATTGGTACCATTTTGTGATAGATGCAATTTTTTGATGACTTTATTATTCCAAATTTAGGAGTCGTGAAATAAGCAAAAAACCACAATTTCGGTGTTTGCATTTTTTTCTTCTACGGTGTTCAACGTATGGAATAAATTATGCTAAATTTTAATAGGTCAGACTTGGGGCGATACCAATTATGTGTAGTTCATTTATTTATTTTATTTCTAAAATGGCAAGAGGGGGGTGATTTGAACTTTAAATATTTTTTATTTATTTTTAAACTTTTTCTATTAACACATTAACAAAAGGTCACCCTAGGGTACTTGACTACTAGAGGGCACAATCGTTAGTACAACTGCAGCATTGTATAAACAACCACAGCGTCTAAAAGGTTAAACAGCAGGGAACAGAGAGGGCTACCTTCCCTGCTGTTACTGGTGGATATCAGCTACAATTAGCAGCTGACACCAGCCTTCTATGTAGCGGGACTACTGAGTAATCCTGCTGTATAAAACCAGAACTGGGACAATGTATTATGGTGCCCTAGGCAAATAAGGCTTAGGCCGTGTTCACACGGCTTATTCCAAAGGATTTGTGCGCGTATTGAGCGCACAATCCGACGTGAATACGGGGGGGGCCGTAGCGCGCGGGGCGCCCTCCCTGCCCCATAGACATGCAATGGTTTACGGCGTACCCCGCCCTAATAGTGCATGTAACCCTTTTCCCCCCGGGCGGATTTGCCGAGCGGGGAGGAGGCGGATCCACTGTTCCTCTAAAGCAGTGATTACGAATGATCGACGATTGGCGCCGTATTGAAGCGCAAATCCGGCGCGGAATACGCGCCAATCCTCGGCAAATAAGCCGTGTGAAGGGCCCTATAGGTCCTCCAAAGAAAAATTCAGCCAATCCCCTAATCGTAGCCTTCTGCTTGGGAAGAAGTGGTGTCCTACCCGTCGTCCTGGCCCTGCATAGAAACTTACCAGGATGCTCCCATATGTTCTGTGTCGGTAATGGGTTAAATGCTATTATCCAAATGGTTCAATATTTTTATGCTTCTTGGGCTAATGCACCAGAGCTGGCCCACACAGGATAATATAGCATGCTGACAGATGAGCTTTAAAGGGAACCTATCACATTGGACATGCATTTTTATCCACAGATGGGACGTCATAAAGCAGGATGAGATTAACAGATTGATATATAGTTTTGTGAGGAAACATTCTGTAGTTAATACACTTACTGCTTAGTCCGGGCTAAAGAGTCCAGTAAGCAGTCTTGTCAGTGATTGACAGCCTTCCATATGTGTGTATACAGAGTTAGGGTATGCTCACACAGTGAACAGCGGCACATACCTGTGTGCGGAATTATATGCCGGCAGTTTGAAAGCACGTACTTCCCACAGCACTCCCATTGACTTTACGTCTGAAAAGCATAGCACTCAATGGATGCTATGATTTTACCGTATTTATGGGGCATAGTTCGAGCGTTTTGCAATGCAAGTACACCCTGCAAATACACCGTGTGCACATACCCTTAATGGTCAGTCACTAATGAGTCTGCCCACTTCACTGTTTAGCCCAAAATAGGCAGCAAGTTAAATGCATAAAGTCTAAGGCTATGTCTCCACTGCACAGAAAAACGTCCGCTTTTCAGCGTTCTTCAACACTGAAAAAGTGACTGAAAAGAGGTCTCACAAAACGTCTTTTTTCAGTTTCTTTTATTTGATGGTCTTTTTTGAAACATGTTGCAAAAAACGACTGAGCAGGGCAGAAAATTTACTATTGGAGTCTATGAAAAGTAGTGGACGATTTTTGGCGCGTTTTTTGCAGGAATACATAGCAAATCTATTGCTGTGCATCTCTGCAAAAAAAGCGGCAAAAAACGGACGTTTTGTCAGCAGCTTTTGACAGGCAGTGGACAAACAACCCAGTTTTATGAACGTTTTTAGGATATAGTTTTCAGGTTGTTTTTTTTGTTCACTGCCATTTAGACCTAGCCTAAGTTTTACTGAATCTTCCGCTACAGAACAATATATCAACCTCCTCCTGCTTTATAACATGCTACCTGCAGATCAGATAGCATTTACAATGTGACAGGTTTCCTTTAAGAACAGTATGACAATACAGGCCATTCTTATCTATTTAGATATTAAATGTTAGGTGACCTTTAATTCTTTTTTTCTCTCTCATGTCAAGTTGGTAACACCTTTATTCAGAGAATTCCTAGTTAGAACTGTTCGACCACAAACTGTGAAACAATATTTGTTAAGAAGCCCTAGTGCTTGACATCCAGTTTTCACAGAAAGATATTGTTTACACAGAGGTAAAGGTAGGATGGGGCCAGCATTCTGATTTTATTTTAAATGCAACAGGAGAAACAATTACTTTCAATCGAAAATGAAATTCTAGATGTAAAGTTGATAGCAACAATTTTTGTTTGAAAGAACATGATAAATCACCATAATTACAGTCATCGGAAGTCCATAAACACTGGCTACGGCGGCACATTAATTAAGGCGCAGGGAAAATTGTTACAATCTGAGAGAAGATGAGTGCAGGTCACAGTGTCCACAACAATCTGGATAATGACACAGGAAATCTTCCTATCTACAAATATAGCTGGTAATATGCAGGCAATAAGCAACCCGCAGTGTTATTGTGAAGGCACAGATAACCTACTTTTATTTGCATTTTTATTTTTTTGCAGTCAGTAACAAATAGAACTCAAAGACTAAACTTGCAATTTGACCCTCTTATCTTTGAACATATGTTGATGAAGCAAAATTTAACTCTGACAAGTAAAATCATGCTTGTTTCATGTTATCTGGTGTGTTGTCTAATGTTTAGCTTTGCGACATCTGTATGCATCTATTTTGTTTGTATAGCCAAGAAATTCAAACAGTGTTACATTGTCATTAAGGGTTTTCCTTTGCTTAAATGTAAATAAAGCTTAGAAGGGGTGTTCTCGTTTTTTTTTTTTTATTTTTTTTTTCTTTTCTTTTTCCCCCCAATTAACATTAAATGAAGTCAGGGTCTGAGAAAATAGAAGAAAAGGTATCCCTAGCTCCCAGTGCCCTACTGCTGCTGTTCTGAATGCTGTGGGATCTGCTCCTCTTTACTTTCTATTCCAAGTGCCAAACCACAGAGAGTGAATAGAACACAAGCCTCTGCAGTTGGTTGGCATGCACCACTAAAAGAGGAGCAGATCCTGGAGCTCTGCAGAAGGGCAGCAAAGGGTGATTGGAAAGCAATCTTTTGTTCACACATACCTTGGCCCCACTGAAGGACGGATAAATAACTGGAATCCAGAAGCAAAACCTGACTCTACACACTTACTTTTCCTAACTCGGTTCTTAACCTGTCCCTATATCTTACCCTAACACTAGACACCCTTGGCCTTATCCTACCCCTGACAATACACCTACTAAACTCCCTCACTATCCTGACCCTAGCCAAACATCTCAAAACTATCAACGAGCTATTCCAAATATTCATGGCCGCACACTTCACTCACACAAGAAAAAAACCATCAAAGGCATACAGGAATTTTTTGAGAAAATTGGCATTACTAGCTAGAGGAAGAATATAAAAATTGGGGGTCCTAGTTGCACAATTTTTTTGATACAGAAAGTGTTTAAAGAAGACGTCACCACTCCAATTGCGTCAAAGGGACCCCAGCACGAGGTGAGTCCCGATAACACGAACGCTCAAAAAAATCGTTACCTCTCTCTTGGAGCCTGTTTTCATACTACAACGACCTTTAGGGGAGGAAAATGGACAGCAAACTGAATATCCTGCACTGGTTTAAAACCCTATGGAGATGGGCGTAGTGCGGAAGCCAATGATCAAGCCACTTCCCATATACACAGACTACAAAAACACACTGTTTGTCTATGCACAGTCCAAAAACATTTTTTAAAAAAAAATAAGTATAGTGCAACACTCTCGAGGCAATAACATACATCTGATTCCCAAATGACAGGGCACAACTATCAACTAAGAAAACATCAAAGGCATATAGTAGGAATTTATTTAAAAATGGCATTATGCTAAGGATCAAATGAAAATTGGGTTCTTAAACAAAGATTGAGAACTAGAGAACCCACTGTCAACAGTCAAGAGGTGCAGTGGAGCCCTAACTGGTAACCCAGCCATATGTCTGTCCAACCTGACGTGCTGCCCTAGTCAGGCAGATGCAAATGGGCAGCAGTCCCTACCGCTACTAAAGTGCTGGGGCCCGTGAGAAGCAAGAATGGTCAGACAGTCCGGGTCAATATCAAAAGGAAACGCCAAAGCCACAAATCAGAACCAGAGGGAAATAAACTAAAACCAGCCGAGGTCAAAAGCCCAAACGGAAGCGAAAAGCACACAAAAATCAGAAACCAAGAAGCCGGGGGTAATGAGAACAAAGCCGAGGTCAGGTACACCGATAAGCAAAAACAACAACACAAAGCACAAAGAAAGCAAGGTAGCCAGGAATATCACAGCTTTGCACTCGCCTTACAGGGAGTTTAAAATGGGAATTCCTGGATACCGCCCTTGCCAGCTAGAGAATTGGAACAGCCTCCGGGTCCACCCAATGGCTAGTGCAACCTCGCCCCCTGTCAGGAGTGGTGGGCCCCTATCAACTCATAAGTTGTCAGCAGCATGTGTACAGGGTTGAATCCGTGCATCAGCTGCTGCACCAGCCCTGAGATCCCTAGAGCCTGAGCACAGCCCAGCCCTGACAGTAACCCCCACCCCCCCCCCCTTTTAGAGGGGCCACTGGACTCCTTCCCTTGCTGGGTTTGTCTGTGTAAGACATCATTGACTCCCTCAATCCACTTCGGCAATACATGGATAGGTTTTCCGCCGGAACCTCATGAATCCTACTCCTCAGGACATACCCCATCCCATTGAACCAGTACTGCATGTGACTCGTTTGGGCCTTACGCAATCTAAACTACGGGCGACTCCATTTTTTAACTCCCCCCCCCTCACCCTATCGAACGGATGAGGCCAGAGGCGAGTCCCTTGGTCCTGAATATACCTTCTTATGAAGGCACAACCGGGACAAACGTTAATGTATACGAGAGAAGGTGATTTTCCAGCTGATAAGCCACCGGGTTAACTCACCTCCAGAAACCACAACTGAACGTTCAGGTACAGTGAGAGGCATAGTTCACCAGTAGGACGAGTTTTGGGAACCTTAGCCCAAGCGCATGGACTTCACAAGATGGCCGCATAGGCCTCAACGCTGGCACAGCTGCTTCCAGGTAAATATCAGCCTGCACATTCAGTATTGCCCAGCATGGTAAGTGAGACAACTGTCAACACAACCGCTGTCCCCACCTGACTACATTCCCTGAATTCCAGTCAAACACTGGATTATGTTTCTGAAGCCAGGGCAGGCCCCAAACCACATCAGTCGGCAGGCCCTCCATCGAACGAAAGAAAAATACACCTTTTCCAATATCTATGGATCCGACCCACCATCTCCAGCTCATGGGTTACAAAATTGAATTGCTCTCCCCGAGCAAAGTGGGTGGAGTCAATAAAGCCACTACTACCCCAAGCTAGCAGATAGGAGCGTTCTACAAGGTAGCCCATACGTTTGGCGAAAGAATGCATCAACAACATTAGAGCTGATATCCAAGAATCCACAAACCACTCCCTGAACCGGACAGCGACAAGTATGAAATTCTTAAACTGGGTAGCAGCAATTATTAGATCAATATGAAATAACCTGCTTTCCTAGGTATCCCTCCTTGCTGACCCACCTAGCGTTGGAGTTTTTTTTTCCGACTTGGTCTTTTTCCGTTTGGAGCATTCCCCAATTCTGTTACCATCGTCACCTCAGTAGAACAACAACCACCTGATCCCGACGAGTAAATCCTAAACGGTGTCAGACCGCAGTAAACAGAAAACGCCCCTACAGGCATGGGCTCCTCTTCTGAGTTTAAAAATCGGAAACAACGGTTTTAGGGGTACCATTGTGTGGACCAGGGGAGGGGTGGGTGGGGTACCCCATTTTCCTTTCCTGCCGTCCTCCTTCCCTCAAACGTCTGTCCAGACGAACGCCATTGCCATGGCCCCTCATCTAAAGGTATCCCATGGTTAGGTAGTCCACCATAAATTCCTTCACATGGTCAGCTAACCCCGTAATCTAAAACAGGCCACTATGAGCTGCGTCTTTCCACCAACCCAGAAAACGAAACGCACCAGCGACGAATTCGGCAGTCATACTCCCTCCACATCTTCTCAACCCTGCCTCAAAGGTGGTCAGCTGAGCCTCTCGTGCCACAGCTTCCCTATTTGGTCATTAAAGAGTACCCTAAAGGCGCAAAAACCTGTCCCCATAAGACAGTTCAGGTTGAGTCATGGCGGTTAACGAAAATGCCCACTTCCTGGGGGTGACCCTGCAGTAAGGACATAACAACCCCACCCTTTGTTCCTCATTCCCTGAGGTTAAGTGGGCGGAGGCTAAAAATTACAGGCGACAACCCTCTCTAAATGCCACAAAGGCCTTCCTGTTACCTGTGAACCTGTCAGGCAACTGATAGGGGGCTCCACGGGAGGGGAAGTTAATGCAGGGACCCTCTGACTTGGGTAGCCTCCTGTTGTTCTACCCTCTGCACCAGACCCGGGATAGCTGGGTTAGCCCCTGCATCTGCTCACCAAAGCAGTCATGGGGTCCATAGGAGGGTAGAGCATAACGGTTTTCGGCCTGTATAATGTCACGTCAAGGGAGGTGCAGTGAGCCCTAACGGGTACCCAGCCCACTGCCCCCTCCTACTTGACGTCTGCCTGGGCGGCAGACTGCAACTGGGCGCAGTCCCTGCGCTACTAAAGTGCGGGGGCCCGGGTGAGAAGCAAGAATGGTCAGACAGTCCGGGTCAATATAAAAAAGGAACGCCAAAGCCACAAATCAGAACCAGAGGAATAAACGTAAACCAGCCGAGGTCAAAAGCCAAACGGAAGCGAAAGCACAAAATCAGGAGACAAGCCGGGGTCAGGTACACAGATAAACAAAACAACACCACAAAGCACAAGAAGCAAGGTAGCCAGGAATATCACAGGCACAGCACACAGCCTTCAGGGAGTTTAAATGGGATTCCTGGATACCGCCCCTGCAGCTTTTATTGGAACGGCCTCCGGGTCCTCCCATTGGCTGGTGCACCGCCCCCTGTCAGGGGGTGCTGGGCCCCTGTCACTCCCCAGAGTTGTCAGCAGCCATGGGGTATCAGGGTGGAATCGTGCATCAGCTGCTGCAGCCTGCAGATCCCTAGAGCCTGAGCACAGCCCAGCCCTGACACCCACATTTTTAAAAATCCTTAGCAGTAATGCATTTTTCAAAAATTCCTATATGCCTTTGATGTTTTCTTAGTTGATAGTGTGCCGCTGACATTAGGAATAGATGTATGTTATTGCCTTGCCAGTGTGCACCTATACTTATTTTTTTCCAAAAATGTTATTGGATGTGCATAGCCAAACCGTGTGTTTTTTTAAAACCATCAAAGAGAACTTGTCAATAAAACACACTGCAAGACTGACACAGGGAAAATGGAAGCAACAGAGAACTAAGACAAACAGGGCTCAAACAAACTAGGAACAGATAACAACTAAAACAGAACTTAATGGTATGAGCTCATAAGACAAAAACTCCAGCTACCACTATTGACAGCAACCAGCCACATAGTGAGATTCTGCTTTAGAGGCCATCAATCAACCATTCCCTAATAATCAAGCTCACATATATGCATGGTAAGCTGAGAGTCCATAATTAGGCATAATCAATCAGTATAACCAAAAAAGGCCCAGACAACATTTAGCCAAGTAAATAGGGTATACACTATTATATCAAAAAATGTACTAATCACTCCAAAGGGTTTACATACCAGACCAGATAATGAAGAGAAGGAGGATTTATTCCCGTAAAATACAATTTAGTCTTTATTAAATAACAAATTTGACAACCATAGTAAACTATGACAACTACAACAGATATGTGGCTATGCACAAATAGAAAGACAAAAAAAATCATATATCCATCAAAAAACAAGGAATAGCACAAGCAATAAATATATTAAAGTCTAAGTACAACATTATCTAAGTGCTAATAACCTCATCAATAAATATCAGATATAAAGAATATACAAAGCTCACGGCATTGGTATAAGGTCAACCAAAGTATCAGCACAAGTCTGTAAACACTTGAAGAAGAAATGGAAAGGAAAATTCCTGCCATTTGTAACAGAGCTTAAGAGCTGTCTCTAATTCCCAAACCACTGCAAAAAAGTAATGAAAAACAAGGCTAATTAAATTCCCTTCATATCTTTTATTGGTATGGTATGCTGAGCATTATGCCATATTCTCTATGCAAGGCCTATATACACACTTGGGACCTCATTTATGAAAACTGGTTTAAGACTTTCTTTGTCACCCATAGCAACCAATCGGCGCTCTCCTTTCATTTCATATAGCGGTTTGAAAAAAATTAAAGGGAGGCTCTGATTGGTTGCTATGGGCAACAAGGAAAGTCTTAGACCCCGACAGTTTTCATATATGTCCCCCTTGGTCTTCTATGTTATGTACTAATCATTGTAGAGCAGTAATATATAGACGTTTCAGAAACAATACCTTCTATTTGCATAGTTCGTCAATGTCAAGAAACCAGCTACATTTAAAAAAAACTTGGGACTGTCCCAGGGGATAAAGGACAGTTGGCAGATATCCTGACAGATGGATTAGGAAAGCAAAATAGGTGGTTACATTTTTTACAAAACAGATGCAAAATAGTGGTGTGCAAACCCCTTTCATATTTGCTCTTTATTACAGTCTTAAGATTTATTACATCCCTAGAGAAAATCTACTTGTCATGTGATAATTAGATCACCTATGTGCTTTGTTCTAAAAGACATTATGGTTTAGATTGGATAATCCTAGCTGGGCAATGCGCCATGGCTGGGTTAATCACTGTACAAAATAGATGCTGGATTTATGTGGGAGAACAGTGTATTCATGCATTTCTTAGAATTAAATGGAAGTGGTTGCCGTTTTGCTGAATTAGTGTCAGATGTTGGCAGAGGCACGAAGAACTGTGATTCAAAGTATCACATCAAAGGGATCATGAGATTAATATTAAAGAAGGCTTGCACAAACATTAAATTTAGAGCTGTTAATGAGGATAAATTACTTTTGTGCCAACCACTGGGCTAGTGCTATGCTTAACGTAAGATGGTGTTTGAACACTTAGAAAGATTTGAGCGGTTATTTATCTCTAAGCAGTGTAAATAAGATTCTAATATACATACAACGCTATTTCCTATATCATCTGAAGAAATGAATATACCTAATCTCCAGAAGCAATGTCTACAATGTAGTTATCAACTCCTAATATGAGTTGATCAAAAGTAACTGGTTTATGGCTACAAATCCTTCTAAAACAATCCTCGTGAGTATTACAGTACCTAAATGTCTTCTTCATTTGTTTAGTTTTATCATGCGAGCATGACGTTTAACATGACAAAAAAATAGAAAATAATACAAATGTAAACCAAATGGAGAATAAAAAATTCTGACATGGTGGCTGGTACGATGGATGGTAAATTTGATGGATGCTCTTCAAGGGTTTGGTGGATCAGGCAAGCATTATAGATGGTTCAATTTTTTGCAAAACTAATGCAAAATACCTGCATTCAGAAGCCTTTCCTACTTGCTCATATTACAGCCTTAAAATGTATTACTTCCCTACAGAAAACATACTTGTCATGTAATCATTAAATCACCACTGCGTTTTGTTTGACCTTGAAAGTAGTCCATTTTGTCAAAAAATTCTTAAAGGGGATTTGCCAAGATGAAAGTTTCTTACCTCTCTCCTTAGCACAGGGAGAATGCCAACAAATCATGAGTCATGAAGCTGCAGGGCTAAGAGGGAGGGGGTGAGTGAGGAATCCAAGGGAGTGTCTCAAAACTTAAGTGAAATAATAAACAGTACAACAGTGGATTCTCAATACAGCAAGACAAAGCCTCAGACTGCACTCTCTACCCGGTGCCTTAAAAGCTCATTCATTTTGCCTGTCATCAGATAAGAAGTGTTTCACGCAAGCGCGGCCTGTCAGCTCCTGGGTCATGTCTAGTGCAAGCTTTGAGTTAACTAAGGGGGATTGAGACATGCTATAGCTCTCAGAGTCTTCACTTTTTTTAATGACATATATTTAGAAAAGTGATTAAATACCATTTTGGAGGATCCCACGTCAACATTACATGGTGGCAAAACCCCTTTAAGGTCTGGCAGCAAGTCAAAGGACTGTGCAAGGACACATGTAGAAATGGGAATAAAAGTCAAAAGATGTATGTAGAGATCTCATAGGAAAAATACAATTAGGTTGGCTGTGGGAAGATTGCTAGGTGGAGACAGTATTTAGGCTTTAGGAGGAAACACCAAATGCAAATATGATACACTTTAGATGGTGTTGTTACATACTAGGAACTAGAACAGAATTACCAAGTAGAGTCGACGCATGATGTCAAACTGGATCTGGCCACAATTTGTCAAAAGCTTAAGGAACAGTGTCATTGAGAAATTTTCTGGATCTTTCAGAAGTAGAGCATGCTGTATATGTTCTTTGGAATGATCTGGCAGGCCAAAATGTGAGACAACTTCCTAATCAATGATACGGACAAGCTAAACAATGACAACAGCATAATGAAACAGTTGAGTGTCCAAGGTTTACTGACCAGAACATTTCATTATCAGTCAAATGAGTTCATTTATTTCCTGGGAACTAGGTAATAATAGTCATACATTTGTTTTTCCTTGCAGATACACTGAAAGTAATTTTAAGTAAACCAAACTCTCCTATCAGTATACATTTGGGTATACGAAAAGAGAGTGAGCCAAATAAAGAGGAAGAAGATAAGTAAAAAAACAAATGAATCGCTGAGGGAATATTAACATGCTGAAAAACCTTCATGTCAGCAAAACATACAAAAACCTTAGCACCCATGAAAATCTGCTCTAAATTCACAATGGATAAAATATACTCACTTGCTTTACGGTTACAACCATCTAACATCAGCTTTATTTTCCAAAAACATATCTACAATAAATGTTTTGGCTTCAAATAAAATATAAAAAATCATGCTATTACTCCTTAAAAAGGCATCACCAATTACTTTACACTTGTGCTTTAAACTTTCTTTTGGATTTCTTTTGGCTTTATGGAGCTTTTTCAAAGCAGGCCATAGTATATGTGCAACAGCAATTCAATATTTCAATTCCATTTTATCCCATATATTATGCTGCTGTTCTTATGTTTCTTGTAACAAAAGAAGTAAAGAATAATATATGATTAAGTGGCGCTGAATTGTTAGATTGCTACTGCTCGTATTCTATGGACTGTGGTAAAAAAAAGTGAAAGTTTTTTTTTTTAGGATAATAATTAGCTTTTAACGTGTACGGAGAGATAATCGAAGACTTTTTCTAAATACATTGCTTTGTTGATTTTTCTTTGGAGAGGAGATAAAGAAGATTTTATCTCCTCTTAGAGCACACAGGTTTCTCTGGTTACGACCATCTCTCTCACTGCTCGCTCTTATCTCTCATTGCTCTAAGCTGCCGTCACTCACTCAGTCCATCCATGGAGAGTCACCCCCAGAGTCTTATCTCTATTAATGGACTTTGAAAGCTTCTCATTTAGCTAAGTAAACACCCTTTGGGGATCTGCAGCCTATGAGCTGCACTTCATAAATCTCTTGCAATAATTGTCAGTGTAACAGGATTACATCTAGGAATATCAGAGCTGATACAGTGGGGGGGGGGGCCTATTCAGTCAACAACCAATTTTGCAAGGTCTCCCACTTAAAAAGATGAGAGAAGCCTATAATTGACATCATAGGTAGACCTCAATTATGAGAGACAAAATGAGAAAACAAATCCCGAAAATCACATTGTCTGATTTGGCAAGAATTTATTTGCAAATTATGGTGGAAAATAAGTATTTGGTCACCTACAAACAACCAAGATTTCTAGCTCTCACAGACCTGTAACTTCTTCTTTAAGAGGCTCCTCTGTCCTCCACTCATTACTTGTAGTAATGGCTCCTGTTTGAACTTGTTATCAGTATAAAAGACACCTGTCCACAACCTCAAAAAGTCACACTCCAAGCTCCACTATGGTGAAGACCAAAGAGCTGTCAAAGGACACCAGAAACAAAATACTTTATATATACATACACACAATATATATTGTAAGAAGGCACAAGGTGCGATTGTTGACGGACGATACGTGTCACCGATCTGTCCGAGGTCCGTGAAAAAAAGCCCATTTATTCTGGTGTCAGCGGCACAGCACTGACTGACACTATAATTTAGTTTGACCAGTTTAAATTGCAATCCACAGGTAAATGCTGCAACAAAGAGAGGCTTTCTCCTTAAAGGTGTTTTCTCACCATTCAGTTTCACAGCCAGCTTTAGATTCACACCTGTGGTTCTGGATCTATAGCAGCGACTGACACATCAGCTCTGCTATTCAATACAAGAAAATGATAGGCAACAGCATGTCCAATTTTTACCCTCAAGGAATATTCATTACAGCAAAGAAAGGTTACATACTCCACAAACAAGGTGCAACGTTTCAGCTCCAGTGAGCCTCCCTCAGGCAGACATAATGGTATATCCAACATGATCACAATTTATACTAGTTCTCATTATCATAACACCAATCACATGTCAGTACTACAAAACGTCATTGTGTTTAAGGTGCTCATACAACTACTGCACAAAATGTGAAAATGTGTGTATATACAGTACAGACCAAAAGTTTGGACACACCTTCTCATTCCAACAGTTTTATGTATTTTCATAACTATAAAAAATGTAGATTCACACTGAAGGCATCAAAACTATGAATTAACATGTGGAATTATCTACTTACCAAAAAAGTGTGAAACAACTGAAAATATGGCTTATATTCTAGGTTCTTCAAAGTAGCCACCTTTTGCTTTGATTACTGCTTTGCACACTTTTGACATTCTCTTGATGAGCTTCAAGAGGTAGTCACCTGAAATGGTCTTCCAACAGTCTTGAAGGAGTTCCCAGAGATACTTAGCACTTGTTGGCCCTTTTGCCTTCACTCTGCGGTCCAGCTCACCCCAAACCATCTCGAGTGGGTTCAGGTCTGGTGACTGTGGAGGCCAGGTCATCTGGCATAACACCCCATCACTCTGCTTCTTGTTCAAATAGCCCTTACACAGTCTGGAGGTATGTTTGGGGTCATTGTCCTGTTGAAAAATAAATCGTGGTCCATGCAAAACCGGATGGAATAGCATGCTGCTGCAAGATGCTGTGGTAACCATGCTGGTTCAGTATTCCTTCAATTTTGAATAAATCCCCAACAGTGTCACCAACAAAGCACCCCCACACCATCACACCTTCTTCTCCATGCTTCACGGTGGGAAACAGGCATGTAGAGTCCATTCGTTTACCTTTTCTGCATCGCACAAAGACACGGTGGTTGTAACCAAATATCTCAAATTTGGACTCATCAGACCAAAGCACAGATTTCCACTGGTCTAATGTCCATTCCTTGTGTTCTTTAGCCCAAACAAGTCTCTTCTACTTGTTGCCTGTCCTTAGCAGTGGTTTCCTAGCAGCTATTTTACCATAAAGGCCTGCTGCACACAGTCTCCTCTTAATAGTTGTTGTAGAGATGTGTCTGCTGCTAGAACGCTGTGTGGCATTGACCTGGTCTCTAATCTGAGCTGCTGTTAACCTGCGATTTCTGAGGCTGGTGACTCAGATGAACTTATCCTCCGCAGCAGAGGTGACTCTTGGTCTTACTTCCCTGGGGCGGTCTTCATGTGAGCCAGTTTCTTTGTAGCGCTTGATGGTTTTTGCCACTGCACTTGGGGACACTTTCAAAGTATCCCCAATTTTTCGGACTGATTGACCTTCATTTCTTAAAGTAATGATGGCCACTCGTTTTTCTTTACTTAGCTGCTTTTTTCTTGCCGTAATAGAAATTCTAACAGTCCATTCAGTAGGACTATCAGCTGTGTATCCACCTGACTTCTGAACAACACAACTGATGGTCACAACCCCATTTATACGGCAAGAAATCACACTTATTAAACCTGACTGGGCACACCTGTGAAGTGAAAACCATTTCAGGTGACTACCTCTTGAAGCTCATCAAGAGACTGCCAAGAGTGTGCAAAGCAGTAATCAAAGCAAAACGTGGCTGCTTTGAAGAATCTAGAATATAAGACAGATTTTCAGTTGTTTCACACTTTTTTGATAAGTATATAATTCCACATGTGTTAATTCATAGTTTTGATGCCTTCAGTGTGAATCTACAATTTTTATAGTCATGAAAATACAGAAAACCGTTTGGAAGAAAGGGTTTTCCAAACTTTTGGTCTGAAACTGAAATATATTAAAAATAATTATAAAAAAAAAATTTATAAAAAAAAATATTATATAAGTTATATAAAAAAAAAATTAATTATATATATATTTTTATAAATAAATTATATATATATAATATATACATACATACCACAAAAATACCAAAAAGGGAAAAAAAGGTTTATTTTAATTAGGGATCATTTGGATATACCATTATTTTTGCCTGAGGGAGGCTAAACGGGAGCTAAAAGGGGTTTGCACCTTGTTTGTGGAGTATTAAAAACCTTTTTTGCTGAATAAATTTTCCTTGGGGGAAAAAAATTGGACATTTTTTTGCCTATCATTTTCTTGTTTTTGAATACAAAAGCAATGGTCTTTCACTCTTTTAAAAGCCAGAACCCCCAGGGGGTGATTCTAAAGCTGGCTTTTAAAACGAATGGGAAAAACACCTTTAAGTAAAAGCCCTCTCTTTGTTGCACATTTATTTTTGGATTGCAATTTGCCAGTGCCTATCATAAGTGATATTTAAATTTCATTTCCCCAGTGCTTTTTCCCCTTTCCCCAAATTCCCCCTTTTATTGTATTGTTGAAATAAGACTCCTAGATCGTAGACTACTCTCTAGTTTTAAAAAAAAAAAAAAAAAAAAAAAAACCCCCGCCCAGTATTTGCACTTTTTTTCGTGCCGTGCAAAACCGGCTGGGGGTTTGGGTTTTCCCGCGATTAGTGAAGAAAAAGCCCCCCCCTTTCCCCCAAAAAATTTAAACATGTTCCCTTTCCGTCCAAAACCTTTGGGGGTTAAGAATAAAAAATTTCTATTTTTTTTCCGGGCCGGGGGGCCGGGGGGTCAAAAAACCCCGCCGGGGGGAGAACCCGGGGGGTTTGGGGGCTGCTGCGTTTTTTTTCCCATAAGACCCGGGGGGTTTCCCGGCCCCTTTCAAAACAAAAAAATTTCGAAAAATCGGGTAAAAAACCCGGCCGGGGGGAAAAAGCCCAAATTGATTACTAAATTTTTCCAAAACCCCTTTTTCGATAAGTGAAAAAAGTTTGCGGGTAATAAAGGCAGTTTAAATTTGGAGCGCTGTTAAAACTGCCCCAAAAAATTTGAAAACTGTGGGGAAAGCACCCTTAGGAAAAGGCGATAAATTATTAAAAATTGAGGGTTTGACTTCCCTGCACCCCAGACAAAAAGCAAAAGAAATAACACTAAGTTTAAGTGCCCCCCTTCATAAAAGCCCTTGAAAGTTTCCACTAACTTTTGGGCGCTGCCACAGGGGGGCCGGGGTTGCATGAAAAACTAGTAGCAGTGAGGGGTTAAATCCCTTTTATTGAAAAAAAATGTAATGGAAGAAATAAAAGAATACACATTTTTTTATGAAGATGCTGGACAAACCCTTTCCCTTGAAACACTTCCCAAAAACCCGGGTTCCGCTGGGAATTTTACTTGGGGGAAAAACCTTTGTGAAAAATACACCGGGAGGACAAAAAACCTTCCGAATTGGGGGGGCCATACAAATTTTTTAAAATTTTTTGTTTTCACAAACCGGGTTTTTTTTAAAAAACCCAAAGTTTTATGCTCCCACTTTCTCTGCAATTGTGGGGGGTTTCCCTGTACACGGGGTTTGACATTTCAGCTTTTGCTCCCCCTCCTTTTATTCTAGTAAAACCCTTTAGAGGGAAAATTGGTGATTAACGGATTTTGAGAACAAATGCACGGGCCCCAAGCAAATAAAAGGAACTCCCAAAGCTATAACCCATAGGAAAGGGAACCAAACAGGGACTAATAAGGTAAATTAACATCACAATTTTAATCGGGGGGTAATTTAAAAACCCCAAAGATAACTTTGGCCCCCCAAACTCTAAACCTGAGTAGGGACAAGGCACTGATCTCTCCCTGTTGAATATCTCTACAGAGCTGAAGTTTCGCAGTAAGCTCCTGTCCTGCTGATAAGACACAGCGGGGAGGGGACATCCCCCACCGGCTACTGCAAGAGCAAGAGGGGGGTTCAGTAAAGAAAAAACTATTTTAAAACCCAAGCAGGACATAAAAAGGGGTTTATTTTTTGAACAACAAAATAAAGAAAATGAATGTTTTTTTTTAATAATTTTTAAATTTAGCTTTCCCTATTTTTTTTAAAAGCAAATTAATGAGAGGGAATCCCCCCCTTTAAAATTTAAATGACCGGGAGAAAAACAGTAAAGAGCATTTTTGGAAATTAAAGGGCAATATTTAAAAATTTCATTTCAAAATTTATTATTAGGGGGGCCTATAAAAGACTGTTTATTACGTAAGAATAAGAGAGCATCAATTAATGTAAAATTACTTTCATCGTACACTCATTCTCACAGGACATGAAGCGTTTTTTTTTTAACCCCTTAAACCCGACCCCCCCACCGTCTTTTGACATGATGGGAGTCTTTTAAATTGGGTTTTTTTGCGCCCCAAGTCCCGGGCAGCGGGCCCCTGGAAACGGGGCCCTTTTACTACACACCCTTTTCCCCCAGCAAAAGCCCTTTAAGCATGGGGGGATTGGGGAAATCTCCGTTTCCCTGGTGTTTAAAACCCTTTAAAGTTGTCACCGGCGGGGCCGGGGAATCAAAGGGTTTTCCCGGTTTGGGTGGGGTGATCGGGACCCCCTTGGGCCCCCAAAAGAGACCGGGGAAAAGGGGCTTGCACATTCCCCCTTTGGGGAAACCTAGAAAAACCCCCCAAAGGGGGGGGGGCGGGTTTTTAAAGAAGCCAGCAATCGGGACAGACTGGTGCTCCCCTTTTTTCACTGGCCTTTGTTTCAGAGGGATCCCAGATTAAAATGTATTAGCATATTTGAATATGCAAGTACTTTACAATTTTAAAAAAAAAAAAAAGAAACCCAGTTACCCCTTCAGGGATTTAAAAACAAAAGTAAAAAACAAAAAAAGTAAAAAAAAAATAAAAAAAAAAAAAAAAAAGGATTAATATTTAAAAAAAAATTTTTTGTGCAAAACATTACACGCACAAAAACACCTTTCACATTTTTAGGAAACCATACAACGGGGAAATTTAACCCGGGGTTTTAAGTGTTAAAAAGGGGAAGTGTGAAAAAATTTTTAAAAAAAAAAAAAAAAAAAAAATTTAAAAAAAAAATTCCAATCTTTTTATAAGTGAATTTTAAACTATTCCCCCATAAATACAACTCGCTCAAAAAAAAACGAGGCCTCTTTATAACAGCGTCCTTTTTGAAAAAAATAAAGTTACCCCGGGATTTAAACGCAAAGAGGCAAAAACAAAAAAAATTTTTTCGGGTTAATTTAAACTAACTTTCAGGCTTTGGGCCCTTAAAGGGGGTTTAATCAGCACACAGTATTCACTCTAATATGACATAGAAGACCAGGCACAATGACATGCACAACATGAATCTGTCAGCTCTTTTTGAAAAAAAAGGGCCCCTCAAAAACTTTCGAATACCCAAACATAACCCCAAGATCAAAGTGAGTGGTAAAACATAATTGTTTCAAAGACTGGTCTGCAGGAATTTAAAAAAAAAAAAAAAAAAAGCATTATCCCTTTAAGAACTTTCCCTCTTTTTTTAAGCTGTCAAAAAAATTTTGGGGTTTTTTCAAAAGCAAACACTTTAAAATTAGTTTGGGGCTTATGGACTAGAGAGGGGGCCCAAAATTTCCTCAAAAATTCCGTTTTGGGCCCATTTTCGCCAAATTTTTTCCCGACAAAAATAAATTTCGGTCCCAAAATTCGGGACAAAACCTTTTTAAAAAAAGCAGCTTTTTTCCAAAGGCCCAAAAGGCCGGGCAGGGGGGTGTAAACGTTTGTGCCATGCTTAAATATGCAGGGGGGCCCTTTGGTTGGTTTTCATACAATGTTGTTTTTTTAGTATGAAAAAACGCGGGGATAAAAACGCCGCCGCTCTTAGAATCGTTTCACTAAAAAATTTCCCCTGGGCACTTTAAAAAGGGCAAAACCCACCAAAAAAAATGAAGGGGGAATGTGCCTGATTAAAATCATCCCGCGAAAGCTGGGGAAAAAAAAAAGCTGAGAGCTCAGGTGGGAAAATTAGTGACAAAATTTTGGGGGGTTCGGGGCAGCCAAGCCACCCCTTAACAAATTTGGGACAATACATTTCTGGAAATTTGGGAAAAAAAAGGAGGGAAACCACAAATGGCTCAATGACTGGGGAGCGGGTCCGGCCAAACCCGCATGAGGTCAGGCATGGCACAATTGGGCAAATGGGGGGAGGACACGGGGCCAAAAAAAAACAGCCACAGCAAAACATGAGGCAGGAAAAAGGGGGCCAAAAAATTGGACAAGTGGTGAAACAAAAATTAGAGCCAAAAGCACAGATGAAAGGGGGGCCCCGAACAATTTGCACCAAAAGAAAATTCTGGAGGTGGCAAAAAAAAATTTGGGGCCCCAAAAGTGGCACAATACCAAAAGGGGAGGTCACAAAAGCAGCAGTATGAGGGGGGGGTTTTTAAACCGGGTGGGAAAACAGGGGGGAAAACCCAAAAGGGACTGAAGGGGAACGGGAAAGGTTTTGGGAAAAACAGGACAATGCACAATGGCACATGTGGGAAGGGGAGTCCAAAAAAACCGCTTAAAGAGGTCGGGGAAAGTGGCACAATGACATTCTGGAGGTGGGAAAACGGAGGAAAACCACAGAAAAACACAATGACTGAACGGAGGTCACTGCGGGAAACAGAATGATGGTCAAAGGGATTTGGGACAATGGGAAAAGGGGGAGGACACCGGGACAGCCAAAAGCAGCAGCATGGGGGGTCAGAAAGTGGCACAATTTACATTTTGGAGGTAAAACAGTATTTTTGGCCAAAAGTGGGGGGGCACAATACAACAGTTGGGAGGGGCACGGGAGGGGTTTAAAACAGCACATGAGGTCAAAAGTGGCCAAAAATGGCATTTCGGAAAATTTGGAAAAAAAAGGAAAGGAAAACCACAGGAAATGGCAAAAATGACTGAGAGCGGAGGTTTACGGCGGCAGCAGGGATGAGGGCAGGCAGTGGCACAATGACACGTGTGGAGGACCTTGGGAGCCGCCACAGCAGGGAGCATGAGGTCAGACAGTGGCACAATGACAAATTTTTGGAGGTGGCAAAAAAAGGAGTAGGGCCAAGACTGGGGACAAAGAACAGAGATTTGAGGTGACCCGGGGGGCAGGGGGGGAACACAAAAGGTCCCGAGAGTGGCACAATGACACGTGGGATGTCCCCGGCAACCCGCAATAGCAGCAGCAGCCCTGAGGAAAAAGATGGCCCCAATGACCCAAATGTTGGGGGTGGGGGCAATACCATCCCTGGTAAAAAAAGGGGGGTAAAGGGAGATGGGGAAAATGGCAGCAAGGGGTGGGGTGGCATCAGGCGGGGGCGGCATCAGAATATTTTGGGGAGAGGCAGGGAGTTTGAAAAACCCAAGGGCGACGCCTTAAATCATTGGGTGAGTGGGGAAAAACCCTGGGCCCCGGTCCACACCTGATTCAACGGACAAAGGGGGCAGTCGTTTCCCCATTTCCCCCCTGACAAACGGGTTCTCCTTGGGGTAACGATGGCCCCCCCTCCGCAACCCGAACACCCGCCCCTGATGCCAAACTACTGGGCCGGGCAGACACTTCTCCCCTGCAAATCGGGAAGTTTTTCGGCCCCAACCCCAAACCATTTGGCTGCCCAGTTTGTCCCCGGGATCTTCTAACTGAGGGGGGCAGGTGCTGGTTTCCCAAATAAAGGGCCCCAACCTGTTTTGGGTTTAGGGACTGCCCAGTCCCCGCTGCTGAAAAGGGGGGTTTAAAGGAAGCTGCTCACAGGACCTCCAGACTTAGGTTAATTTCTGGTGGGCTGGTTAAATTTTCTCCCACCCCCCCCCCTTCTCCCAGGGAGCCGGGCCGTAGGGGAAAAGTGAGCGCTTGGGGGAAACCCCCCCGGGCAGACCTGTCAGAGGGGGGGACGAGCCGCAACCCTAGGGCGGGGGGCCAACTGTTTTTCGGAGGATTTCCCTAAAGTAAATTTTTAGTTTTTTCCTCCCCCCAAAGCTGGGAAAAAAAGGGTTCCCCCTTTTTGGACCGGTAGCGAGGTTCCAAAAGGGGGGCAAAAGCCCGGGAAAATCCCTCCCCAAGCGAGTGGATGCCCCACTATTCGGCTGGGCCACTGCCAGGCAAAAAGGAATGGCTGCGGCCATCGCACAAGTGACTCCGAGGGGCTCCCTTGGGCCTCCATTTCCACTGTAAACTGCTCCAGGTGCTTGGGGGTCAACGCCCTCGTCTTTTCCCCCTCCATCCACTCCTCCCCCTCATTTTTTAACCAGACAATTGCTTCTGCTCCCCCCCAAAGTCCTCCTCCCCTCCTTCCTCCATTTCAACCCCACCGGACTCAAAGTGGCCACGGGTGAGTCGCCAAGGGCCCCCAATCCCCTGCCCAGGAAAAAAGATTTTCAGCATCTGTTTTCCCGGACCCTAAGCAGGGGGAATGACGTTATTCATCCCCGGGAAATCCCGGCGACTGCCCAAAAAACGGGGCCTCCTCAATGGCCTCAAAAAACGGGAGGGTCACGCAGAGCTGCCCCTGGTTTACAACAAAATTCACAGGGGGGTACTTCATGTCCGCCTGGATCATCAAAAATATTTAATTTCCTTTCTCTGTTTATACAGTTGGTCCCCCCCCCAAAATGTCAGGCCGGGGAAATTTCCCGCGGGGGAAACATCGCATATCAATTTTGTGTTGGGGGGGCCGTTCTGGGGGCCCCCCTGCAACCCCGAGGAGGGTGTTCCCCGGCTTTTTTACAAAAGGGATAAAAGTGCCTGCACATTTCCGGCCATTTTCAAAATGTTCTGAAAATCGGTGGGGAAAACTTTAGGGAAAACCCTTTCACAACCAGGGTTTAACACCGGGGGCGCCATGCAGGGGGCCCTGGGGAAACCCCCCCCCCTCGGGTGCAGCGCGGAACCACCCTTGGGGGTTCCCCCATTGTCCCCCCACCTTGGTTCAAATTTTCCCTTTTGGCGGGGGAGGAAAAGCCCCACCATTAAAAAATTTCTTTTTGCATGGCGAAGCCAGTTCCTCCCCCGTGTGGGCTTTGTTCCCGAGGCAAACCAGGTGTAGAACTGGGGTTACACCGCTGTGCCCTAAAAACATGTGTTTTTGATTGAAAAAAAAACAGTACTTGATGGAGGCTGAGAAGGGGGGTGATGGTGGAGGGGGAAAGGGGGACATTGGCGCAGGTTTCAGCAGTTTGAAAAACGGGGGGATAAAAGCCCGGGGCCCCCTGTCCCCAAATTGTTTGGTATGCCTGGGCAGGAAGCACAATTTACCCCGTGGGGGCCCAAAGGACATGGAAAAAGGGCCCGACCCCTATTTTCAGCTCCAGGGCCCCCTTTTCCCCTTTCCGTGCATCTTGGGGAAAAAACCCATAAGCTAAGGAAAGGCCCACCCTTTCTGGGGTTTTAAAACCAAAAATGAAAATTTCGGAAATGGGGGCCCTTTTTGGAAAAGGGAAAATTTCGGGTTGGAACCCTCCATCTCCCGGGTCGGCACAAGCCATTATTTTTTCTGATTGGGGCAGGAAATCCAGGGACTTTCAATACCAAACCCAAATTTTGGGCAGGAAACACGGTCAGCTTTTTTTCCCTTAGGGTTTGGTTTGGGCCCATACTGTTTTTTCTTTGCAAAACGCCTCGCTGAACGACTTTCTGGGGGCCATATTTGGGAAAGGGGCAGGAGGGATCCCGGGGCCGGGGAGATATGTCAAAGAGAAAACAGCCGCCTTTTGCAAAAGGGGAAAACCTTTACTGGCAGCAATTTCATGCTTTCCAAAAGGGGCGCTTTTCGGCCGGGCGGCAGGGGTGGCCACCACATCTAGCCAAAGTTTTTTTTACCCCCCCCCCCCCAGGATTGGGGACCCCTGGCATTGTTGAAAGCAGGGGCCCTTGGGGGCCAACCGTTAGCTCCCGGCCACCGCTTCACTTTCTGCCCCCCAGATTCTACATATACCCATAAATTTGGCTCCTCCGTTGGGCTTTGCAAAGAACTGCCACAAAACCCCCCCCAAATAAACGGGGTTTTACCCGGGCCCAAAGCTCCGCACTGGGGTGACAAAAGCCGCCGCTGGGCCCGGGCGCCCCAAACCCCCCGCCGCTTTTTTTTTCTTTCTTGGACCCGAAGGGGGGTTTTTTACCCCGTGGCCGCTTGGCCCCCCAACCCCCAACGCTTGGGTGCTTCCTTTCTGACAACACGGCCACACCCCCCCCCACTTGTGGGCTTTTTCTGCGCCTTCCCAAGCTGACCCCCTATCACCTGACGATGATGAAAACCCTTTCCCTTTACCCCGGGGGGCCCCAAATCCGCGGTCCGGGGTACACCTCAACTATTTGGTTTTTTTTCAACTCACTGCGGGCCTCATCACCCCGGTTTTTGGGATCCAGGCTGACCCTCCAAAAATGTACCCTCCCCGTCCCCAACCCCACATCTATACTTTTTCCCGCCTAAATGCAAGAAGCAGGGGGTAATTGGGGGGCCCCAACTTCGGGCCAAGTAAAACTGCTGACTGCCCTCCTCAAATTGTTCATCCCCCGCTAAAAAGTGGCGCTGAGCCCCAAACCACATAGTAATCCCCTGGCTGAGGGAACCGGAAAGGGAAAAGGGCGGGGCTGAGGGCAGGGGGGAGTTTGCTGGGCCCGCTTCCCCCGGGCCATGCCAAACAAGGGTTTTTTGGGCCCAGAACCCCCACCGACTCTTTTTGGCTGGGGGTTGTCAGATGTCATCTGGGAGGGAAAGGGGTGACCTAGTAACCAAACAAGAACCCTTGGGTTTCTGAAAAACACACCCCCGGGCCCCTAGAGACAGCGGCAGTTGTGGCCTTTAACCGAGTGACCCCCCGCTGCGACGTCCCCTTCGGTGCTGGGGGGACCTGGCCCTGTTCCGGAAAAGTTTTTTTGCCACTGCCACTCCGGGAGTGCAGACCCGCCACCTTCTTTTTCTGACATACTGTTTGTTTTCAAAAATTTTACCCGACAAGGGTTTGATTGGGGTGAATCTGTATATTGGGTAAAAAACCCCTGTTTTTTTTTACTCCCAAAATTTGGGAAACCCCGGAAAAAAACTTTGGGTTTAAACCCCTTTGGGTATAAAATTTGCGCTCCAAAAAAGGCCAGAAAAAATTTTTATTGTAAAGTGTCGTTTAAAAAAACTGTTTTGGTTTTTTCTAAATTAAAAAAAAAACCAAAAAGGGTTAATTAACCCTTTGGACATGAATTTGGGCCAACAGGAAAAATTTTATTTTAATTTTGGGGTTTGGAAAAAGCGTTTTTTTTTGTCACACAAACCCGCAAAAAAAACGCTTTAAATTAACCCCGGATGTAAATTGCGCCAAAGAATTGAGCTCACAAACTAGTAGCTTTGTAGCGGGTTAAAAATTGGGCGTACAAAAGAGCAGGTAAAAACCACGGTTTGGGGTCGGTGAAAGGCGGGTTTAAAAAACCTTTCTTTTGAATTAGGGTACCAAAAAAAAATTTTAATTTTCCCCCGGATTTTTAAAAGCGCGCCGGGCCCCCTAAAAGCGAGGTGGGTTCAAGACAGAAAAGGGGCCGCCAACACCGGAAAATTTTTTAAAAATTTAAACCCCTTTTGGCCAAAAGGGAAAAATTTTTTTGCCTTGGGAAGGTTTTTTTGGGTAGGACCCAGCAAAAAACCCAATTTAAAAAACCCTTTGGGGAAAATTTGGTAAAATTGGAAAAAAAATTTTTAGGAAAGAGAAAAGCGTTTTTTTAAGAAACCAAAAGGGAAATGGCTTAGATCCCCAAATTTCGGGAAATGAATGTATATGGCATTCCCTTTCCGGTTTTGGGCCACCAAAAGGATTTCAAATCCAATACCCCCCCAAAAAATTTTAAATAGAACCTTTAAAAGAACAGTCCCCTTTAAAAACAAGGGTGAGGAAAACCCACAGAAATCGCTATAAAAAATTCAATTTCCTTCAGTAAGAGGGAATTTACCGCCGGGACAACCCTTTCCCCGATGAGCACAGTGGGAAAGGATTGTGAGCTCCCGGGCCCTCCCAGCCCGACTTATATACCCCGGGGGAACCCTCACAGAATCCCCCCCCCCTTTTCGATTGGCCCCCTTCAAAAAAAATTTCAAAAAATGTCCCTGCAGGGTAAAAACCCCTTTTTCCCCCAGAGTTCCCCTTTTCCCCATTAGCGCCATTTTGGGTCCGCAGCCATTTTTTTCAATCAAAACACACCTTTCCCCTTTTTTACCCCAAGTAAACCCCAAAGTTCGACTTCGTTCCGGAAACCCAAGTTTCCTTTAAATTCTAAACTAATTTCCCCTTCGTTAGAATCAAATTCCCCTCTTTAAATTTTTTTACCTTTACAAGGGAACTAAAGCTATTATGAAAAATGCCCATAGAGTATAAAAAAGGAAATTTTAAAAAACTTGCTTGTTTTTTTAAAACTGTGTCTTTTTCTCTTTGGGGATTTTGGGGTGGCCGGCAATCACTGCCTTTTTGTTTTTAACACATCCAAAAGTTCCCCTGCTGTGCAGCCTTTGCTCGTTAGAACAGATTGGCTAATTGGCAGCCTCTTCATATAAGTACCTAGTTTTTGGGAGCAAAGAAAGGGTTTTTTGATTGCAGAACCCTTGGTTTTTTTTTGTGCCCTTTTGTTTCCCAAAAATCTAGTAATGTTATCTGTGGATCCAGCCAGTCAAGTTTTGTTTGCTGAATTCTAGAAATAGATAGTATTCTCTATGCATTCATCTAGATTTTAGTTATTGTATATTTGCTTCAGTCTCGTTTAGCGTTACTTTAGTCCTTGTGTTTATTTCTGAGAACGATTTCACAGTTTGTTAGTATTGTTTATTTAGGAGTTCTATGTTGGTTATTTCTGGGCTTTAGCACCACCTTGCTGTATCAGTCAATTGCAACTTAGGGACATTGTCAGGGATACCTTTTAAGGACAGTGAAGGGTCAGTGTTAGGGTAAGCTTTGGGGAAAGCTTCAGAGGGAGTTGAATTAAGTACTCATTGTCATTGTCCTGCTTCTAGATATAAGTCAATCGATCTGTGACTCTGCAGTCCTCTACATTGTTCTGCAATTCTGTCATCTAATGGTAAATTTCTTCGTTTTGTACGTGATATATGCTTCATATGAGCATTGCATGTGGCTGCTAGGTTGACTATCATTTGACTCTATTAAGTTTAGTATTGTTGTCTAGAGTCAACCAGCGTCGTTACACTTGCATTTCCAATCCAATTAATAATTTTGGAGCATCCTTTCTTAAAACGGTGGATTTGCTGTTCACACTCTAATGCTGTCCAATCAGTCTCATACTATTTAGAAATACCCCTGTTTTGACAAGAGGCGTTACTCCTGAGTGACTGCATTCCTAAAATGAGGATGGTTATGTTCTTTAGTTAGGACATATACAGGTCAATCTTCAGTGATTTCTCATAGCGATCAATGATTCTACGCTTACAATTACTGTGGTCTGTCTTCTGGTAACTACTTTCTTACTACAGAGGCAGAGTAGAGCCATCTAATCCTTACGCAAATATAGTATTGTCTCTAATTCCAAAGTTCTGTCGCTTTCATGTCACACATGATAAAACACTTCAGCACAGATCATTCTGTAAGACAAAGTTGTAACTTTAATCCCAAATCGGTGATAAAAACTCCACAAAGATCTGTCAGTGGCAATCTACAAATAATGATTTATAAAGTATTTCTTAGATTTGACAGCCTTGAAACTTTATCCAACAACATACACTAATAGGAAGCAGAGCTAGAGACTTAAGTGAGGGATTTATGGATTTCCCTTTTAATTCCACATGACATAAATAGACAGCACTGTGGGTCTGTGTCTGCTATGCTTTGTTTCATGGGACTTTTTAGCTCCCTGGGTTTATTTAACTAGCTCGTAATGTATAAACATGGAGTTTGGCAAAGACACGTGCAGTGGTCGACAATTAAAACCATTTGTAGGAGTATTAATATATTTCTCGTTGCTGCACTATTAAATGTACTTTAAAAGTAGAACATCACTAATATACTTTGCTTCTGTCTGGGGAATTAAAAAATAATCATATAAACATGTGAAAAAAATATATAGTGTAAATATTCAAGTAAAAGAAAACACGAAGTTAATAAAAATCTTCAGATCCTAGAAAGTGTTTAAGGGAGGCTTAACGGTATGTAAACCATCTTAACCATAACTGCAGTGAATTGAGAAAGCGTAGGTGTCGTCTGCTAGCATATGCTTGCCAGTGGTAAATTACAATGCTAAACAGTCCCTTTAACGTGAAACTTCATAACCCTTCTGCATAAGCCTACAAATAGAACCAAGAAGGAATACACAATTACACTTATGCAAAACAGTCAGTGAGGTCTGAATGGCGGGTAAATCCTCACACCAACCAATTTATTGGTGGCTCTCCTCAAGGAGAGATCTTTCTCCCTTCTAAGCTATTTTCACCTCTCACCCAGCCAAACCAGTGAGTTCTACGCTGCACTGACGAAGGGCAAAAACCCCGAATCAGCTGTCTGCATCTGAACTTAACTGGTTTGGCTCAAATCCTTTTCACTTTGCAAAGCTCCTGCGAGCTACATTGTGAATTGCGGATAACTACATCCAATAGAGTGCGCTGTGGAGTTCCTCAGCTCTTTTCCCACTACTCAAAAAAGTTAGGGATATTTGGCTTTTAATTGAAATTTTAGAATAAACAAAATGTTTTTCTTTTTTTTTTTAAATGAACTATATGAGACCATCCCTTACCTTTAGAATGCACATGTCCTACATTTCAATGTTTCAGTACTTTTTGCACAACTTGTTTATCTCTGACAAGAAGCTTAATGGCAAGATCCGCAACAGGTGTTTGTTCCTTGAATCGCCCAATAAATTTAGGAGCTCAATTTGATTTTGGATTTAAACAGTCCTCCTCATTATGCGGTCAACATTTTGACATCATGAGACCAAGACAACATCTTACAATTGATCAACAGTACCTCACCATTGCAAGGCTTCAAGCAGATAGAAGTGGCCACTGAGCTTAGAGTGTCACAGACTATCAGCAGGTTTCAACAGAGATTTAAGCCTGGAAGATTCACAGAAAGGCAAAGAAGTGAACGTCCTTTGGCTACATCACACATTGATGACTGCTTCATTGTAAACAATGCCCTGCGTAACTGGATGATAAGTGCTACACAACTATAAGCATGGGCCAGGGAGCACCATCGTCTTGCATGGGCCAGGGATCATCTACGATGGGCAAGGGACCAGTTCACTCTGAGCAGAAACGATGGCTGGCAATGACGCTGGGGACGTCAAGAAGAGTACTATGCAACAGCCACGTAAGACATCAGTCAGGTATCCTTGCTAGTCATCTAGCACACAGACTACGCTGATGTAAACAGTTACGAATTGTCCGACTTGACATTTGGTTGGCGCTCACCTCCTTTAAATGTCCCTGGAGTTGTGTGGCATTGATCATCCGGTTCCGCAGGGCATTGTTTACAATGAAGTAGTCATCAGTGTGTAATAGAGCCAAAGGAGGTTCACTTTTTACCTGTGATTCTTCCAGTCACACTGTATCTGTAACGCCGCACGCTGTGGTCTGACACCCGGACTGCAGCCACTCGCGCCTCCCGGTCCCCGGCGCCTCCCGTTCCGCGGACCGGGCACCCGACCCCAGGCACGGCCAGCCCCGGCATGCGCTGCTACTTACCCAGCCGCGTCCTGCTTCCTCCTTCAGCAGCGTGCGGCAGTCTCTGCTTTTGAGTGCACTATCCCGGCCTGCCACTAGGGGCGCACGCGAGCAGCTTTCTTAGATTTAAAGGGCCAGTACTTAATTGCCATTCCCTTTTCCACCTATGGCCTTGGGGCACGGGTTTTATAGGGATACCCCTTCCTGTCGTCGGGCCCATTTGTTGGTGTCCCTGCGTTAGCAACGTCGGTGTGCGTCTGCTAGCACTCTCTGATGGTTCTGTAATTTCTATGTTTCCGCTCCTGCCTTGCCAGTCCTGCCTAGCCAGTCCGGTCTACTCTGGTGCTACGCTCTGGTGTCCTGCCTACTCCAGTTCTACGCTTCGGTTGGCACTGTGTCCGCGCTTCCTGCTTCAGCTGTCACCGCTGGGTCCTGCATCGGGGGTAGCGACCTGGGGGATTCCCTGCAGCAAAGCCCATCCTGCCTTTCGGCGGGCTCTGGGGAAGACAAGGGGGGCCCCGTAGACTCCGCTCCCCGGCGTAGAGTACGCCAACTCCTAGCGGTGACTGGTGGATCCACTTCCCGCTCGCTGAGTGGTCCTGACAGTATCTCTATAACCAAAAGATCTCTAGAAGCTGTCACTGGTCAGGTGTTTTCATACTGGTACATTATATCTCCAAATAAGTAGAAAATATCATAAAAGGGGGGGGCAAAATATCACTCCTAAGTACACATAAATAACCAAAGTAAAGAAAAAGAGGACTCTATAATAATAAAATTGTTAATATTTTTTTATGGCAAAGAAAAATACAATAATGTAATAATAAATGTTTAAAACAAAGACAAGAGACAATAGCAAAAACTGACAGGTATTCTTACAAGTGGGAGAGCTAATTTACAATATATAAGATGTATATAATTCACATTCATCAGTAAAACATAGTAAGCATCATAGTAACCTATGTAAACATAGAAGAGAGGAACAAAAAATAGGTCGAAGAAAGACATAAAAAAGAAAGATGTCTTTATTTTGGTTATTTCTCTATCGCTGTTGCAACCCACTAATGACACTCTGACACTATAAGCTCAGTGGCCACTTTTATCTCAGAGCATCCTGCTAGAAGCTTCACAACGGCGAGGTTCTGTGGATCAATTGTAAGGTGTTGTCTTGATCTCATGATGTCAGACTGTGAACAGCATGATATCCTCACTGTTTAAGTCCCAATTCAAATTGATCCCCCTAAATTTATTGGGCGATTCAGGGATCAAACATCTGTTGGGAATTTTACCATTAAGCTCCTTGTTAGAGATCAGCAAGTAATGCAAAAAATACTGAAACATTGAACAGTTGGACATGTGCATTCTAATGTTTTGGTCTCATTTAGTCCATTGAAAAAAATGTTCAAGACATTTTATGTTTATCCTGAAATTTCAACCAAAAGTCAAATATCCCTAACTTTTTGTGAGTAGTGTATGTACAAAGCACAATAAAAATTCTCATCATTCATAGGGTCTCATAACAGGACTCATTGGATGCAACCCCGCAACTCAACTTATTGAATATAAAGATGTCTAGATCAGCCGATGTGCCTCAAAATTGAATAACGTTAAAAACTACCTATGGCCGTTCTTGATGCATCTTTCTTAGCAAATTGTGTTCCCTGTAAAATAACAATTCTGAACTATCTTACCTTATAACTTTGTGTTGTGCTGTTCCTTTATTATTCCTTCTAGTATTACTGAATCGGTCAGCTCAGTGTGTTTGTGCAGGTGTACACCCCTCTAAAACTAGAATGGTAACAGCCATTTGTATGTGAAACTACCCTAAAAGACTTCTCTGAGAAAACACAGATGCCCTGTTCTTATGCGGATGTGCAGCTAATACCTGCACTTCCTCAAATTCTAGTAGCATCTGAAGTACAGTTCTACTGTACTGCTACACATACTGTATTGCAATATGCACCTGAGTGTTGGATGCGTTTTACAAAAACGTATCCAAAAATGCTGTGTGAACATCCCCTTTTAAAAAAAAAAGAAAAAAGAGAGAGACCCAGCACGGAAGCGGGGGACCAGAAGAAATTAAGTTTTGGCTTTTTTTTTCTTAATGGGGCCCAAGGTGCTGCCTATTAGTTTTTCGAAAGAACTTGACAGCCGCTTTAATGTGTACCCGGCTGACACTTTTTAAAGACAACAAGCGGAGAACCTTCTCTTTTGCACTTTTTGCTAATATTGAGATTGAACCGACAGGGCTGCGTAACCAAACTGCATTCAGTCTGTGGCAAAGAAACACTCATAAAACTTTATTCAAAGCATCCAGTAGCCATTAAAGACATCAATGATGCCAGTAAAGGGATTTACGTGACCTCTGCCTGTGCTCATACTGGTACTGTACAGCTATCTACTTGTACTAAATTTCCAGAACTGCTCTCTATCAGTACCAATACAACTTACTCAAATGTAGACCAAGTAAGGGCAGACCCATTTTATCATCTGTGTATACTAAAAAGGCCCATAAAGAAGCTTTTGCCCTTAACAGAGGAGGTGACTAAAACTTTCCACAGCTCTTTCTTTTAATATATAAGGATTTGCTTTAACTGTATTAGTTATGCTATTTCTTTGACTTTGATCTCAGTTTTTCCTTATTTCATTTGACATTCTGGGGCTTTGAAAACAATTTTCAATATGATCTTATGTTCCAATATTTTTAAGTTACATTGTTGTCCCAGAATGAATAAATTATAATTTAAGGGAGCTCTGCACTTAATTTTACATAAGTTGCAACACAGGCAAAAAAAAGTTACTTACAAAAGATATTGAAGTAGAAAGTATTAACCTCTACACTTCTTTTTATTAGACAATTTCAAACACAGTGAAATAACAATTTGTTGCAAAATTAGCAGCGATCTATGTATACAAGGAATAGCAATTGGGAATAAGTGCGCTACAACTTTGAAAAATAATATCTCAACCAGAAAATAACTTTGTTTCATTTTCACCTAAAGTGGAAAATATAAAATCCTGTTAATTGATTCACAAAGAACAGAACCATTTAATATTTTATGAGACTCTTATTTTGCAATTACAGAAGTAACCCTTCTTTTAAGGCCTGAGATTTCTGGTCATTTAAATGGTCTAAAAACATAAGAAAAATCAAGACATTTTAAATATTAATATTAAGGGAAAGCGACAACTATTGCAGCTCTAAATCAATTCCTTAACAGTAGATGCAAACTTATTTAATAAAGATTTGTTACAATGTATGGTATTTTAAACTTAAAGAAAACAATACACTAAAACGGGTTTTGACATCACAGACATTTATGACATATTGATAGGCAAGGCCATCAATGTTAGGTAGGTATAGGTCCCACCTTTATGTTTAGTACATGTCCCCCAAAATTCTCCATTTTGAATGGAGAATTGGTGATGCTCGTACGGTCACTCTCCATTCATTGCCATTCATGGCAGTTCAGATTAAAAAGCATCTGCATTTGCCTGTACTTGGAACTCCCACTGGTTACTATGAGCAAAAGAGTGAGTTTTAGACCTAAACAGTTTCATACATGTGGCCCTAAATGTTCAAGTACGAGCAGAGCCCTATTCTAAACGTAGGTCCCTTAGGTGGAAGCTGCACCCATCTAACATTGATGGCATATCTAACTAATATGTCATCAATGTCTGTGACGACAAAATGCCTTTAAAGTAACTCTTTAGTTTCAGAAAAAACTTTGTAAAGACACAAAGAACTTACTATTTGCTTTCATATGACAATCCGGCAGCAAATGATCTTTAAATTACATTTATAAGGTCCTCAAAGAGTGTTAACAAGTGTCTACTATATGCTTTTGTATAAACCAGAGCAAGGAGGCTCCGTTCATGACTTCAACGTAGTAATATATGACAGAACCAGTAAAAATTCAATTCTTTAATAAATCTTCATTAAAAATGCAGACATTAAACCGTGCTATACAGTATGTCTATTTATAAACCAGTATAGAAGGCTTATACTCAGAATTTTTGTAGCGGCCGTCCATGCCAATCATTAATGTTCAATAACATCGCACCCAAACCGGTGAGCAGGAGACGCCTACATCCAAAGCAGAGCTGAACACACAACCGTGCGATGTTTCGGGGATAACTCCTCCCCTTCCTCAAGCTTGAAATTTATTTTTGCCGCTCTTACCCTTTATTCTACATACAGTAAGAGCCAGCACTCCACAGGTCTTGCTGAAACCTGTGGTGCACCAAGCAAGATAACTACCATAGTTTCAAGTCACTGACATGCTATGCTAATAACTTTTTTTTATTTCCAGTCTATGTATAGGTTATACACATTTGGCGCATTACTAAGTTCCGTAATGCGTCAAACACACAGGCGAGGCGCGTCGAACTTTAGATACCATTTATGAGCGCAAAAAAACCCCACTTTCATAGATTCAAGTGCATTATACACTTCGCACAATGCACTTTGACGCGCCTATTTGCATACATGTCTCCCTAGGTGTTAAAACCGAAAAAAAATATTTCAGATTTAGCTATATAGTCACCAAAATTAATTTTCTAGTCACCTTTGAACAAAAGTATTTCCAGCTCTTAGCTACTGAACAGTTGGGGTACCTATATACAATGAGGGCTTGGCCCCATGGCGCAGGTTTTCATTCGGCTTTACAGACTGTTTTCGGATTTGAAAACCGTCTGTAAAGTGACAGTCAACTTTACACTGATTTTAATGGAAAATCCATGCTGCAGTCCACGCTGCACTGATTTTCCACCGTACAGTTTTTGACACTGCCAGCGTTCCTAAAAACTTAGAACGTGTTCATTCTTCCGCTCAGTTTTTAGGCAGAACATGACCATGTGGGTGCAAAGGGGGATGGCTTGAATTTGCAAACCGTGGACAAAAGCCGTCCTCCTGCATGCCAAAAATATCCATCTGGTATTTGGTCTGTGCCGTGTGAATGCACCCAATACCCAAGCATTAATTCTGTGCCCCCACAAGACTTAAAAATGTGGAATGTAAAAAACGTTGCAAAAAGCACTACATTTTAATTTTCAAAGATAATCTGTGTTGCACACAATTTTTAAGGAGCAGTCCAAAACGTCTAGTGCATTTACTGTGAATAATAGGAAATAGTATACACATGTACCCTTGGACGACATTTCATTTCAGTTCTTGCAGGCTTTCTTTTCTTTCTAGTCAGAGTAAATGATGTGGCTGACCAGAGCTGCCATGCCTTGTATATAAAGCATTTTACTTATTACGTTTGACAAGTTTACAGTCCCTTCACCATCCCATTGAATAACACCTAACAGCTTGAAGGGAATCCTTCCATTGTCCGTCAGCTTTCAGGGCACTGCAGGGAATTGCATAAAGGCGCAAACAACAACTATAAGAAATGGCTTTTTTCTCAATTTTTCTGCATGAAACTCTGTGAACTGACACCACTAAATAAAAAACAAAGATTCCACTTTTATAATGCTTAACAATGCGGGTTAAAGATCTATTACATTAGATGAAAAGACAGCATTCAGCAACTTGTAGACAAATTACACATTTTACCTTGACAGTAAAATAGTGAGGTAAGTAGATGCATAAGCACAAATTCACTTCATAACAATTGTCTTTTATCCAGCATTCATCAAAAATGAAGGATAGAATTTCTCAAGATATTTTATGCCTCTAAACTGCAACCATTGTATGGAATTCAGAATCTAATTCAAATCTATTCAATGACGTTTCATTTGATGGAGAAAAAAAAAACAGAATTGTAATTGAAATTACTGGTAAACACTTATAGGGGTGGTATCACTCTCCTGAACAGTCACCCTAACTGATCCTTCTCGCTACATCGATTTATCTTATCTCATTCCTTGTTTCTTGAATTCATGCTTACTGGCTTCTAACGGCCTGCACTGACGAGCTGCTGGGGACACCAGGTCTGTAGCTAGGGGCGTAGCTACCAGGGTAGCAGATGAAGCCGCTGCTACGGGGCCTGGGCCCCATGGCAGCTGCGATTGCTTCTGCTACCCTGGTAGCTCTGCGCCAATCGGCAATGAACATAATCGTTCATTGCAGGTGGGGCGGAGCTGCGGGGCCCTGGTGCATGCTGCCTCTGAACGCCCGTGCCCGCTGTCCTGAGCGTTCAAAGGCAGGACTACCTCGTCTTAGCAGAGTGGAGCGCCTTAGTTCTTAAAGGGGTTTTATCATTTCATTAAATGGTCTTCAGAATAAGGGGACAGTGAAAACAAGCAACTTTGCAATTGGATGTCATTAGCAAAGCTGTCTTGTATTCACAGTATTCCTTATCTTGGGTTTTTGTTTACACTGATCTCCAGTCCTGGTCGAATTCCTCCGGATCCCTCCTCCTTGCATTTCACTAGCTGAGAGCTCATTTACATTCTGTACAGCCCCCGGTCGAATTCACGGAGCTGTGTCTCTCACTCAGAGTAAGGGACCGTCACATTTTCACTTTATACAGGCAGAAGAAACAGAATTACACTGAAGGGCTTACACAATCAGGAAATAGCACAATTTGTGTCGATCCCTGCCTGACTCAGAGTTAGGGGCCGTAGCATTTTCTCTCTCCACACCCAGCAGAAACAGACTGCAACAGATTCTACAATGAGAAAACATAACAGTTTTGTCCCAGTGCCTAACTCTCCTGCATAGAAGCGAGATCTGTGCCGTTCATAGAGCATCTCCAACTGTGAGAGGAGAAGAGTTCAGTTGCTCAGTCTAGATTGAATGCAGCCTGTGGTATGTATACAGCTCTTACAAGATAAGACTGCAGGGAGAGACACAGTGACATGTGGACTCAGAGAGGGGGTGGAGTATCGGGAGCCAGCATGAACAGTGAAGGGGGGATGATGTCACCCAGCTGGGAGGGGAAGAAACGCCCCTGCATTTCCAGAGTTGAGAAGCTGAGAGCAGTGTGAATCAGCCGAACTAAGGAAGCGATACATCCCCTTTAAGCCTACCAGGCATCATCCCACAGTGTTGAAGTGAGCGGCGCAATGACGTCACATCATCGCTGCACACAGAGACTGGCTGGACGGGAGTACGTTGCATCATGAGAGTGTGGAGAGAGGTAAGTAAGCTATTTCTTTTTTTTTGTTTTTGTTTAAAGTAGTGAAGCCTGTCTAAACCCTACATACCTATATGGGACCCCTATGGCTACTTAAACCCTGCCTATCTACCTATATTGGGCCCCCATGGCTACCTAAATCCTGCCTGCCTACCTATATGGCCCCTATAGCTATTTAAACACTGCCTGCATACCTATATGGCCCCTATAACCCACCGAAACCCTATCTATCAACCTATATGGCCCACTATAGGTACCTAAACCCTGTCAGCCTACTAATATGGGGATCCCTATAGTTAAATAAAACCCTGCCTGCCTACCTATATGGGACATCTACAGCTGCCTAAACCCTGCCTGCCTACCTATATAGCACCTATACCCTACCTAAATCCCGCCTGCCTACCTTTATGGTCCACTACAGCTACCTTAACCCTGCCTACCTGTCTAAATGGCCCTTTAGCCTACCTAAAGCCTGCCTAGTTACCCGAGGCCCACCTACAGCCTACCTGTGACCAAGCTACATTCTACCTACCTAACTGGGGCCAAACTACTGCCTACCTAGGACCAATCTACCTACCTACCTGTAGCATAACTGAGACCTGCCTAACTACTGCCTACCTACCCAGGACTAATTTACCTACTTACCTGGGACCTATGTACTGTCTACAGGGGCATAACTAGAGAAGCCTGGGCCCCATAGCAAACTTTTGGAGGGGGCCCCTTACTCCCCTCTTCGCCTGTCTCCCCTACCACAAACATTTGCCAGGACATGCAGTTACTAGGTAATACAAGGGGCAAATACCTCATCCTACATATCACCATCATACTGCTACTAAACAAATCCACTATACCAAGACCAACATTACCAATAAAGCTACTACATAAGGTTATACTGCCAGAACATGACCCCAAATTACCATCACATAGTGACTGATAATACCACTACACTATTACTGATCATTCTATAAAGATCAATAGTACCGCCATATAGTGACCATATAGTGGTTTCAGTGATCAGTGTGCACAGGTGCTCTCTTAACCGCATACAGTCACCATTTAGTTGTAGGTACCAGTGTACACAGACTGCAGATATATAAGTGATTACAGTGCACTTACATCTTCTGACTCACAGGTGACGTTCCTCTGACAAGTCATTGACATTCCCTTTTGTTCTGCACTAGGTCCAAACCGCCATGATGACTTCTCCCGGCCACTTGTCCCTGCATATTTAGACACAAATATCTTAGAATAGCTATAGATTTAGGTAGCTATAGGGCCCCATATAGATAGGCAGGCAGGGTATAGGGGCCATAGAGGTAGGCAGGCAGGGTTTACGTAGCTATAGTGGCCATGTACATAGACAGGCAGGGATTAGGGTAGGCTATAGGGGCCCCATATAAGCAGGCAGGGCTTAGGGCAGGTTATAGGAGCCCAAATAGGCAGGCAGGGGGCTTAGGGCAGGTTATATAGCTCATATAGGCAGGCAGGGGGCTTAGGGTGGGTAATAGGGGCTCATATAGGCAGGGGGCTTAAGGCAGGTAATAGAGGCTCATATAGGCTGGAAGTGGGCTTATAGTGGGTTATAGGGGCTCATATAGGTAGGCAGGGGGCTCATAGTGGGTAATAGGGGCTCATACAGGCAGACAGGGGGCTTAGGGGGGGTAATAGGGGCTCATATAGGCAGGCAGGGGGCTCATAGTGGGTAATAGGGGCTCATATAGGCAGGCAGGAGGCTTAGGGCGGGTAATAGGGGCTCATAGTGGGTAACAGGGGCTCGTATAGGCAGGCAGGGGGCATAGGGTAGGTAATAGGTGCTCATATAGGCAGGCATTGGGCTTATAGTGGGTAATAGGGTCTTATATAGGCAGGCAGGGGGCTTAGGACGGGTAATAGGGGGCTCATAGTGGGTAATAGGGGCTCAAATAGGCAGGCAGGAGGTTTATAGTGGGTGATAGGGGCTCAGAGTGGGTAATAGGGGCTCATAAAGGTAGCAGGGGGCTTAGGGCAGGTAATAGGGGCTCATATAGGCAAGCAGGGGGCTAAGGGCAGGCTTAATGTTAAAAAAATAAAGAAATAAATCCATTACTCACCTGTCTCTCGCTCTGTCTATGTGACCGCGCATCCGGCCGGCCAGTCTGTGCTTGGCACGGGCTGCATGATGAAATGACGTCATTATGCAGCCTACGCCAGCACTGTGGGCCAACGCCTGCTGGGCTTAAGGCCTAGCAGGCAGATTAGCAGAGCGAAGCACAGGTGGCAGCTTCGCGCCGGCGGACGCAGGAGCAGAACTACTGGGGGAGCCCGGGCCCGTTGTAGCTGCAACATCTGCTACCCTGATAGTTACTCCCCTGACTGTCTACCTACCTACCAACCTACCTACCTAGGGCCTACTAACCTATCTAATCGGGGACTACCTGGTAACATGATTCTGAGTACAGGCCATAGCTGTAACACAATCTCCAGGGGGTGAATCCTCTAATTCCCTCTAGGAGGCTGTGCCTCTAAGCTAAGGCCTGTACCTGGAAGTTTGTACAGAGATGGGGGGTATGGAGTTAGGTGCTGGAAAAGTGAGGATTCTAAGATACTTGTGTCCAAATCTCCAAGGACGAGTGGTGGCCAGGAGAAGTCATCATGGCAATCTGGACCAGATGCAGAACAAAAAGGAAAGTCAAGGACCCATCAGAGAAACGTCACCTGTGAGTCACAAGATGTAACTGTACTGTAATCACTTATATGTCTGAAAAGACTGTGTACACTGGTGTTTACCACTATTTTATCACTGTATGGTGGTAATATACAGACTGTAGGACACCTGTGTAGACTGTTATACAACACTATATGGTGACGGAGGATTTGTTCTCAAAATACAAATTTGAAACATTTGTAGGGGCTTGTGGCTGATACATTTGGGTGATTTGTGGCCGTGTTCTGGCGATATAATCAGGTCCATATTGGTAATGTCAGGGCTGTGGAGTGGGTAAGCCAAAGCTCCGACTCCAACTTCTCAATTTTCCTGACACCGGCTCCCTCGACTCCGGCTCCCACTCCTTCATACATGGCACATGTTTAAGTGATAACTTTACTGTAGTAAAATGTTAATATCAGGCTTTTTATCACCTTATGGTACAATAATCAAGCTATTTAGGTAGAACATACACTGAGAAGCAAAAGGGTAACAATGTTTTTAACTTTTGACTTTCAGGCTCCATTTCTCACCATCCACTACAGCTTTGAACATGAGGCTCCCATCAGTTTATAGACAATCATCTTACCTATTTTATACATACATTATTTAGTATTGGCATCTGCTTAGTTCTTCAGATGTCACTGCATTGCTACTGTTTTGCTCCTAAAATCAAAATTTGGCTTTCAGCACTGCCTGCATCTTTCTGGGCATGCTCTGGATCAGATTCAAGCATGTCTTGACCAAAATCTGTTCCCAGGACTCTTCTACACGAATACAGCTTTTTCTTCAACTCTAAGGGAATGTTCACACTGTGTATTGGGGCGCGTACAGTATGCGCCGCAGTACACCGTGTGTTTCTGTAGCTTGCGCTGATCAGCACGCGCACCGGAGCCCGGTCTACTGACTTTCATCTCATCGCTCCAAATCACCCGTTTCCAATTTTCCATTTTTTTACTTTTTGGCAAACTCGAGCCAACGCTTCTTAAGACGAGATTGAAGTCGCGGCTTCTTCACCTTTTTTCAGGCCATCATTTCAGACCTATGTAATGCGTGTTGCCCACTGCTATTAGGGAATGTGAGAACAGGTTGTAATTTGTCCCACCACCAGGAGCAAAACACTAACAATGCAGTTACATGAGAAGAATCTATAGAACTCAGTAGATGTTAAATAGTTGAAGGTAAAAGTTATGTTTGAGATAGCCAATATGATGGTCTATAAAATGATGGTAGTCTCATGTTGAAATCTGTAGGGAATGGTGAGATGTGGAACCTAAAAGTCACAAGTCCAAAACATTGTTACCCTTTTGCTTTCAGATGTAAAATATATTTATAGGATACGACTTTCGAACACAAAAAACTTTAATAAATTTTAAATATGAAGTGAAAAATGTTGGTGAAATCTGGTCAATCTGTTTGCTATGGGAGCAGAATCTTTTCCTCAGTGGCAGCGCTTTGCCTACTCCATGTCATCAATTACACTCCTCATGTGAAGAGGCTGAAGACAAGGTAGCAGTAGCACTGGCCGGACCCAATTCCTCTTGCTCTTGGCACTGCATTGAACTAGCTGTACCAATTTATTATATATTTTAGGAGTCGGAGTCGGTCCATTTTTTTTACCGACTCCTGCAAAATGGGCACCAACTCTGACTCCACAGCCCTGGGTAATGTTGGTCTTGGTATAGTGGGCTTTGTTTGGTAGCAGTATGATGGTGATATCAATGGTGAAGTATTCACTCCTTTTATTATCTAGTAACTGCATGACTTAAGAGGTCCCAGTAAATGTTCGTGATCGGGGAGGCCCATCCAAAAGTTTACTATGGGGCCCAGGCTTCTCTGGTTTATGCCCCTGTCTGTAGCTATAGCGACCAGTACTGGTAGCCTATCAGGAAAGATCAAACAGGTCTGTAAATATAGCGTCCTGAGGAGCTGATACAGCCCATACAACAGGGGAAGTCTAGGAATAGGTAGGACACGGTTAATAGACATATTGCAAAGTGACTTGTTTTTCGAAGATCAGAAACCTAAGAAGCAATCCTTGTAGTGAGATAACCCCTTTAATCATGACCTTTCTTGCTAACAAGATATCTTATTACCAGCCAAGCCAGCAGCATCTAACAAATGTCCAATGGACATATAAAAGCTAAGGCCAGTACACCTTACTTAACTGGGCATGGCCCAAATGGTGCCAGAGCTATCACAGACTATGTGATTCTTGTTAGGCTAGAAAGTCTAGGCAGACTTTTTAGGTGAGCGATACCACCTTTATGACTCAGTGCCTGTAATTTCCTACAGTATTAGGCTATGAGGGCAGTTGATGGGCATAAAATATACTGACACATAACCTTTAAAGGTTATCTCAAGTAATTTACCTAATAACTTTTAAAACACATACCTCAAGGTGTACTTTCAAGCTTCTAATCTAGAATTAAAAATTAAGTGACCTGCTTATAGGTTTTATTCACTTATTTGCTGCACACTCCATTTTCATAGTAGCATAATAAAGACTTAAATGGACTTAAATTGCAGCAGCCTTTTACCTCCTCCATGCTAAAACAGAGTTTAAATTACTTGAATATATTCCTAAGCTGCCATTGTAGCCATCAAGGTAACTTTCTAGTTTCTAAAGTCATCCGATTACACCAATTCACTCAAATATGTCTCTCTCTCTAGTATGACAGAAGGAAAAAGTGGCATGTGAGCTAGCAGGCTTATAGAGATCGTGACCATGACCGGGATGCTGCTTCACTGTATCTGTAATGTAATGTATTAGTAAATGTAACAAAGGTTCTGTACATGTAGATCTAAAAAGAATGCTTAAAAGACTTGCAAAGGGCTTTTACATAGGTTTTTACCATGAATAACACATATTCCTATCAGTGGACAACATATCGACTTCTGATTTACTTTGCACGGTTGAAAAAAAGACTTACAGTTGAAACCAGAAGTTTACATACACTATATAAAAAGACACCTATGCATGTTTTTCTCACTATCTAACATGAAATTAGAATTAACCTTACCCATTTTAGGTAAATTAGGAACCAAAAATATTCATATTTGCCAAATGCCAGAATATGAGAGAAAGCATTTTTACTTTCTGTAAAGTCGAAAGTTTACATGCCTTTACATAATTTGGGACAGCTAATATTTTGATGTCATGCCTTTGGAAGCTTCTGATTTGGTTTGTTGGCAACATCTGAGTTAGAGACACACCTGTGGATGTATTTTAAAGCACACCAGAAACACACTGCTTCTGTGTGTAACATCATGGGAAAGTCTAAAGAAATCAGCCAAGATATCAGGAAGAGAATTGTGGACTTGTACAAGTCTGGATCATCCTTGGGTGCAATTTCCCGATACCCAAAGGTGCCTCATTCATCTGTACAAACAAGTATACGCAAGTATAAACAAGATGGGAATGTCCAGCCATAATACCGCTCAGGAAGGAGCCGGGTTACGTGTCTCAGAGATGAAAGTGCTTTGGTCCGACATGTGCATATCAACCCAAGAACGAAAGCAAAAGACCTTGTGATGAAACTGGCGGAAGCTGGTAAGATTGTGTTATTATCCCCAGTGAAGCTAGTACTGTATCAAGATGGGCTGAAAGGCCACTCTGCCAGGAAGAAGCCATTACTCCAAAAGAAACATATAAAAGCCAGATTAATGTTTGCAAATACACACAGCAACAAAGATTTTTGGAGACATGTCCTGTGATCTGACAAAACTAAAATTGGATGGTTTGGCCAGAATGACCATCATTCTGTTTGAAGGAAAAAGGGAGAAGCTTGGAAACCTAGGAAACACCATCCCAACTGTGAAACACAGGGTGGCAGCATCATGTGGTGGGGTTGTTTTGTTGCCGAAGGGACTGGTGCATTACATAACATAGATGTCATCATGAGGTAAGAAGATTATGTGGCAACACTGAAGCAACAATATTGGCTCTCAAGACATCAGCCAGGAAGTTAAAGCTTGGGTGGAAATGGGTCTTCCAAATGGACAATGATCTGTTGCATACTGCCAAACTGGTTGCAAAGTGTCTTAAGGATAACCAAGTCAATGTTTTGGAGTGGCCATCACAAAGCCCTGATCTCAATCCTATTGAAAATTTACGGGCAAAGCTGAAAAGGCAGGTGCGAGCAAGATGACCTACAAACATGGCTCAGTTACACCAGTTCTGTCATTAGGAATGGGCCAAACTTCCTACCAACTATTTTGAGAAGCTTGTGGAAGGATATCCAAAACATTTGACCCATGTCAGACAGTTTAACTTTTGACTTTGCAGAAAGTAATAAAAATGGCTTTAAAAATTATCTCTCATTATTCTGGCATTTGGCAAATGTAAATAATTTTGGTAATTCTAATTAACCTACAATGGGTAAGGTTTATTCTGATTTCATGTCGGTGAGAAAAACATGCATATGTGTCTTTTTAAAATAGTATATGTAAACTTCTGGTTTCAACTGTGTGTCTATCAATTTCAACCAAAGATGGGGAGAGATGTGGATAAAGGGAGAGGTAAAGGAAATTTTTAAGCTCGATTTCCCCCTACTGGTAAAGAATTTGGAACCCATTAGGCAAGAACCAATATGCCTTAAAAGAATATTTCATTCCTGATCCCAATACTATCATTAGATTAGATCTAGATGTTTTATACAGCTACATAAGTATTGATATTATTTAGTTGTAAGTGGTTATTGAAGCCCTTAACTGTTCCTATTGTGACTAGTGCCTGAGGCAGCTAATTCACACATTCACAGTTCTCATGGTAAAGAATTCTTTTCTTATCTGAATATTTAATCTATTTTTTCTCCAGATGGAGGAATTGCCCCCTTGTCTTTTGAGGGGGTGTAACATGAAACAGCGTTACACCATACTTTTTGTAGGGGCCATTTAAATACCAATATAAATTACTTAAGTCGCCCCGTAGCAGTCTTCTCTCCGGAATAAATCAGTTTAATTCTTTTTACATTTCCTCTGAAATACAACACTCCATTTCCCTTATTAGTTTGGTTGCCCATATTTGTACCTTCTCTAACTCCAGTACATCCTCACTATAAACTGGAGCCCAGAATGGAACAGCATATTCCAGATGAGGATGTACCAATGCTCTAATGGCTTAAACCATTTCTACACTCAGCAAATTAATTGTATCAGTTGATGTACTGGCACTGCCTACATCAACTGTGTTCGCTTTTGTATATACAGGGCTAAAAGAAACCATTAAGTAGCTCTGCTTTACCTTGTTCCCCAGTGAACTCCCCATTACTGTTATTTTCACCCACAAGGTTTCCACATCTTTCCCGTCTCCACCTATTTTTACCTCTTATCATACTTGTTTTCATACAACTCCTTACATACAGACACACGCCTCCGCCCTTTCTATTTGCCCTGTCCTTCCGAAATAGTGTAAAACCCTAAAGGTTAAAAGCCCAATCATGTGACAAATCAAGTCATGGTTCCAACAGGTTATTCTGAAAGATGCAATAATTTCACAGTATTTATTGCTCAAATCTGGCAGTTTCCAGCCAGAAGAGTTCAGCTTATTCATGAGCAGGTGTTAGCCCTGCCCATCCAAGGCTAGCCCCACCCATCTGACAGTTAAGGTATGTTCACACGGCGTTTGTTAAATACATATTTGGGTACATTTTACATACTGAAAAATGGACCCCAATAAGTATTTAACAAAGTTCAAGTATAATTACATTGATTTAAATGTAAAATACGTATCGTCGTTTTACATACGTTTTTGCATTGTATTAAACGGATGCATTCAAAGAATTGACATGTCAATTCTTGATCCGTTAAATGCATTGAAAAGGCAATAGAAACTATAGGGATAAATTCTGCAGTCCAGAGAACGTATCCAAATATGTACCACACTTTGTGGTATGTTTTTGGATGCGTTTGATGCAATACGTTTTACATATTTCAAAATTGTATTCAAATCGGCGTCTGCACATTTCCTTATTCACTTGTTTCTACCTATTCAAAGTAATAGGGTAATCAGCTGTGAGATGGGCTGGGCTAGCCTCAGGTGGGCGGGTCATAAATTACAGATTCTTTTCTTGCAGAACAGGTTGAAAACTGCCAGATTTGAGCATTGAATACGCTAAAACGACAGCATCTTACATAAAAAGGGACACAGCACTGGAAACAGAATGTCTGTCACTAGCTTATGCCGTCCTCAGTAAGGGTAGCATAACCTATGTGACCTGTTCCCTTTAAGACATCAATAAGCATTATATGTTTAGAAATAGGCCAGAATTCTTGCTCAGAAAATGTAACTAGGTTTTGGTAAAAGTAAAAAGATCTAGTCATAGCACGTTACATAGGTTTTATTTAAAAAAAAAAATAAAAATAATAAGTGCCTTACCTCGTGCTTTAGGTCTATAGTGAAATCAGAGCTAGGAGGATCCTTAATCAGAATTTCAGCAAGTCTAAAAAATACACAATAAAAAGCCTCTCATTAACACATCAGAGAGCATGGCACGCAAATAAATCCTACAAAATTATACATTAGGAAATGCTACGAAAAACAAAAAATAATCTTCAATGACTTTATTAGATGAGGTTCATTTACTCTTTGTTCTGGTTATAATACCAACATGTTGCCAACAGCATTAAAAGTAAAATTATACTTAATCTAATAAAATTATATAATTGCAAAGTACAAAACAAAAGCCATGAATAACAGATTGTACAGAAAGCTTTTTCTGTCTCGTATTTCCAAACAATATATAAATGGTATAATTAGTGGAACAGATGAGTACATACTTCATGCAGCTATTGAACATGTCAATTCTAGCATAAGAAACAAATATACAGGACAGTTTGACCTACTAGACTTTATATATTATGCATACACACATACATATATGTATATACACATGTACAGATTTAGGTAAACTAAACTTGACTGATAATGCACCACAAAATGTGATCTTCACTTTTTCAGACCTATTGTTTTGAGCCAAAATCATATTTCACTGCTAAGTTAAACTCTGCCATACTAACATATATATAATATATATATAATATATATATATATTATATATATATATATATAATATATATATATATAATATATATATAATAAAAATATATATGTGGTGTGTGTATATATATGTGGTATATATATATATTATATATATATATAATATATATATATACATACATACACACACACACACACACACATTCATGTGTGCTCGAAAGGTTACATATCCCGCTTTCTTTGTCTTTTTTCAGAGAATATGAATGGTAACACAAACATTTTTTTTTCCACTCATGGTTAGCGGTTGGGTGAAGCCATTTATTATCCAACTACTGTGTTTTCTCTTTTTAAATCATAATGAGAACCAAAAACATCCAAATGACCCTGATCAAAACTACATACCCTGTTGATTTTGGCCTGATAACATGCACATAAGTTGATACATATGGGTTTAAATGGCTACTAAAGGTAACATCCTCTCCTGTGACCTGTTTGTTTGTAATTAGTGCGTGCATAAATGCTGAGTGAGTTTCTAGGATCCAGACAGACTCCTGCATCTTTCATCCAGCCAAAGATGGTTCTGGATTGTTAGTCATGGGGAAAGCAAAATAATTGTCAACGGATCTAGGGAAAAGGTAGTTGAACTGTATAAAACAGGAAAGGGATACAAAAAGATATCCAAGGAATTGATAATGTCAGTCAGCAGTGTTCAAACTGGAAAATCAGAGGCTCTAAAAACCAAACCACGGTCAGGTAGACCAACAAAAATCTCAGCCACAACTGCCAGGAAAATTGTTCAGGATGCAAAGAAAACCCCACAAATAACATCAGCTGAGATACAGGACTCTGAAAACTATAGGTGTGGCTGTTTCAAGATGCACAATAAGGAGACACTTGAAGAAAAATGGGCTGCATTGTGAAGTTGTCAGAAGAAAGCTATTATTGCACAAATGCCACAAAGTATCTCACCTACAATACACCAAACAGCACAGCGACAAGCCTCAACACTTCTGCAAAAAGGTCATTTGGAGTGATGAGACCAAAATCAAACTTTTTGGCCACGACCATAAATGTTACATTTGGAGAGGTGTCAAAAAGGCCTATGATGAAAGGAACACCATTCCTACTGTAAAGCATTGAGATGGATCGCTGATGTTTTGAGGATGTGTGATCTACAAAGGCACAGGAAACTTGGTCAAAGTTGAAGGAAAGAGGAATGCAGCACCTTATCAGCAAATACTGGAGGCAAACTTGCACTCATCAGCCCGGAAGCTGTGAATGGGACGTTCCAACATGACAACGATCCAAAACACAAGGCCAAGTTGACCTGTCATTGGCTACAGCAGAACAAAGTTAATGTTCTGGAGTGGCCATCTCAGTCTCCTGACCTCAATATCATTGAGCCACTCTGGGGAGAGTTCAAGCAAAGGGCAGTTCATGCAAGACAGCCCAGGAATTTACAGTTACTGGAGGCTTTTTGCCAAGAAGAATGGGCAGCTTTACCATCTGAGAAAATAAAGAGCCTCATCCACAACTACCACAAGAGACTTCAAGCAGTACTAACACGGTATTAACAACTGGGGTATGTAAACTTTTGATCAGGGTCATTTGGATGTTTTTGGTTGTCATTATGATTTAAAAAGAGAAAACACAGTAGTTTGACAATAAATGGCTTCACCCAACCACTAACCATGAGTGGAAAAAAAAAAAAGTTTTATTGTTATAATTCATATTATCTTAAAAAAAGGGCAAAAAAGCAAAAATTCTGCCAGGGTATGTCAACATTTGAGCATTTGATACATAACTACACACTCATACATACACTAGATAGTCCGCTGCAGGACAGTGAATGTAATAGTAAATGCACTTATTGTAGGGTAATTCGCACCACATTGATTAGCTTCAAACATGTAGGCAAAGGTAAATAGAGACTATTACCAAATACTGTTGCTGCTGTTCTGATTTTGCTTACCTTCAGAGTTAGAGCAGATCTCATCTCCTTTTTGTGTACACAAGTTTCCCTAGGTTACCGACCATCGATTAGCAAAAACGAACTTGACAGATAAAGCATTGTGATACCATGGCATAGAACGTTATCTCAATTTTTTTTACTGCTTTTCAATGGATTTGTTTGTGATTTTAGAACAAATAAAATAAAAAGTGGTGATATCACGCTCAAGCTAAGCTCTGCTACATCCATACAAAGTAAAGCTTGACCAATTTTTTGAGAAGCCCATTGCTGATCTAGACTGGATTTACTAGGGCTCGTTTTAATTATCTTATCTAAGGCTGACAACTCTATTTTGAGAGGACCACCCTTCTTAAAGATACTTACACTGCAATAAAACCCTATTACAGTTTTTACCTTAAGTACCAAAATAACTGTTCTCATCGTTGTTTTCCACCATTGGTTCCAGCAAGTGTTCACAATGGATGCTTTGCTATGTAGCTTGTGCAAATGCATCTCCCTTGGAAGAGTTCATCACTAGTATAGTACAGTATGTTAGTGGTTGGGTAAAGCAATTTATTAAAATTAATTTATTACACAGCAGCAATATAGTGATACAGATTTTTTGGGTTTCCATTAAGGGTAAAAAAAAGATTAAATCTGTTCAAAATCTTAGAAGGGGTCGTCTTATTATGGAAACCCTGTCCAAATTCCATATGTAGATCTCTCTTATGAGCTCGATTGTAAAACCATTCTCTAACAGCAGTTTCCACTCTGGCAGACTCAAGGAGTCCAAGTACTACATGGAGGACAAAGAAAGGGAACAATTTATAAGTGTTTGTGACCCGTGCATCATCAGCCAATTATGAAAGTAAACATTTCACTTATAACCCACAGATATCTAGCCAAACAATATTTCAGAGATATCTATACACATCAGGCATCTGTCATCCTAAAGACATGTGAAGAAGATAAGCTAACACAAGGTGGGCAGTGGCGGGAAGAAAACGGGTACTGGGTGGAAAAGGTGCTAAAAGACAATAACTTGTATAAGATACATTGTGGAGCTAAAATAGACAACAATTTAGTTATTGATTAATGTTGATCCAAGTTTCGTGGGAATAACAAATTATTTGCTCGTGACTTTTGACCGATTACTATAGGATTATATATGCCTGCCTCCAATTTCTTCAGTACACAGGGTCATCTAACCAACATATTTCATGAAAGCATGTCATCCCACTTTCTTATATGTCAACTACTACAAGTTTCATTTCACAAAAATAATAATACTTAACAGAAGGAGCACTGGTCACAGATGAGGGTTATTATACTCATGTTTTTTTCCTCTGGTTACTTATTTTGATTCCCACACCTCAAAAACATATGGATAGAATTATAAGTTTCTTATGAAACTGGCCCTAATGTGTGAGAAAGAAAAAAAAATAGATTGTGAGCCCCCAATGAGGGACTGAGGAGAAGGAGTACAATCTCTGCATGGAGCCAGCAGACTATTTGTGTAATACATAAGCAATAGTAAAGAAGTAGAAGGTGTTCGTGGAATTACAGGTCTTAAAACTTCTTGGATTGAGACTTCAAAATATGTATATATATTAACATTCAAAAGGTTTTATATCATTCAAACATCATAACTGGATTCCTTTTGGAATTGCTCTATGGTTTGATTGCTGTCTGGTCATATAGCTTTTTTTTTCATTACTTTTGACATGCTATGAAGTTTTGATTGGTGAGGGTCCAGGATCCCATACCTCCACTGATATCTAAAATGAAGAGCAGAAAAGAGGCACAGCGCATAGCACAGCATTTGTGTCCGTTTGATTAGACAATCAGCAAAGGTCTCAACAACTCAACCCTCACTGATCAAAGCTTCTGAAGTGTCACTACATGTCAGGTGTTCATAAAATGAAAGGAGCCCGTTAAAGTCTTTTAGAAGCCAGTTATATTGATTCCATTGCTTTGAGCTACACACAGGGATCAAATTGTTGGTACCCGTCTGTTTAAAAAAAAGTAAAACCAGAAGGGTCACTGGACTAACTTGAAACTGTCACAAGTAATATTATATTTAAATTCATTATTTAAATCCACTAATAAAATCAGACTTTTTTTTTTTTTTTTTTTTTTTAATTGTGGTTCAACTGAAAAATTTAAGAAGAAAAAATTCCTAATGAATCTAACCTGGACAAAAATGATGCTCCCTCTAGCAAAGATTGAAAAGATTTAAGATGTATTCTGTAATTAGCATTAGAGGTTTCCTCACATGTGCAACTAGTCAGTCTTCCTATTTAAAGTAGTCACTGTGCTGTTTGGTACAATAGTGTGTATAGTCCTGAATATCAGACCCACAATTAAATTATGAAATCCACAATTTATTGTAAACTTCTTTCACGTAAAACAGTCTAAAAGACATACTTGTATTCCATCAGATAAGTCCGCAACAGCAATGTCCATGCAACATGGTTTCCTGCAGAGATTCTTTCATGTATCCACATGTAGCGAAGCGGAGGCAGTGAGACAAATGGGGCGTCACTCACTAGGCTTCGCTACATGTGGATACATGAAAGAATCTCTGGTGTGTCCTAGAACAGATAGATGTAGCAGAAGGGGAACAGGCTAAACGTAAATTATTACAAAAAGAGGTACAATGGATAACTAGGCTCCAATCCCTTGTTCCAAAGGGCATGAATGAAGAATGTAATTGGAGTATCTGTCTCTGAGGATCTAGGATAGGTTAGAGATTCCGTAACATATGATATAGAAAAGTTAAAGAAAAAACAGAATATTGTTGAATTAAGTTCCATCAACTATAAAATATTACATATGTTTGCGATTATGGTTTTAATGTTGACATATGTATTAAATGTATGCTACATAATGAAAAACAGGTAAGATATACAACCTAAGGGTTAAAATGAGATCATGTGATATCCCTGTGTTAAGAGGAGATCCTACCTACCTCAGGTGTGCTTGAGAAAGGGTGCGGACCCCGAAACGTCGCGATGTTCACTGCTATCCTAGCCAGAGAGAGGACGGTGTTGTCGGAGTTGGCTGCTAAGCTGTTCCAGCCTGCTTCACAAGAGTTCTATGAACGGACGTTGTTGCTGGTGAGCAGCCTACGATAATCAAGTAAGCTAAGAAAGCTACTGAATAGGGTAAGGTTGCCCGGAATATTTAAAATCTTATGTAAAATCTACGCTATATACCGCATTCTTGAATATGGACTTAGATGACAGTATATTACATCGTGTCAACTTTTAAGTTGTGTTTATGATGATACAGAGATGAATAAAGAAATGTTTTACATTAAGCAAGATTAAAAGTCCAGATTATTTGATTGAAGGTGGTATGTGAAGAAAAGGGTTAAGGACGCCTAAACTGGACAGATAGAATGTGTGTATTATAAAGGAAAAAGGTACAACAATTATCCTTACTGTAGCCAACATGCCTGGACGTGGCCGTAACAGAATTACTGATGAGAAGTTGAAGAGACATATAATACAAATGACAACCAAAAAGCTCAGAAATATTTTCAAAAAGAATAGTGGATTTCAAGGTCAAGGTCCATCAGTGTCAGATCTCACTATCCATCATTGTCTGTGCCAAAGTGGACTTAATGGAAAACGACCAAGGAAGGGAACCACTGTGGTAAGCAAATCATAAAAAAAGCAAGACTGGAATTTGCCAAAATGCAAATTAACAAGCCAAAGCGCTTCTGGGGGAATGTCCTTTAGACAGATGAGACAAAACTACAGCTTTTTGGCAAGTCACAACAGCTCTATCTTCAAAGACCCAAAAATGAAGCATACAAAGAAAAGAACATTGTACCTCCAGTGAAAAACATGTAGGTTCAGTTATGTTTTGGGGCTGCTTTGCTGCATTTGGCACAGGATATCTTAAGTCTGTGCAGGGTACAATGAAATTTCAAGACTATCAAGGCATTCTACAGCATATTGTGCTGCCCAGTGTCAGAAAGCTTGGTGTCAGTCGAAGGCCATGGGCCTTCAAACAGGATAATGACCCAAAACACACAGCTAAAAGCATCCTTGAATGACTAAGAGCAAAGCGTTGGACTATTAAGTGGCTTCTATGAGCCCTAAGATAAATCCTATTGAACATCTGTGAAAGGGGCTGAAATCTGCAGTCTGGAGAAGACACCCTTCACACCTGAGATAGCTGGAACAGTTTGCTCATGAGGAGTGAGCCAAAATACCTGTGGACAGGTGTAAAGGTGTTACAGGAATCATTTGTTTGTAGCAATGGTCTCAAAAGTTTGTGCAACAAAATATTAAGTTAAGGAAACCCTCATTTTTGTCCAGGCCAGTTTCATTACCTTGTTTTTTTAATTTTTCGATTGAACGAAAATCCAAAAACAATGTTTTGACATTTTCAAGTCATTTTAGTGAACATTGTGGATATTTCTCTTTAATGGAAAGGTACCAACAATTTTGACAACATGTGTATACTTTAGCTGAACATCTTTTAAGGTCTTTAGAGTACCGAGACAAAGATATCAATAAGATTAACTTACATTCTTATGTTAATCCATCTCCAAAACGTCCCTAAAATGTCACATAGGTACTGCACTGTGAACATTAGATTTTTATACTAGCTAACTTCATTTTGAGGCAAATATGGTGACATCATTACTCAAAGGTCTATAATGAAGTGAATGCTTGAAATTAACCGCAAAAAAAAACTATGAATTAAAAATGTTTTTGTACTCCCAGATTTTGTGGTCAGACACTTTTTAAAAAAACCTCCAGCAGGGACCTACAAGTAATACCACATCTGCCTTGCTGTATAGGTAAATGACTCGCCCTCATTACATTTATTTCATTACATGTTGGCAGCACATTTTGTTTTCGGCTTCACAGAGTATTAAAACTGTTTAGTCTCATTTAGAGTAGAGTTATCGTAGATTCAAATATTCTGAGTGAAACCCAAAACAAACCCTTTTCTTTGGTTAATTTACCCCCCAAAAAACTGTTCAAAATTAAACGCTTTGTATTGTGCAGAGCAAAATATTGCAGGTCTGTTAAATACAGAACTTGAGATTTCAGCATGAATATTCTGGAAATTGTTTAAAGTTATCTTGGAGGGACAGGAATTTGATGCCTGTGTTAACACTCAATATACTTTATAGTGGTAACAAGTCTAAGTTGTTGGGCACTTAATTTTGCCCATTAAAAATGACATAAAATTGCAGCTCTGGAAGGATTCTAGTCATAAGCATCCTGCCACCATAAAAGGTACACTCATATGGAGGAGATGTTCAGAAAATCTGCAGAATAAAGTCCACATAATTTTTGGTGTAAATCTACACTAACTCGTGCGGTCATCTACTGAAGTCAATGTAGACAAATCTGCAGTAAAATCTACAACAAATTCTGCACCGATTGGCGGAAGTTTTGGGTGCAGAAGTATAACAAAAAAGCATTCAGTAGATTCTGGCCATTTAAAGAAGAGCAAAACATGTGGCGAAGTCTAAACAGTGGCAGACTTACCAGGTTCATCTAAGTAATATACTGACTATCCAATGTCTTGAGAGTCCACTAATAGAATAGAAACTCTTCGAAAGTACTCAAAAGCTCATAATAGCCAAAGTCGCTACCTCGAGTCCAACAGAAAGTTTACAGTGCTTACACTTTGCGGAACATAATAACATCTTAAGAAATTAATAAAAACCTATCAATAGCTCATCGTTTCGTTACCCCTTAGTAGACCTTGGGCAAAATCTTAATTATGATCAATTTACGTGGGAGCAATGTTACACATGTGTAGGCCAAATCTTTGTTGTCCTCATGGTAAATTACAATTAGTTTGGTATATTTAAGCAGCCAATTCACAAACCATTTTCTCTTTAGCCGAATATGAAAAAGATTCCACGAAAATTATGGTATATAAAATCACTGTTTTATAACAGTTGCTATGGATTTTTTTTCCGTTTTTTTATACCCAGTCAGTGAAGTTTTTGTGGTGTAACGAAAAAAAGACAGCTAAAATATGGGAATCTATTGGTATAGTACCTCTTACAATGGAAAAAAAAAAGGAGAAAGGGAGATGGCTATGCCCTTTTATAAGATTGTCTTTAAGACAATCATCCATAAGATTCAAAATGTTGTTCAATAACACTGACCGTATACATAGTGTATGATGAAACTTAAAAAGGGCCCTAAAAAAGGGGGTGGTTTTGGGAAACAAATTAAAAATAATTTGAAAATTTTAGCATTTTAAGGGCTTCCCTTGTTTTCTTAAAATTTAATCTTTGTTCTAATATGAATTTCTATGGTAAAAGGACAGTTTTTCCCCCGCTACATCATAATTTGGTCTAAGATACGTCTAAAGCCTTTTGGCATTTAAATAACGGGGTCTTTTGCTCTCTTTTTTTTAAGGTTATTAGTTAGTGTAACTAAGGCGATGTCAGAAAATTCTTTTATTTTTTGGGTAGATGGGGGGGGGTGTATGATTTTAAAAAATTAATGATATTTTTTACATTAAGACACTGATTGGATTGAAACCCAAAATCTTAGCTATTACTTATTTTATTGGGATTGAATATCCCACCTTTTTCCTGAATGATCACGCCTTACCTTTAAAAAATCTGCAGCCCAAAATAAAGCATTCTAATCTTTTGATAAAAACACAGTGCATTGTTATTTTTGAAGGTCCTTTGGGAAACAGCGAGAGGTTCTAAGAAAGGATATTAAAACTTTTTGGGCGGACTGGATCAGAAAACCCTATCACCAGTGAAGAACGGGATCGCAAGCCCCCTTTGCTTTGAGCCCTGGGATCTGCACACGGGGGCATTTCCCACACAAAATCCATGCTTCTTTTAAAAAAGGTGTTGGATCCTGTTAACGCTGTGAGTGGGTTTCTCTATTATTCTCCCTCCCCCCACTACAATTTGGTTTATAGTTTAGATTAAAGTTTTAAGTTTGAAAAAAGTTAATTGAATAAGAAATTGTCACAATTTGCTGTTTGCTTTAAAAAAGTAAAAGAAGTACTTTTTGTTACTGAATTTTGTTTTGTTGTTTGTACCAGTGTTTTTTTTTTGGCTGGGTTTTTTTTTGTCTTCTCTTGTTTTCTTCTCCTTAGGGGGGTCCCCTCAAGCGGGAGAAAATTTAGTTTACTTCATACTGGTTTGGGTTTGCATTGTGTATGCACTTTAATTTTTTTTTTGTTGCTATTATTTTTTTCCTTCATTTTTTGTTTTTGATATGCTTTTTTTTTGCACTAAATTTTTCCTTGCTTTTATATAACTGTTTACTATAATAAGTCCGCATAAAGTAGAAGTTTTACTTTCATTTGAGAATTGGGGGTTATTTTATGTTTAAAAAAGGTACTAGAAAATCGCCAAAAGCTCTTTTAAGTAATATAGAAAAGTGTCCACTGAGCAAGGATCCCTCATGAAGGGAATTAAGGGGCTAAAAACGTTTTTTAGCCCACTGCAGTGGGTACATTCCTTGGGTTAATAAGGATTTCAAAAAGGGGGAATTGCATCAACTTCAGAAAGAACAAGTTATGTGCCCCCAGATAGGAATAAGACATCCTAATACCGGGGGAAATTTATGACCCATATGCTAAAAATATATGGGGTAACATACATCATTTTTGGAGAAAATTTGGCGATTGTTTACCTGGTTACCTAAAAGAAGGTACTGGGATTTAGGACATTCAGAAGATAGCCTTTTTGTAAAAACAGAAAAAATGGAAATTTTTGCTTGGATAGGTAAGCCAAAAAGAAATTGTTAGCTTCGGGGGACACCTAGAAACACTGACAAGCACATCTTAACACCACTGACACTGCACAACCTTTGATACTCACCAAAACCTTCAGATGGTGGTAACACAAAATTATTGAAAAACCACAAAAGTAATAAACTTGTAAAATGCTGAGGAGACATGTTTACATGTTTAGTACGGGGAATGCGGTCTCAAATAAAGGAGACCTTACATAGCACTCCAAGATGCTTCAAGTACCCCGCCCCAACCTCTACACGAAGACACTTCATTGCAAACCCCCAAAAACATCAGATAGTGCTATCAGGAATTACCCTGCCCCTCCTAGGTCTTCCTCCCCATTAACTCGGTAACCCCAAGTGCCCCATTTATAGAATTCTAAAGGGGGCCAAAGGGAGCTGATTACACCCTTCAAAGAGAAAAGCACTACAAAGGAGATAAACCTTAAATTTACAGAACAACCTCCCATTCACAAAAACAACCCCCTTAAACGTTCCAGTACATCCCCCTGCTATGAAATAAGTCCCTGTCCACTAACGGGCCCAGGATACACACAGTTTGACATTTCAAACACATTAAGGGAGGGAGGAGCAAGAAAGGGGGAAAGGGGAAAGCTGAACCCACCACAAACTACACGACCCCCCTAATAGGGAAAAAGAAAAAAAATCATATTCAGCTAGTGAGTTGTTTGCTTTTGCTAGGTTATAGGAATTATAAAAAAAGACCCACAAGAGTCATGGGAAAGGTTAGAAAAAATATGAAAACATACCATAAATGTCGGGTCGGTATTTTAAAATTTTACCCCCTTGTTTCACATCAACAGGGGCCCAATCGGGAGAAAGGGGGGCCCAGAGCGACTCTGACTAGTGGACAAATCCTATTCCACGGGAAATTTTTTTTTATTTTTTTTAAAACCTAATATTATGGATTTCTCTCTCTCCAGGAAACTAAAAGGCAATCAAAAGGTCTTTCCTTCTTGATACAAAATCTAAAATTAAATTGTTCTTTTTAACACTGATTTTCTTCCACTAAAAAAAAGGACCAATCACCTAATGTAAGGGGGAAAAAGGAAACCCCCAAATTTTTATATACCATTAGTCACACAAACCCCATCACACTATCTTCATTCAACCATTTATAGATCCCCCCATGAGCTTTTTGGGGAAAAATGATTTTTTTAGGAAATCCGCTTGGGTCACCATCTTTGCCCCCTTAATACTTCCATAAGGCTACACTTGAGAATACAGAGGAGCTGTGTACCTGCTTATCTGGTTTGGTTTAAAATGATCACCAGCAAAGGAAGAAGCCATAACAGAATTGAATATGTTAAATATGGAAAAAAAAACCTCCACAAACAGTGGAATATAATTCTACAGAGGGGGGAATAGCAAACACCCCACAAAAACACATTGCTTTGTAAATCCATTGCACACAACAAAAAAATGAGCACCCATAAAGGCTGAAATTGAATACCTTAGGGACACAACCCTTGCTTGAATTTCTTGCAGAAAACGGACAAAGCTCCTGTCAAATTACATAAAGTAAAGACAGGGTGACTTACATTGGCACTGCCTTTTCCCCGGCCACGATACCTTTTCTATCAGACAAGTAGCGCTGTTTCTTTGTCCATTCCCAGAATGAACAGCGACTGAGAAGCTTCGGGAATGGTAGGTTTCTCTTTTTTGTTTTTTAAAGCTCACAATTATAGGACTTAAACCCAAAAATTCTGTGGCTAAACCTTTCACAACATTGACAGACCAGGGGCTTTGAGAAGTTCAAAAATGGGCCCCCTTAGCCCTGGTGCTCTGGCCCACTAGTTACACAAAGACCTTCCATTGTTTTTCCTTAAAGTCAAAAGACAAAAAAAAAAAAAGCTTGCTCAACCCCAAAATGCTAGCTGCAGGGTCAGTAAAACCCCTGTGAAGCAGTTGTGAGAGAGAATGCACATGCCTTAGAGATAGCGGGTGAGCATTTCTGTTAAAAAAACCTCTGAGTTTTGGTCACATTTTTAAAGTCGGGTTTCCTCATTCGTTTATGACTCCTGAATTGTCAAATGTACTCACAGGCCAAATTTGCTAGGGGGAGCCCGTTTTCCTAGTAGTCACATCCAAATCCCACCGCAAGTGCTTGAATTTAACCTTGTTTTTTTGTTGTACATATTCAGAGAAGGGGGGTAGTTTAGTCAGAGAGAGGGGCCCTTTTTTAAAACTTGAGGGGGGGAGCCATAACATGCCGCCCCAAAATTTAAGGGAAGAAAGTTGAAGAAATTTTTAAAACTTTAAAAACCCGACTTAGTTACTTGCAACAGTAGTTTTTTGAGGAAAGCAGTACACATTTCCCTGATTTAATTTTTTTGGAAAGATTTTTTTGTAAAAAATTTTGAAATACGAGCTATGCAAAAAGTTTCTTTTTATTGGAGAATCCTTTCTGAAAGAACAGCGTTTGAAATATTAAACCATCTTTTAAAAATAGTAATGGTCTTTTTTTTAAACTTTGTAAATTTTTTTTTCCCCAAAATTTGCTCCCATAGGAAAACCCGTGGAAGGTTATGGGGGGCACCCCGATTTCAGATGGCTTGGAATGAAGGGAAAAACCCAAGACCCCAAAAATTTCCCGACAACGCTAGCTGAAGCTACCCCTTGTGGGAAGCACGAGCGAAAAATTTTTCTCCACAAAACTGGTGGCACAAGGTTTCACTGCAAAAGCGGGGAAAATTGCCCTGCCAATTACCTCCCCCAAATTGCTGGTGGGGCAGGAGAGCTTACCTTTACACCCCCATCAACCAAGGGCCCCTTTTTAAAATCCACAGGTAGAACTACCAAAGGAGGGGGAAATTATGTAGCTTTGGGTTTTGTTTTAAAAATTTTTTTCTGCCATAGGTTGCTTCAAGTAACAGAGATTATTTCACCAAGGTAAATGTTTACACACCATTTATGCAAGATTAAATAAACATATTATATTTTCTACCCACAAATATTTAACCAAATGTTTTAAAGAGACTGATGAGGGGCCAGGTCTTTTCCCCTGTTTTATGGAACTACATACCACCCCAAGGGGTACTTCAACTTTACCCTTAGAAAAATTTTGTTTGAAAATTGCCTAATACTCACTTACCTCCAAACTGCACATTCTTTTAAAACTCTTAATTGACTATGTGCTCAACTCAAAAAAATTAAAGGATTTTTATTTCCCAAATAGGGGGGCCTGCACCCGTCCCCACTCTTTCCGTCACAAAAGTCAAACCGGAATAATGTTATATTGCAAATTTTCGTTTTTTGGGTTTTTTTTAGAAGGGGGCCTCCATTTCAAGTTCTGATGAACCCTTTTCAATTTTAAAGTCGAAGAAGAGGGAAAATGGATCCCGAGTCCACTGCAAACGGTAACCCCCATCGAGACGGAAGCAAGTACCCTGTTGCTACTACTGCCCCCGCAAGCCAGCGTGAACAAAGATACCTGACTTAAAACCCCTCCAGACGTGGCTTTGCCATAAACCACACCAAAAGAGCAGCTAGGTAATAAAGTGTTTTCCCTCCCTCGCGTGAAGGAAAGAAGATCGAATGCCCCTTTTTTACAATAAATTTCTTTTGGGCCCCCAACAAGATTTGGGCTAGCATTGTGGGGGATGGTTGGTTGGTTTTTAGCTGCCTTTTACGGGGAAAATTGGCCGGATTGAAGATTTATCAGGACGCCGAAGGTTGAGAGTGAGATACTACGACTACCAAAGGGTCTGAAGACGACATGTTATTACATTTTAGGTTTTGCAAAAAAAAAGGGTACAAGTAAAAAATGCATAAAATGTTATGAAAACGAGTCTACAATAAGACTAAACACATTTTGAGGGAAAAACAATAAGTTTGTTTAAAATGAACACCAAAAAGCTAAAAGCTAGTCTTCAAGCCCCCGGAGAGACACATTCCCTACCCATTCCCGACAACTAAAAATTTCCCCCAAAAAATGAGTTTTTAATGACAAACCCCAAGTTCTCACCATAATGTACAGGTTAACACTTCTAGATGCAATAGACACACTAAAAAAACGCAGATTTTGGGACATTCCCTAGATTTGGAACTTTTAAAATAGTATTTTTGCACAAAAAAAAATTTTTTTTTTACATTTAAAGTTTTCCCCAGACAAAAAAACTTTTATTTTTTTTCAATGCATTCACTAATTTTGGAGGGCCACATTGTTTTTTTAAGACATGGTTTTTTTTTCCTTTGGCACTGAGGTTTTTTTTGCCCAAACAGCAAAATTTTAAAAAGGACGGGATCCCCCAAAACTTTGATCAAGTTTAATCCAGAACTCATTAAAAACTCAAGGGAATACCCAAAAACACAAACAATGAATAGTAAGGTCTTTACAACTTTAGTGACAGTTTTTTTATGCCTTTAATATTTAAGTTTTAAAAAAGAAATTTTTTTCATGTTTCAGGGAACAAAAGGAGGCCCAGCAGGTAAAGGTTCTCCACTTAACCCCCTCAATTTGGTTCAGGGGCATCTCTGGGGGGGTTTGCGGAAAAAGCCCACATCACACCCAAATTTTTTTATTTGCCTCATCACGGATCTGACAATTTTCGGATAATCTGAGAAAAGTTTCAAAGGGGCCCAAACGGGCCCAAAAGGGCAAAAAATTTATGAATATTAACATTGAAAAGCGTGGGTAACCAAAAAAAAACGCCCCTTTTTGATGAACATCAGGGGTATATGTATTTGGGAAATTAAAAGATTTTAAAATTATCAGAGAGAGGAATAAACGAATTTAAAATAAGTTTGATAATTTAGCATTTTAATGGCATCATTTGTCTTCTTCAAACTTAAATCTTTGTTTAATTGAATTCGACTAGGTACAAGGGGCATGTTCTGTTCCCTCACCTAATATTTGGTCTGAGAACCAGAAAACCCTGGCATTTGAAAAACAGGTCAAAACTGTGCTTATTTTTAAGGGTTTTTGATTTGTAACTAAGGGGAGATGTCAGAGTATTCATTTTTATTTTTTGTAGATGGGAGGGGCATGATTTTAATAAATTTTTTGATATCTTTTCATTAAGAACTGATTGGATTGTAACTATATCTTATCTAAATAATTTTCTTTTTATTTGGGTTTTAAAATGCCCACCTTCTCTGTATGAACACGCCATACCCTTTTTAAAAAAACAGAAATCAAAAAAAGCATTCTAATTCTTTTGAATAGAAACACAGTGCATTGTTTTGTTTTAAGGTCCTGGGAACGAAGAGGTTGCTAAAAGGGGTATCAATCAGTCTTCTCAAAGAGGTGGCATGAAGGTGTTGGTCATATTATTCAATGCTGTGTCAAGCAGAACTTGTTAGATGTCAGGTGATTTGCTCAGAAGTTGTGCTTTGCACTAAATCACTAAAGAAAAACACATAAAACATCCTATAACCTTTGAAGCCTATTTACAACCAATATCTTATATCATTTGAACCAATATCTTTTAAAACTTTGAAAATCTTAACTGTCGGGGCAAATTGCCAATAAACAGGGGTTTTCTGTTAAAAAGCAAAATACTTTTGTAAATGCCATTTTGGAGGAAGGAAACAAACAAAAATGACTGGCTCATAAGAGAATATTCTGCAACACACCATGTTATCACGGTACAGAATGTTAGCTTTTTCATTGCTTTTTTTAATGGGCTTTATTTTAAATCAAAACAATAACAGAAAAGCCATGAACACATCAAAAAACTCGGCTACAGCTGTAGGACTCATGGAGTGCACATTTTCAGCAAAGTCTGTAAAGGTTCGCTCTAACCCAATATCATCTTATTATCCAAAACGGTAAACAACATAAAACTTTGCCAGAATTGTGGGGTCTTTTTTAGAACTCACAAATTGGTACCTTGCGCTGCAAAAAATGAGTCCTCACATAACTCAAATGGCATAAAAATTTAAAAAATGTTATTGGTCTCAGAAAATGGTGATACAAAGCAAATTTTGTTTTTAGGTTTTAATTTAAAAAACTAGTAAACATAATGAAAACTACATAAATTTGGAGTCTCCAGAATCAAGATAATGATGACGAATGATAATCATGTCATTTATTTGGTTTGATGGACGCCACAAAAACAATCCCACAAAAAAAATTGTGTAATTGCGTTCTTTTTTTCTAATTCCATCCCACAACAGATTTCTTTTTGTGATTCCACATTTTATGGTACAATTAAAAAAACACAACTCATCCCACAAAAAATAAGTCCTCATACAGCAATGTCGGAGGAAAAGAATAATAAAAAAAAAAAAGTTATGGCTCCTGGGAGACTGAAAATGGTCTAGTTTAAGTGGTATTTTTATTTTTTTATTTTTTTTATTGTAAGATCATCACTTCCTGTGGGCTTCTCACCTTTGTTCTCTAATTTATGCTGTTTTAAGTGTGAAAATTGTTTTATTAGGTTTTTACCTGTGGAAAGAATTTCATCGATCTTGAAATGCATAGTACATTTATTAAGCCAACCTTGAACAATACTGGGTTTTTCTTGCATTGACAATGCCCTGATAGACCCAAATCTGTTTTAATGGTTTCCTAAGTTAGTGGTTAATTCATTTATGTTGCGATCCTCTTTGTAGTTTTTCTTTCTTTGTTTAAATCTTTTGGCTGTTTTAGCCTGACAATTTTGACCTTTATTACCATCAAAACTAAAATATTGAATTACATGCATTAGCCATGGGATTTACCAAACCATTGACTAATGACACATGGGCAGTCAAAGCATGTAAGAATTCATTGCTGTCTGTTTTCCATATCTGAAAAGGTAATTTCAGCCCAATGTGCATTCTTCCTAGAATAATTTCATAAATGGCAATGGGATGCGATTTCCTAGTAATGCAGTTGTGTAATTTTTCTAAATTCATCCCAGTCTTTCATAAATGTTCCCATAAATCACCTAACACTGGTCTCTGCTGGCCCAGAGAAAATTCATTTCTGTTGAATTCACAAGGGACAACATGACAACCAGGGCAAACAGCACACAACAAATGAGACCCTGGAGACACTATCTTACTATTGGAATTTACTTACATTACATTAGTTGGCAAACATTTTACAAATATTTTACAGTACTTGTCCTGAAATTTATTAGACAGCATTGTAAAATTTCCTAACGCTCTAAATGCAAATACAATCTAGAAGGAATACAAATATCTTATATTAACCCTTACATGTACTATGGTTCAGATGCCATGGTCACTATTGACTAAGCAGTTAAGTGCTTAAATGGCTGCCTTCAGCATTATCTTTGGTCCTAGTCATTAAAGGCGGGTGTCCGCTTTATAACACAGCCAGAATGTGCCATGTATAGAAGATTTATCTCCACAACCTGCTTCCTGCCGCTGTCCAACATCATGACAGACTATACTAAAGAGTCATATAACCTGTATGACCATAGGGTCTCCGGAGTTAAAAGTGAAAACTGGTCAAAAAGACCCATTTTATGGCATAGGTACATGGGTTATGCTGTGTGTGTGATAAGTAAGGGTCCCAGACGTGGAACCCACACCCATCTCGGAAATGGGCCTCCGAAAGTCTCCACATGAAGAGTAGGTTGTACTTCTGCACTACTCGCCATTCTCTTTAGTAGAAGTTTTGAGTAAAGCTAAGTGGTGTGTTTCAGATAAGTGCGCAACCAAGCCCTACAATGCGTTCTAAACGGGGACTTTTGGCAGTCCGTTACCGAGATAGATCCCAGAGGCGGAATCTACACCTTTCCAACATTAATGGCAAATCCTATCACTATGCCATTAATGTGTGAGATGGGAATCCTCCTTTAAATCCTGAGCTAAATGCAGAGAAAAGTGATTTCATGTCAGTATTTAGCTCCATATTGTAATGCACTAGAGTCTGAGGTTTTACTGAAAAGAAAGCTGCAGAGCAAATGATAATTTTCAAAGCACTGCAGGATGCCAATAGAAATCAATGAATGTTCTGTATGAAGTCCTCTAGAGTTTTGAGAGAGAACTTTGATCATGGGACTCCCCCCACCACACACACCTTATTAGCTCGACATGCCTAAATAAGACATATCAAGGGGTTTACTAGACAAAAAAAATCTCCAAGATTAACATACTTCGTGTTGCTGAAAGGGAAGATGGAAAAAGCACATCAATGTGAACTTTGCAGGTGCAGATTTAAGCCTGAATTCACAATAGTTCTTTTTTGGCACACTACAATAAATCCGTCAGTGCTGAAGCTAAAAGAGAATAGTATTTCCGTTGCGTACATTTGTTAGTCCAAAGATGAAGCCTGGTTCTCACAACTTTATTAAGTCATTTTCATTCTTGTCTATTTTTGGAATAATAAGTGGAAAATTGCCCAAAATTTAAAAGGGCATTTTGCCTAGTTTAAAAAAATGACATGTATAAAATACTTCCAAATTTATGTTCAACATAATTATATTTTCAAACATACTATTTACATTCATCTTAGTTTTATGCATATTGTCATATATTCGACATTTGTAAATGGTGTGAAAAAGACAAGGTCTTAAACTTTTGAACGCATTTTGTTACATTAGGCTATGAATTTGACTCCTTATCAGGCTACTGATAGTGAGAGATGCACATCCCCATTTGATAGCTTTGTCTTTTGCCGTTGCAGTGGAGGTGGTGGCTTGTAGGAACCTACACCTTAAATGCGATAGGAACTTAGCTGTAACTAAGAATTCAGTCCTTGGAGCAGTCACTGACTGCAGAGGTCTGAAGGCAGCCTAAGATCCAGGCCATTTAACCCATTGATTGCCATGGTATGACACCACAGCATGATCAAAAGGGACTCTCTGTCTAATAGGGTCACCTGGTTTTCCAGTAACTCATTCAGGGCTTTGACCTCTACGGTCCATCCCGGGGACCTAAAAGGAACCCCATGGCTGTATGTTCAGGAAGCCTGTTGGGCACGGTATACGTTGCCCTAACAGCAGCTTGATTTAAACTGTAGTAACACAGTGTATAATATAATATCATACATGAGTATGCTATTACATTATAGAGGTAAAATAGTTATAAAATAGATAAAACTAATAGGATTACTATTTTAAAACGCTTTTTGAAGAACCTAGTACAATAAAAAAAAACTGGCAAAAATTAAACAAAAAAATATTTAGGTTTTTAATTTTTATTTAGTGCATATAGATTACATAAAAGACAAACTCTACACATATAACATGCCCACTTAACCCTAACAAACTGGATATTTTTGTTTTATATAAGTTTAGATCTACCCTTAATCTGTGCTGAAAAAATACAACTTTTCCAGCATAAAACAAGGCCTCATCAGCTGTATCAGGAAAACAATTAAAAAAGAAAAGAAAAAGTATTTATTGTTGAAATATAGAGAGCCACAAATGGTAATTTTTAGCCGGTCACAAATGCCTTCTAGGCCTGGTCATTACAGATTTTAAGGTGTATTCCCATGTTACTACTTCCGTTCTCATCCTGGTGTTCTGAACTTTCATAGATTTGAACCGAGAGAGTCGTGCAAGTGTGGCAAACTATGCTGTTTTCGGCCCTGAATGGAAGCAACATGGTGAGAATATCCCTTTAATGGCTCTAACTAATTGATTAGTCCCTAAAATGTCATAATTTATAATATTAGACATTCAAGACTTTTATATAGTTAAGTCATATAAAAAAAAATTAATTAGTTTTTAACTGTATGTGATAAAAATGATACATGAACAATGCTTATTTTTTTGTGCTGAGTACTACTTTTAAATAGATCAAAACTATGGGTTTCACTTACTTCTTGGTCATCTTATAGAGCCTACAGCTAATGGTGCATATTTGGTTTTCAGCTTGTATTTTAACATGATTTATTTGTATACAACATGTTGTATTAGCAGTGGCACCATAATGAGAAAACATAGAAAATGTAACACTCTACAAAACAGTAAAAGTAGCTGAGAGTTTGAAATAAAAGGCATGAGAAATTACTGTTACAAATACACAATTTTTTATAAAGGTCTTATACTTCAAAAGCAGATCATTGAAGATAATATAGAGCCAGTATCATAAACATAACCTTTTATGTAAAAATCTTATAGAAAAAAGGCCATTAAAGGGCTATTCCCACTGTACACTGGTTAACAATTCTCTACCTTTTCTTCCTCTTATTTTTTCCTTTCCTCATCTGTATCTTCAGTTTCTACGATGGTGGTGGCCGGGAGGCTAGCATCACAGTGACATTGCTAGTGGCCGGGAATTTGTGAACGCGCATGTCCATCTTACCCCGATCCTGGCCAGTGTCATTTCTCACACAGTGTGTATTAGAACTACAGTACTCCTGGGCATGCACAGTCGCCAGAAGCAGTTCTGTGTCGCTAGAAACAGACAAATTCTGTCCACATTAATGCCCTGTACGTTAGCTCTAATAGGGCACCTTCCTGCGTTGATCAATAAGTGCTGCTGTTTAATATACAGTTGAAACCAGAAGTTTACATACATTATATAAAAAGACACATATGCATGTTCTTCTCACTACCTGATGTAAAATCAGAATAAACCTTACCCGTTTTAGGTCAAATAGGAACCAAAATTATTTATATTTGCCAAATACCAGACTAATGAGAGATTTCAAAAATCAATTAGGCTGTGCACATCCATATATTTTGAAAAACGTAAGCATAGGTGCACACTGAAAAGGCAATAGCATACATCTAATACAAATATCAGTGGCACACTAAAAACTAAGTGAAACATTAAGGTATATAGGAATATTGGAAATGCATTACTGCTAAGGAAAATATGAAAAACCTGGGACTCTTAGTTTACAGTTTTTGATCAAAGATTGTATTAAGCTCACCTCCCAATAGCGTCAAGGGGATCCCAGCACAGGTGAGTCCCTAACACTGAACATGTTACCTCACTAGGAGTCCATTCAGACTACAACATCTCAGGGAGTGATAGGAACCTGCTACTGAATTATCCTGCACATCCATATATTTTGAAAAACCTAAGCATAGGTGCACACTGAAAAGGCAATAGCATACATCTAAACTGGTCATAAATTTACTTGTATCTCCTTAAGGAAAACAGATGAACAAAGCAATATATTTGGAAAATGTCTTTATTTTGTGTTTCCTACAATTTGAAAGCTATTCTTTGTAGCAAGACAACCCCTTTAAGTAGTAGAAAGTTTAACTTAAAATCCTGCTTACCTCACCCACAGTAACTGTTTTTAGGCGGTTTAAGCAGGAATCCTGCTCCAGAGCTCAGTTTCTCTTTTTCTTCCAACCGATGTTATCTTTTGACACGTCTCTATGACATGTCAGAAGATCAAATAATATGCACACTGAAAAAGGTGAACACTATATACAAACTTACAGGTCATAACACCTTCATGTACCAGGACTATAATGTTCCTAATAAAGCAGCTTAGTTCAGAGCAATATGTTCCTTTAGTAGCTTGAAGGAGTAGAGCTGACCTCATCATAATCACTTCTCTGCAGAAGTCTTTTTATGGAGATCGTCGATTGCCTTAATTTGTTTAGGTGTGAGTAGTCAGCTTTCCTCTTGCTAGGAGCACGGTTTGAGCCACACCATGTATGGACTGGATTATTGCGAGAAATTCCCTCAAACACAAAGATCACACCTGGCTATTTAACCTTTGTCAAATATCAGCCATTCGTGGCCAAAAATTACCAAATGCAAAGCCAAACTGAAATAAACAGGAAAAATAAAATGTTATCTTGGGAGTTAGAAACAGATACATGTTGATGCCTTGGAAATTTAAAGGTCAAATTTAAGTTAGTCCAAAACAAACTAACAAAAAAAGTTTCCATTTACAGTTTTTATTAGAATTACTAGATTTCATTAGTTTACTGTTAGAAAAACTGAGTAAACACTGCTTCACAGATCTCAAATTTTGATTGGTCCCTTTATTAAAAAGCTTGGACCATCAGCAACATTTATCACCTACCTATAGGATATGTGGCAAATGTATGATCACAAAGGGTCATAAAGCTGGGACCCCATGATCATGAGGACAGGATCCTAAATCCTCCACATGAATGGAGCAATGGCCAGGCACATACTGCAGCTCCATTCAACTCCATGAGACGCTTGCATGCCAAAGTCCGCTTCACCCAAACGGGGGACCTGACACTCCGTTCTTGTGGTCTGGTAGGATCCCAGCGGTGAGGATGTGATGACAGGGAGAGCAGAGGAGAGGCTTGGGGGGGGGGGGGGGGGATTAAACTTATGTCATGGTGGCCCTTCCGCCTAACCTCACTTACTCCCCTGGAGTCACACACATAGTCAAAGGAGAAACGCTGTAAGTGCAGAGGAGAGATGATGGGAGTTCTACTCCTCAGATTCCCCAGAACACACACTTTCTTGGGCTGATGCTAGTCCCCTTCACTGCCTTTAGAGGTTGTGTGGAATGTCTCCATGGTGTCGGTGCAGTGGATAATAAACAAACAGGAAGACAAGATGGTTGAGCCCACCTCATGGACACACTGATGACTACGATGACTTCTGCAACAGCTATATCCTTAACCCCATGCAACCAGGGACCACTTAGTGGCAAGGTGTATGGGTTAGGCCGGAAGCGTACTAAATCCCAACTACCTCTGAAGAGGAAATATTCTTTACCTTACACCTCAAGGATTTCTATAGGAGGAGTCTTTATCCTATAGCAAGAAAACAAAAACAAAAAACAAACCCTCCATTGTGCAATAGATTTTTTTTCTCTTGTAACCGACAGAGCAAAGCGTAATTATGCTCACCTCTTAAAGTTGTGCATCTCCCCCCGGACCGGTGACTACTCAACCACCACTAATCACCTCCCAGCTACTGAAACATCACGATTTGTCTTGTGTGTCTAGTTAGAATGAACCCTTCAACTGTCACTAGGCGGCCGCACACAAAACAGTTCCTTAAACATTACTATAACACATTAAATACATTACATGACATATACTGTGACAAGAATGCAATTTTACAAACTACAATGCCCTGTACTGGGGTATGACAAGGACACCAGCAACAGATGTATTACCTAGGTGGTTTATGTTGTGGGTCATTCAAAGCCTAACATATGACAACGTCAAGTTCTCAGCTTTGTGCAGGTCTATGATATTGTCCCTGACATCATTAGAAAGCTCTTTGGTCTTGCTCATGTTGTAGTCGGACTTATTAATTAAAGGGGTGTTATCATTTCATTAAATGGTCTTCCGAATAAGGGGACAGTGAAAACAAGCAACTTTGCAATTGGATGTCATTAGCAAAGCTGGCTTGTTCTCACAGTGTCCCTTATCTTGTGTTTTTATTTACACTGATATCCAGTGCGGGTCGAATCCCTCCTGATCCCTCCTCCCTGCAATTCACTAGCTGAGAGCTCATTTACATTCTGTACAGCCCCCGGGTCGATTCACTGAGCTGTGTCTCTGACTCAGAGTTAGGGGCCGTAGTATTTTCATTTTATACAGGCAGAAGAAACAGAATTACACTGAAGGGCTTACACAATCAGGAAATAGCACAATTGTATCGATCCCTGCCTGACTCAGAGTTAGGGGCCGTAGCATTTTCTGTCTCCACACCTAGCAGAAACAGACTGCAACAGATTGTACAATGAGAAAACATGACAGTTTTGTCCCTGTGCCTAACTCTCCTGCATAGACGCAGATCTGTGCCGTTCTTAGAAAGCTGTAATACATCTCCAGCTGTGAGAGATCAGTGCTCAGTCTAGATTGAATGCAGCCTGTGGTATGTATACAGCTCTTATAAAATAAGACTGCATAGAGAGAGACACAGTGATATGTGGACTCAGATGGGGAGGGGGGGGGGGGAGTAACGGGCCAGCATTGACGGCGGGATGATGTCCTCCAGCTGGGAGGGGAAGAAACGCCCCTGCATTCAACGAGCTGGGAAGCTACGAGCAGTGTGAAGCGGCCGAAGGAAGTGATACATCCCCGTTAAGACTGTGGACAGGAGTCTTTTATAAAGGTGACTATTTAAGACAGCTGTATTTAATGCAGGTAACGAGTTGATTACGAGCATCTAACTGGTGTGTAGGAGCCAGAACTCTAATAGTTGGTAGTGGATCAAATACTTATTTCTCTCAGCAAAATGCAAATACATTTATATGATTTATACAATGCGATTTTCAGGATTTTATTTTGGATATTCTATCTTTCAATGTTACAATTAACCTACCCTTAAAATTCTAGACTGTTCACGTCTTTGTCAGTGGACAAACTTACACAATCAGCAAGGGATCAAATAATTATTTCCTTCACAGTATGAAAACTTTTTTGCAGGACAAAGTGTACTTTTTAATGGGTAGATCGGAGAAATGTAACGGTGCAGAGCACCATTCCTTAATACTTTCAGATGTTGCAGCATCTACTGAGTTAAAGGAACGGTATGGGATTGATCTTTGACCCAAGTCCTGGCTATAATTAACAGCTGTTACTTTTCATGTATAGAGTGGACTTCGTGAGTGACCCCGCTCTATTCTCCCTTAACGAAGTAACTGTACATCATTCAAAATTAAGGGGTTAAACATATAAAAATAAGGTGAAATAAAAATGGTTAGAACACTAGAGCCAACTACTGGATGTAATGTTCCTCAAGTCACACCTGACTCACTGACTTTAAAATATGACTTTAAAATACCCTGAAACAACTGTTTGTAGTTATATAACTGGCATGGCTTTAATCGCTTTGTTACATTTTAAAGGGGTTTTGCCACCATGTAATGTTGACGTGGGAACCTCCAAAATGGGTATTTAATCACTTTTCTAAATATATGTTATTAAAAAAAGTGAAAACTGAGAGCTACAGCATTTCTCAACCCCCTTGGTTACCACAAAGCTTCCCCTAGTCACGCCCCAGGAGCTGAAAGGCCGCGCTTGGCGTGAATCACTTCTTATCTGATGACAGGCAGAATTTGAATGGTCTTTTAAGGCACCGGGTAGCAATATTTTTTTTTGTATACAGAATAACTAGCTGTAGTGTTATTAGATCCCTGCTTTATCTGATGAGAAGCTTTCAATCTGCTGTTAAAATTTAGGTGTTCTCTTTTGTATAAGAATTCACAAGTTATAGTTTGATTATTTGATGTGAACATGTCACAGATCCGTTATGCAGGCTCTGTGCTTTTGGCTGTGAGTGTCTGTGTGCGTTCTGTCAGCTCGTGATTTTTTTTTTACATTACAAAGCTGTTTTAGCAGATAAGGTTTCTCCTGACAGTGCCGTCTGAGGCTCTGTGTCTTGCTGTATTGAATCCACTTGTTGTACTGTTTATTAGTTCACTTAAGTTTTGAGACGCTCCCTTTGGATTCCTACTCCCCCTCCCCTCTCTCCACTGCAGCTTCTTTGGACTCAGCGTGATTTGTTTACATCTTGCTCTCATGCTGAACGGAGGTCAGTACTTGGTCTGGTGGCAAATCCCCTTTAAGGCTCAGTGAGTCGGCTTTGACTTGAAGAACTCTACAACCAATAGGTGGAGCATTTATGGTTTGTAAGTCTACAGACACCATTATGGTGCCTCTCCCTAATGAGGAACATTACCACTGTTGAGCTAAATGAACGAGAGAGTTCAGCCATTTATTAAAGAGTTTATATTTTTTTTAAAGTAGACGTTAATGTATCCTTTGGAAAGTGCTGAAGGAATTCTCTTAGGTGATAACTTCTGGGCAGTTATTCCTCTGCTCTACCTACAATCCGGCCCCATAAAAGAAGTTAAGAAAAGAATGAAGCCCACCTGACCAGAATTCAACAGGTCATGCCACCACAGAGATAAGGAGCGGAGGCGACTGTTATCGGCTTACATATGTAGCAGAGTTCAGCTTCACCATGATATATCCGCTTTTTGTGTTATTTGCTCTTGTTATCTGTTCTCATCTGTACACATTGAAAAGCATTGAAAAGGTTGAGATCACACTTTGTACAATGATATTTTTGTGCATTACCCGTCATGATCAAATTTGCTCCATCTCTATGTCCTCTCTTCATAAAAATAAACATATGCTTAATTGGAGCGAGCAAACATGTTTATGGAACTGTGTTGGAGACAGAGCGTAAGCTGCCAATTTTCTTATGAGTAGGCGAAAATGGTGCAAATCATTCAATAATTTCTATATTAAATGCTTGCTCTTCTCTACCTTCTCCAGATGTAAAAAAACAGTACTTTTCTCAACATAATAAATGAAATCTGAAAAAAGTAACAAGCTCTGTCTCCAAGCCTCGCTTCAGTGCTCTATTCTATTCTCCAGTCTGTATCTGGAAAAGTAAGCACTATCCACCGAACAACTGCAAACTGCTGAGCTCAGTAAGTGCCGTTTAATTTTATTTTATCATCTAAACGGGACATCTTAATTTTCATGCAATACTAAATCTATGTAAATCCCCGTGAATCCTGAAAACTGAAAGCATAATAAAATAAAAACTCAATGGTTAACAATAAAATTGTTTTCACAATGTAAATCATATCTGTGCTTTGTATGGGTTTCATTTGTGAATGCGAAGAAGAACAAATACCGATCTGGTTTTTTTTTTTAGAATTTTATAGGAAAAAAAAAAAAACCAAAAATGTTTATTACCTTCTGACAAGTGGCATACTGAGAGCCCAGCCGGCAGCAAAGTCTGGATACTTAAAAAATGTAGGATCTTCAGCAAAGGCATAATGATGAATTATAGTAGACTCTTCATCGTATAGTGCTTTTCCCAAAAAATATTTCTAAAACAAAGAGAGAATAAAAAAAATCTAAGAGAATATAGCTTACAAACAGAAATGAGAGAAAAGTATTGTACTGGGATTACTTTTCTAAATATCATAGATAGATAAAGTAACAGCATTTCTTGGATAGGCGGCCTAAAATTTACGTAGATCATGTTCACATGTGGAAAGTATGTTGTCGAAATTTCTGTGAGACGGTCCTATTTTCGCTTTTTTTTTCTATAAACATAGACTAGATGACAAGTTTACATTTTATTCGTCACATTCTGCCGTATTTCATATGTATTGCAAATGGATCTGTGGTCAGAAACAAGTCCCATTCATCTCTATGGGGATCCGTATCCAAAACCACATACAAATATTTGGAAGAGGTTTTAAGTCATCCCCACTGACTTCAATAGTACATTTTCTGTGTGGAAAGCGGCTAAAGTATGAATTTGTTCTAGGTTTTCTTTTGTTTAAAAAACGACAAAAATAAATGTTGTATTAACTACAAGGCATATTTACTATTGAGGTAAATGGGGATGGTTCCTGTTCAGTTTTAGAGAAGTTCTTTAAGTCAGAATCAGCATGGATTCCAGCTTGAAATACTAGTCCTGTGGACAGACCCTAAAATAGAAAAAAAATCTGCAGCATGTACAAATCAAGTTTCCACCAATACGATCGTAGACCAAAAAACAAAACAAACTTATTGTGGCTAATAAACAACACTTTTTGGGGATTTTTAATTTTCCCATTTTCAAGTTAAAAGAGCAATGAAACAGTGCTAACACTGTCTATCAGACTACCACCCAAGGGAATTGTTTTAGGTGGCACATAACCATTATACAAAGAATCCAAAGAATGAAATCGCAAAAGAAAATACAAACATTTATAGTATCACAGCATGGGCAGCACACCTAAAAAGTAAATGGCTAAATGCGCCTGTGTGGCAACACATACTAAGCTGTAGTAGAAAAATTCTTATCCAAACAGAACTTCAATATATTAATAATGGACAATACGTGTGCCCTCCTATCCAGTTATCCAAAGAAAAAATTATATATTTTTTCCAAATTCTCGTTTAACCCTGATGGGGAAACATTTATATTGAAAGACATTCTCCAAGCTTTCATTTAACCTGAAAATTCTTCACGAATGTCTTAAAGGGGTTATGCCACAAAGTAAAATTGACGTGGGAAGTTTGAAAATTAAATAATAAACATTTTCTCCATTCATCAGTATTAAAAATTCTGCTCCGTTTTTGTTTTAGCTGCTCCTTTAGGTTATGTTCACACGGCTTAACTGCGGGACGTAATTACGCCCCGCAATTACGCCGTGTGGACGGGGGCGGGGGCGGGAGCGGGGGAGTGAGCAGGGGGCCGGCACTTCGCCGGCCCATTGACTTGCATTACCAGCGGCGCGTATACGCCGCTGGTAATTCACATGTCACTTATCTCCCCCGCGGCGGAGTCGCCGAGCCGGGGGAGGAGACGTAATCCATAGTTCTCTATGAGAACTGTGGATTACCGTAACGAATGGGCCATTTTCAGCCCGTAATTTGCGCACTTCGGCGCGTAATTACGGACCACAATATGGCCCATTTTAAGCCGTGTGAACATGGCCTTAGTGATCCATTGTTTACAGCTCGTCTCCAGGGGATAGGACCAGGGCTGAGAACGCCTCAGTCCTGGTCGCACATGCTCAGACATCACCTCTCTTCTCAGGTAGCTACTGAGTGTTCAAACCCCAGGTGTTGTCATTCTACTCCTGTCCTTTGGAATAGTTAGTAATAAGTCAGTGCAAATAAATAAAAAAAATAAATCTCAATGAGTTATGTGCATTGATAAAGAGGAAAGAAAGATCCACAGGTTAAGTTCCTGCAGGGATTTGATCCAAGGACCGTTGTGCTTTAAAGCAAAAATGTTACCTCTGAGCTATAGTGGAACTACTTACAATTCTATACATAAACAGACCTTTCTTTGACTAGAAAGAGAGGAAAGGCCTGGTGATGTCATCCTGCTGAGTCACATGATATGCAATTCAAACAAATCACACACGCCTCCTTCTGAGCACACAGAGCTGAAAAGCTGGGTGCAGGAGGTATGAAATGAGATTGTGGCAAAACCCCTTTAAGTGTACTGTGCATGAGTTGATCATATAATTGTTTGTATTTTATAATTTAATTCTTTAGTTCAACATAAGTTTCCCTTTTTGCTGTATACCTTTGTATCTAATAATTGTTACCATTTGTATCAAAATTATATGGAATTGGAACCCCCAAAACAATTCTGCTGGGCGGTAGTGTGATAGATAAGGTTGTGTGCGCAAGCACGGTTTTATGATTCCTTTGGCTTGAAAAAGGGGAAATGAAAAATCCCCTAAACGTGTTTATTAGTCACAATAAATATATATTTTTTCTCTTCTACTAGTCAATTTGTAAGCTTTTGCTTGGGATTTTTCAATTGACTAGCCCTTAGTAGCACTCACCCCGATTGTGGATCAACTTGTGCTTCAAATAAACAAAGGTAAGAATTTGGTCCTCAGAAGCAAATTGTGTCTTTTTTTTATATAAAGTGATTTTAAAAAAAATGTTTTATATTACTTGCAGAAATTTTTACGTCAATGCAAGTACTGTAGAAACAACCCCTTTGGGATATGTGAAATTAGTTCCCAGTTGTAGACCTTTCAGAAACAAATCTGTTGTATGTACACATTCTCTAACACTAGAAGCTGGACATGAAAGCCACTGACTGCCCTAAAGGACGGTCCGAGCCAATCTGTATCTTTAAATCTCAGCACCGAATAGCAGCTAGAACCTCAACTACTTCTGAGTTATTTCCATCTTCACTAAAAAATATTTTTTTTTTCCAACTTGTTTTTATTTTAAACAAACATACTTGTTCAACTGGGGATCGGGGGGGTATGTGGTGGGGGGAGAGGGGAGTGTATGAGGACAGAGAAGTATAGGTGCAATGCAAGTACTACTTATAGAGTCTATTTGCGGCAAATCACGAAGAGTTGTAGAATAAACAGGAATCTCGGTATAATCAGCTAGGTCTCTTTACAGTGTTATTGCTGGAGATAAGTTCTCGAGCGGTGGATCCCTGTAGAAATGATGGAGTTCCTGGTGTGGGTTGTCTGTCTCATGTTGAGACCCGGGGTCATCGCTCAAGGGTCCGAGAAGGTTGGGTAGTAGCTCAAGGCTTGGCTTTATCTAGTTGGATTTAGGTAGATTATCGCAGTTTTTGCTTTAGCAATAATAACAGGTTTCTATTGACATACACACACAACAGGTGAGGAGCAAGGGGTATAAGGTTGGGGGTTGGGGGGTCGAAGACACGTGGAACCACCTCCGTCTCTATGCAGCGGTTTGAAAGTCACCTTGTGAGGTTGACATAGCAGACTTAAGGACGATCTTCGGTAACACTTCCAAGTGCCTGTCCAAGGTACCAGGTCGTGGAGCAAAAGCATGTTCTAATGCATGTTTGTATGTGGTTTGGGAGTATGTAAATTATAGGCTGCCATGTTAGGAAAAACTTTTCCACTCTACTTTCCTTTTGGAGGGAGGCTTCCACCTAATCCATGCGTAATAGACATGTCAGTTTATCTAAGAAAATGCGTAGTGTGGAGACGGTGGGACCAATCCATGTTTGAAGAATAGTTTTTCGTGTTGCCGCTGATATGCAGAAAATTAGTTGTTTGGTGTGGCTTGGAAGTCGTCGTTCCACGTCTCGTAATATGCCAAAGAGGGCCCATTCTGGAGTTAGCGGTGTGGAGAGTGCCGTATGGGTGGCTAGAAATCTTTGGATTCGTTTCCAAAATGTTTGGCTGTCTGGACAAGCCCAGAAGCAGTGGTATAAGTTTGCCGTGCCCTCCCCGCATCTAGAGCATGATGGTGACGCGCAGCCCCCCATGATATAATTGCGACTAGGAGATAAGTATCCCCGATGTAAAGTTTTTAAGGCCATCTCCCAGTAGGAGACACTGGCAATGTGTTTGGATGCCTTTAGTGTGGCTTCCAGCATCTGCTCCATCGTTATATGGGGTAGGTCCGTTGTCCACCGCACTAGTCCACCTCCCCTGGACTCATATTGAAGTGGTGTATTAAGAGATTTGTAAAAGTTTGATACTTGACCCCGTGTTGCCTGTGTGTCTTTCAGTCTCCCTAGCATAGCATCGCTCCACTCTTTATCCCCAAACCCTCTAATCACCCCAGCCACGTAGTTCTGGAGCTGTAGAAAATGGAAGACATGGAATGCTACAAAGTTATATTTGACGCAAGCTTGATTAAACGTGAGGGGTGCTCTCCTCTGAGGGTCCACCAGATCGCCCACCGTTCTTAGACCGCAAGAGTACTATTGCCGAAAGATAGGGTGGGGCCTGCCCGTCTGAAAGGCGGGATTGCCCAAAAATGACAAGCCCAGTGAGACTTCCTCTGATAACGAGAATTTACGACGCGCCAGCCGCCATGCCTTCCAGGGTGTCAGGAGTAGGGGATTAAGTTTTACTTCTGAAGGAAGGTCACGGAATGGAAGGTGAAGGAGGTTGGTCAAAAGAATACCTGGACAGGAACTTGCTTCTAGTTGCGTGGGCGAGAACACTTGGGCCTCGGTGAACCAGTCTTTTATTATGCACAAATTAGCTGATATAGTGTATGACTTGATTTTCGGGAAATTAATGCCCCCATTGGATTTTGGTTGCTGAAGAACGTGGAAGGGAATCCTCGCTCTTTTGCCCTGCCAAATGAAAGCCTTGAATGACTTATTGATAAGTCTCCCGTCTCTTGGTGTGGGTGAGGGTCCAAAATAAGTATAATAATTTGGGAAAAAGGATGAGCTTAATGAGATTCGCCCTGCCAATAAATGAGAGGGTGAATCCTGACCATGCATTTAGACTAGTGTTCAGGGCTGTCATAAAACTATTGAGGTTTGTTGAGTATAACTTAGTGGGGTCTCTGGTGATTTGAACTCCCAAGTAGAAGAGAGATTGGGACTGCCAGCGTAGTGGATAGTCATTTATCCAAAGCGGGCGGCTAGGGCCCGTCAATAACAAGGCCTCAGATTTATCCAAGTTCACTTTAAATCCCAATAACCCCCCTTTAATTTCGATTTCTCTCAATAGATCTTGCAGGCACTCCTGCGGTCTTGATATAAATATTAACAGGTCATCGGCAAAGGCCGAGACTCTGACCTCTGCACTGCCCACACTGATGCCCTGAAACCCGTCCCAAGCCTGGATATATCTCAGAAAGGGATCCAGGGCCAGATCAAACAGTAAGGGCGAGAGCGGGCATCCCTGTCTCGCCCCTCGAGCCAGGGGAATTGGGAGCGAGTTATTGCCATTAATTGTTAAGAATGTGGTTGTACTAGCAAATATTTTTATTGTCCTAAAGCATTTACGATTATCCAACTTTGCAATAGGTCTTGACTAAAAGTTTCCTACTGTTTATGTTTCCATAGCCCCTATGGCTCTTCATTGAGCCACTACAAAGAAGAGCGTATACCTGCAAACTATACTAGACACAGTTTCTATCTGTCCCTCTGCACCTTGTTGACATACATTTGGTAGATGAACAAGACGTAGGGGACAAATAAAAGCAAACATGACAGCAAGATCAGACTGCATGTTACGAAAAAGACGCAAATGAGCAGTTTTTTTCTCTTAATTACAGCTATCAGCAAAGTTGGTTTATTTTAGATGCACTAACACAATAAAACATTTTGTTTTAGATCAAGTATATGCAGATACACAGAAAAGTCTAAAGTTACACAGCTGGTTAAAAGTTTTAGGACACCTCAGTTTATTTCAGTTACTTCTGACATAAACACTATTCTAAATAACAAATAACATAAAATTAAAGGTTCAAAAGAAAGTTAAAAAAGAATATGCTTTTTCAACCTTAAACACAACAATAGTCTGAATTTGATTTTACCCAAAAGGGCTTTATTTCTCAGGTAAGAAATCAAGAACAACTGCTCTGCAGCACAGAAAGCAAATTATGATTTGAAATTGGATGCAAACTATTCCTAAAGTATCAACTTTCGGAATTGCTTTCAAACACTTTAAATGGAATCTGTCACATAGATTATGCCCCCTTGCTGAGGGCAGCGTAAGCTAATGACAGACATGCTGTTTCCAGCGCTGTGTCCCTTATTCTGTAAGATGCTGTAGTTTTAGAGGATTTAATGGCCAAATCTGTAGTTTTCAGGCAGAAGAGAGTCAAACAAAGAGTCAGTTTTTTTCATACCTGCCCACCAAAGGCTAGCCCCGCCCACCTGGCAGTTATTCTCATGTTTCTACCTATTCAAAGTAATAGGTTTATCAGTTGAGGTGGGTGGGGCTAGCCTCAAATGACTCTTTTCATGACTTTTCTGGCTGAAAACTGCAAATTTGAGCACTAAATACTCAAAAACTCCAGCATCTTACAGAATAAGGGACAAAGCGCTGGAAACAGCAGGTCTGACACTAGCTTGTGCTGTCCTCAGCCAGGGGGGCATAACCTATGTGACAGGTTCTCATTAATGCTATATAACCAGTTTTAGAACAGACTGCATTACAACACCCTCTAGGGCAGGATTTGGATAGTTATGCTCTTCAGGACAGAGGACATTGTTATCATGATGGCAAAAAAAGCAATTAACAAAAAAAAAAGACAGGCAATTGTAACCTTTAGAAGTGTAAGACTATGTTCACACGGCAGTAATTGCGGGATGTATTTCAACCACAATTACGCCGTGTGCTCGGGAGCGGGGGCAGGGTGGGGGGGGGGGGGGGCAGCAGCCCGCCAGCCCCATAGACATTCATTACTCACTGCGTGTATATGTGAATAATTGACATGTCACTTCTCTCCCCACTCGGCGTATTGTGCGAGTGGGGAGAGGAGACGTAATCCATAGTTCTCTATGAGAACTATGGATTACCGTAATGACTGGGACGTATCTCACCCCGTATTTCGCGCTGTACTGCGCTAAATACGGGGTGAGATACGTCCCAGTCTAAGCTGTGTGAACATAGCCTAAGTCTGTCCTATAAAGATATTATCAAGAAAGCGAAGGTGGCAGTCCGTAGTGTATCCATGCAGTTACCGGGCGGGTAAATTAACGTGACATATTTATAGGGCAGGTTGTTACGCCCGCGGCAATACCAAATATGGGCACTTTATTTATTTTTGATTTTTTGGGGGACGATTGGCGTTTATAAAGGGGAAAAGGGCAGTGTACATGTTTTTATTTTATTTTTCCCGTTTGTGTTTCACTTTTTTACACTTATTGCTGTGTACTGGTCTCTATGGCGACTGCAATTCACCCTGCCCGGCAATGCCCACAATACATTGTGGACATGCTAACGTTACAGACGTCCCGGGAAGTGACTTTCACTTACCGGGGCCATCTGGTAGGAGATCGCTGCCACACTATCGTGCGGTAGTGCGCTGAGAGCAGGCAGGAGGAGCTCCCTCCTCCTGCCTGCTACTTAGCTCCGATGATCTTAATAGATCGTCGGAGCTAAGGGGGTTAAACACCCGGGACCGGAGCTCACTCCGGCCGTGGGTGATGCGGCATGAGGCCAGCGGTAATATACGCGATCGCACGGGGCTCGCTTGTAAGCCCGCACGATTGCCAGGACGTACTCATATGTCCATTTGCGGGAACACACTTCCCACTAGGGCGTATAAGTACGTCCAATGTCGGGAAGGGGTTAAATACATTATTTGGGAGAAAGGATAAAGAAAATAAAGCAATCCTGGTAGAATATTTTAATTTTTATTTTTTAGCTATGGTCCCTATGCAATATAAATGACATTCTAGTTTTGCTCCGTGGGTCAATAGGATCACAACAATATCCAATTTAGATTTATAATTTTTTTTTTTTTTTTAAAGTGTAAAACAATATTTATGCATGACTATCTCCAAGTAGCCATAGCTTCTTTTTCCCATATACAGAGCTGTGTAAGGTTTTTCTTTTTGAGAGATGAACTGAAGTTTTGATTGATTCCACCTTGTCCTTTACATGATTTTTTGATCGCGGTTTCTTCCGCTTAATGTGCTGTGTGATGAACAAATATCGCATTTGTTATTTTTTTTTTATTATTACTGCGTATATCATGCAGGCTTCATAGCATAACAGATTAACAGGCTAGGTCAATACCAAATTTGAGTATTTTTTTTATTTTTGGGGCGATTGCCATTAATACTGGGAAAAAGGCAGTGTACGTGTTTTACTTTATTTTTCATGGTTTTACTTTGTATCTTATTTGTCCCAAAATGGGACTTGACTTGTTACAGGCAACCTGGAAGCCTTTGTTATGGTGCTGATGGAGGGAGCTCCCTCCCTCTGTCCTTCCTGTAGCTGCCACAGTTGTGATTGTATTAATGGCAACTGGTCACTGATATTTTAAGGTATGTGCTATTCAGCAGCTTCTTAATTTATATATACCTAATAAGTCTTGGTAACAAAACCACATCAATTTTTGTAATATGTTCAACATGACAATCCTTTCAATTAGGGAGACATACCTTAGACTTGTCAAATCTTTGCAATGTTTCCAGTAGTTTTCTAAGGTTCACAGATGTGTCTTCTTCACAGAAAAAAATCCAGGCGAAATCTCTGCCATAATTATCTGCAAAACTTTAAGAGATGACTATTGTGAGGATGATGATAAAAATTAAAAATCTTCAAATAGAAAACAACACTTGCCCAGGGCGGGTAGATATAAGAGTTAAAATTCCATAACTTTACTTCACACTCATTAAAGAGAAGACATGGTGCTGTTCAGATACCAAAGTATCTAGGAGAACTAACCGACGCATTTCGGACTAACTTTCCTTATTATTATTGCCACGAATAAGAACAGTTAGTCTGAAACACGTCGGTTTGGGAGCCAGATACATGGTATCTATAGAGAACCTTGTTACTTTCTCTGTTTGTAAGAGTTTATGGGATTGTAAAGCTGTATGGAATTTTAACCCTTGTATCTACCCGCCCTGGGCGTGCTGGATCTACCTGTTTTAAACGAGCGATATTGTTACTAATATTAACAAACTTGTCCTGGGCCTAAAACAAAAATCCCCTCGTCTGTGTCTCACTAAATGGATGTACATACAATCATTCCATGAGGGGGGAGTTGTACAAACACACAAACTATTTTTTTCTGCTATAAAGAAGCCTATACATGGTTACTGAGGCTCCAGACAACTTATCTAAAACCATACTATAAAGGAATCTGTTCGCATGTTTTTATTCTCATTAATTTAATCGAGCTACTGATACATCCACTGATACATACATTTTAGTCGTTTTTATTCTCGGATTGCAGATTTCTCAATTTGGTTGTCTGTATATGATTGTGGGGACAGCTTTGTTGCCTACACTGCTTTCAACAGCATTTAGAGACATACGTTACAGAAGCTACATGGTCATTGGTGCCTGTGAAACTGCGATCTGTCCCATTGATTCTATAGGAGAGTTTTTCAAACATGCTCTGTGACCTGGGAAGAAGTCAGTGTGCACATAGGGTGAACTGTGACATCTCCTATTGTGACTGATGGAACCTGTGTTAAATATACACATTGGTGTCATCCTTGACTGTAACCCTGCTTCTACTGATCCTCAGCAGACTAATGAAAATATTTCTCTACAGAACAGGAAGTGTCAGATTATTATTAGGCCTAGTGGCCAAAGTGAAAACTGCAAAATATTGAAAGTGATCCGGAGTTAAACTGTCATTTCTTGTGATGACATGTTCCTTAATTAAGCTTTGTTTCAGCAAATTCATCTCGGGTTCATTTTTAAATTCAGGGACATTACTGGCTTCTACTGGTCTGCATTGACAAGCTGCTGAAGACATCTGGTCTGTTGTAGCTATATATCGGCGGAGCTGGCGCCCTATCAGGACAGAGTCGAACAGGTTCTGCTAGCTATCGTGACCTGAGGAGGGGGGCGGTGATGCAGCCCAACAAGAAAGGAATGTATAGGAACAGGTAGGACACGGTCAATGGACACATATTGCACAGTGACTTGTTTTTGCAAGATATTTAACATAAAAAGTAATCCTTTAAGGGTTATGCAAGGAGAGAGGTGCTGAAACAAAGCCTAATACTGACTGTCTGAGCCTCAGCTAACCATTGGGTTTGTTTATGCTCCACCCTCTGTGGAAAACTAGGCAAGTAAGTGCCATCTGCTGTGGTGCTGCAACAAAAACAGGTTCTGGAGAGTGAATCCCTCCATCTACTTCTTATGCAGCCCAATGATGACCGTAGTGCTGTTCAGCCGAGAGGTGGAACACAAACAGGCCTATCAAAGGTTAGCTGCGGCTCAGCCAAATCAGTAATGGGCTTCGTTTCAGCACTGCTCCCCCAGGTTATCTAATAACTTGAAGAGTAACACTGCTTTGTACGGGAGGTCAATAGTGAATGTGACCACAGGTGTATGTGACCACCAGCGAATGTGACCACGAGACCTCCAGTGAATGTGACCACAGGTGTATGTGACCACCAGTGAATGGGACTATATGATCACCAGTGAATGAGACCAAGTGAACCACCACCAAGCAGCCATCACGTGACAGTCCTCGAGTCAAGTGGAGAACCCTTTGGTGGGCAAGTCTAACGATAACTCCCTTCTGATTGGAGATTTGCCAATAAAACTGGCACACACCACAGCAGCTTCTACCCTGTACATTTTACCTTCACTGCGATACAGCTCTAAGTCTTGAGAATTGTTTTTTAACCAATACAGTTCAAATCAATATTGAAAAAGTAGTTTCAGAACCATTTTCCCATTGTAATGCAATGTTCTTTTCATATAATGAGAATATTAAATATTTGACTTATTCTCTAGTACCATAATCATCAGAAATTGCATAAGTTTAAGAATTACTCAGTTCTATAATTGAAAATACCTCCCTGCAAAGAACAATCTTATACATGTACAATAGTTCTGAAAATTAATCTTCAATGCTTTAAACTAGGAATAAAAAAAATATGACCATGAAAAAATAGCATGCAGATTTCCCAGAATGCGTTTGCAAAATTCTAATATGAACAGATGTTTTTCATTAAAAAAAATATCCGCAGTGTTATCACTCAATCTATGACCTGGGCCAACACATAAGGGATCCATTTTATTATCTCCCTAAAGCAGTATCATGCACTTTGTGAGCAAGACGGCAGAGGAGAGAATCAACAGAATCTGAAACAGGAGTAACAGTACATTTCAGACCATTGTAAAACTCCAAGTTTAAGGTTTTTAAATAAAATCCAGTTACCACCTACTGCTCAAGTCAAATTATGTAAAACAGGCAAAATCAAGATGGCTGTCCTGAGTGGCTGCAACTGTAAGGCTATGTTCACACGGCTTATTTGCGGGGCGGAATTACCCCCGCAATTACACCGTGTGGACGGGGGCGGGGGGATGCGGGGGGGCGGCACCTCGCCGGCCTTATAGGACTATCATTACTAGCGGCGCGTATACGCCGCCTGGTAATTACAGGTCACATATCTCCCCCTGCGGCAAATTCGCGAACGAGCAGGGAGAGGAGACCTAATCCATAGTTCTCTATGAGAACTGTGGAATTACCGTAATGACTGGTAAGTATTCCAGCCGTAATTTTGCGCACATATGGCGCGCAATTACGGACTGAAATACATCCCATTTTAAGCCGTGTGAACATAGCCTAATTGTTCACACGGAGTATACACTCCGTGTTACAAGAGCTTTAGGGATCCGTCTTGAGGGTCTGACTCTGGCGGTCCCTCCATAGTCGGATAAATCTAAATAAATTAGCAGTGGAGATTATCATGCTAGTCGTTGATGATACACGGGAGCGGCGTTCACATGAGAGATCGACCGCTGAGTATTTCCATAGCGCAGCTAGGGGTCAGTCTTGAAAAGAAGTTGACATGCAATTCTTTTCAAGACGGAGCGCAGCTGCGCTTTGGAAACACGGAGATGCATTTCATCCTGTGATCGCCGCTTCACGGTGTTCTCAGCATAGACAGCAGTGGGAATCTCGCTGCTTATTGTTTAGATCCGTCTTGGGGACGACAGAGGAAGACCCCAAGACGGATCCCTAAAGCGCTTGTAACACGGAGTGTATACTCCGTGTGAACAAGCCCTAACCGGTAGATTAAGCTAATAAATCTGAAGCACTGGTATTAATACAACTGTCATGAAACTGACTCGTGAATACAAAAGACTGGCACTGAGCATTAGGACTTGCATCAAATACTTCAGCATTTATTTGGAACATCATGACATAAAAGGATTTTTTAAACATGTTTTAAAGTGTTGATTATGTCTTAGGGGTGTGAGGGTGTGGGGCTGTAATTAAAGGTGTTGCCTGTAAAATAGGTGCATCAAAAGTATAGAAGAAATGCCATGCTATATAAGTACAAAAATAAGAAACAAATCCAAACACTACTTGCATGAGTGAATAAGCCCAAAACAGCACCATAAGGGTACGTTCACACGGCCTAATTGCGGAGCGCTTTTTGCGTCCTATTTGCGCCTCAATACACACAACATGCGCACCTCAATTACGTTAATTAATGGCTCTCATAGAGAACTATGAATTACGTCTATCTCCCCCAGCGTACAAAACAATACAATACGCCGCTGACAGTTTAAGTGAATGGGGCCGGCCGGCCGAACACTCCCCCCGTGCTTTAGAAGTATGCGCTAGTGGTAGCACGTACACCTAAAACACACGACATATTGTGGAGCATACAGTATGCGCCCCAATACGCTGTGTGAACATACCCTAACTTGCATAACCGAAAGTAAAAATACACAAAAAAGGAAATCCGGTAAATATCAATATACATAAAAGGTATTTATGTATAAGGCTATATTCACACGGCGTAAATGCGGGGCGTAATTACGCCCCGCAATTACGCCGTGTGGACGGGCGGGCGGGGCGGGAGCAGGGATGGCCGGCGCCTCGCCGGCCCATACATCATTTCACAGCGGCGCGTTTACGCGCTAGTAATGACACTGTAACTTATCTCCCCCCGCGGCGTATTCGCCGACGGGGAGATGAGTCGTAATCCATAGTTCTCTATGAGTAAACTGTTGGATTACCATAATGACTGGGGAAGTATTCAGTCTGTATATTCGTGCAGTTCGCGCAAATTACGACTTAAATACGTCCCATTTAAGCCGTTGTAACATGGACTAAGCCTTCAAACATATAGTGAAAAACCCATAAGAAAGGTCCATAAGTAAAAAATGATGATTAAATTGCCCGAATTTAGGACTATTTATACAGCAATTTTCTCCTGGTAACAAAAAATGAAAGGATTATTGACAGATATTGAGTAATTATATATAGTATATATATACTATATATATTATATATATATATATATATATATATATATATATATATACATCTCTATCTATCTATCTATATATAGTTCAACAGAAAATCAGCAGCATTCCAAAAATAATGCAATAAAAGAGGGGGTGCCAGCAAAAAAATGGGGCTTCCCGGCAAGGAGGCCACTATAACTATAGATCTAGAAAAAAATTGCGGCATATCACGGTAGCAAAAATTAAAGTTAATAAAAAGTGTATTTATTCCAAGTAGTGAACCGACGTTGCCGGCCCTCTCACAGAGGCCATTTTCAAATTTTATATATAAGTATATATACACACATCATATCTGTCAAAAAAGTAATCCTTCAAATTCTACACGGTACATACATATTTCTACATGGAGGAGGTAAGTCCGAGACGGCTCTATGACTTTATTTATATATCTATATTATTATCTATTTATATATATATATATATATATATATATATATCAATATAATAGATATATATATATATATATATATTTTTATATATAGTATCACGAAAATGCATATATATATTACAGAATTGCAAACAATCATAAAATGCTTACCATTCACTTAGGTAGGCAAAGTCCGAGCCGTCTCGGACTTCCTCCATGTAGGATTCTGGTAGGATTCCCTCATCACTGCTGATCTGGCAGGTGAACAGCTTGAAAGAAGAAATTATTCAATCTATTCAGCTCTAAGGCTATGTTCACACGGCTTATTTTGGGACGGATTTCAGTCCGTATTTCAGCCACATACTGCTGCGACTTACGGGTGAAAATCCGTCCCAAGTCATTACAGTAATCCACAGTTCTCATAGAGAACTATGGATTCCACCTCCTCTCCCCGCTCGCGAAATACAGCAAGCGGGGAGAAAGTGACTTGTCAATTATCACGGCGGTATACACGCCGTGGATAATGAATGAGTCTCATCGTGCGGCGGTGAGCTGCCGGAACCCCGCCCCGGCCTCCGGAATGCACTCAGGAATATTGCGGGTGAAATCTGTCCACGCAATTACGCGTAATTATGCGAAGTGAAACATTGCCTGTAAGTGGAGACGATAGTCCCAACAATTTTTTTTTATAAGGACTTATTTTATGGTTTTTAAAATTGGTGTTTAAATAAAACAAACAAGGAACAAAACGCTATAGTTAGTGGTTGAAACCAGTGAGAAAACCGCTTCCTTATGTCATCTCAGGAACTGAACGTTCCTTGATCACAGCTACTTTCATTGTCACACGCGATAGCATTTAAATACTTGATGAACGAATAGCAGTACAACACTTACAAACAGCAAAAATTTAACCCTAAAACTACCTAAAAATGCATATGGTCGTGAAAGATAACATAATGTGGTTAAACGGAAGAGAGATAAACTTAAATAAACATAAATAAGAGATCATTTTTGTATTTTAAACCTGTCGGAAATCATGTCTGTAGAGTGACTATCCAAAAGGCTTCTCTATTTAAAAGTTTGTATATCCAGTCTCCCCCTCTGTGCGGTTTAATGACTTTCTATGCCATAAAATGTCAAATTATTTATATTTCTATCGTGTGCTTTAATTAAATGCTTTGCTGCTCCTGATAGATTTGTGGTTTTATTTTTTATATAGGATGAATGTTCAGCAATACGCGTCTTTAATTTTCTGATAGTGCAGTTGATATATGGTTTGTTGCACATTGTGCAATAAATAGCATGGACCACGTAATTTGTATTGCAGTTTATAAAATTATTAAAGTTATATTTTATTTTGTTGATATGGAATTCTATTTTGTTTGAAACCGCAAATTGACACGTTGCATCTCGGTCTGTTACATTTATAGAAACCCTTTTGAAACATCCACATTTTTTTGTATTTGATCACTATAAAATGCACTTGGAAACAAAATATCTCCTAAAGTTTGAGTGCGTTTAGATATTATTTTTACACCTTGCTCTATACTAATTCATAGTGTGTCATCTGTTTCCAAAATTGAAAGATGTTTCAATACAATTTTTTTTATCTCTGAAAACATAAAATCAAACTAATAATTAAATATAATTCTTACCATCTCATAATTCCTAAATGTAAAAATCTCTCATAAAATTTATTCACACCTAAAATACATCACCCACCTACCATCTAATATCACACTTAAATATATACATCAATTTCACAACCCAACCCTTTATACCCCCAAACAAAACCATAACAACCTTCAAATCACAACATAATTAACATATCAATAACAATCATTTTACCAACTAATACACCAAACACACCCTAATTACATTCAAACACTATATATTTTCACAATCACAAATCACTACCCCCATTTACAAACCCTCCCCCTTAATTTTATATTCCCCCCTTTCATCAACCAAAAACCAAAAAAAACCTCACCACATCAAACACAAAACCCAAACCCAGATGTGTAATCCTAAAAACTTTAACACAAAAAATAATCACAATCCTCTCACGCTTTCAATCTATTACTCTAATTAACCACCTACATACATCTTAATATCAAGATGAGTCATATCCCCTCCACCACCACCACTCCACCCCATTCCTACTAATTATCACCCTTCAATAGAAACTCAAGTGTGTGTGTGTCACCTATTAACACTCACTCCCACCACCCCCCCCTACACCTCTACCTAAAACGCTTAGCGGAACTCGCTCTAAATTTATACAAACATAGATGAGACAGGTGGAAAATGGAAGAGCAATGTTATCTCTCACTGACCACTCTGCTCTCTCTTCTTATCACCTCTCTCTATCTATCGATCTGATATCTACTCGCTCGCTCTTATACTCTCTTCTATAATCACCCCACAATACCCACAAATATCTCTCTATCAAAAATAGTTCCATCACTTTCACATTCCCCCCGTCCAATAATAAAAATCTCCACCATTCACTACACATTTCCCCTTAAAATTATTCCAATTAACTCCTTAACATCTTGTGTGTCCTCTCCTATTTGTGTATGGATGACCAGAGGCGTGTGGCCCCATAATCATAAACCTCACTAACAACCCATCTTGGGAAGACGACGGGATTTCGTTATGTTGTTATGTTGGTTGGGTTTAAGCTCGCTTTGGTGGGTTCCGCTCGTTTATTAGTGCTCACTGAGGTCTAAGTTTTTTTTTAAGACGGTCAAATTTTCTATTAGGCTATGTCTCCATTGCACATGTTTTCCGTAGTTTTTTTTTTTGCCGTTTTCTTAACACCTCATCACCAAACCACCCCACATCCACCAGACGCTAACCAATTACTTTAAAAATAACAAAAATTTAACTTGTGTATTCAGCTCAGATCAATAATTATTTCATCTACAAAACATAACCTAAAACATAAAACACAACAATAATCAAAATACTCCATAACATTTTATAAAAAATTTACTTACCCTTCAATTACACCTCCATCCTATAAAACTCATTCCCATAAAAATCATCCACCACATATAACAATCTTGATCCCTACACAAAAAAAAATCCACCACACAAACACAACCACCTAATACTTACTTATATACTCAATACTATATCATTTATATAAAACACCCCATCATTTCTCTACTCCTAACATACAAATATCATTTATCCTACATATAACCTTCATAAAACAAAACATAAAACCAACTTAACACCCCAAACCATACTACCCCCCAATCCTATATTTACAAACCAATCTTCACCACCATCATAATCTATAACTTCCTAAATCAAATCATACATAATACAACCAATTCCCCTTCAAAACATATCAAAACCACAATCCAAAAATATACCAAACACCATAATAATTAATATTAATTCAAAACATCCTCCACAACCACATATTTCTACTTTCAAAAAATCCGTTTTTTTGTGTATAACGGGGAGTTTCGATAGATTGCTTCTTGTTTAATACAATATCGCGAAGTTGATTTAGATGATGATGTGTCTATTCATTGGTTGAGGTAGTCAGTTATGCGCATTTTTTCATTACACACCTTCCCATCCCCCCCAAAACACCCACTCTGTTCTCACTTTGTGTTTAATTGAGTTAGTAGATTTAGCCAACTCTGGTTGTTATTTATGCTGTAATTATTCTCCCACCAGATCACATGCATTACATTAGTAATAATGTGCTCTGTGTGCGAGAGTGTATTCAGATCTAAGTTATGTTTCATAGTGTGTGTTACACAACGTGAGTTTTATAATTCTATCTCGACTATCGAAATCACTGTTTTCAATCTAAGAGATCCTAAATGGCAGTGAATTCGTCGCTATAATGAGGGCTATGAAAATCATGCCACTCTACTCATCACGAGATGCTCTCTATTTCTTTTATTTTTGTCCAGTGTGCCTGTTTCGTCTACCTCCATATTGATTACGACTCTCATCTTGTAATCGCTTCGCTCAATGCTGTTTAAATGTGGCCTATATGTGTTCAGAGATAGAGCGCTCACATCCTTCTGATTAATATGAATTTTCTCTACGACTCGCAGCGCTTTAGTATAATCCAAAGTGTGGTGTTTTGGAACGAAGTATAAATTTCCTCTACAAAAAACTCGTTTGTTAGAGCCTCAATTTACGTAAATACACGAACGTGTGTGTGTAGTGGTGTGTCTCTCCAGCACTTTTTTGTATTGATCATCAACCCACTCACTTCAGATACTAAATCTACCCAATAATTTTTACTTGAGTGCCAGCCTCGATTGAGGTATTCAGTAACGTATAGAGAGAGCTGTTAATGAAGTTGATTTATTGCGAGATGTAATCCAGGTCGTCAAAAATCCCCTTGTAAACCTCTCCCGCCTTAGATTCGCACGAGGTGATGGAACATTGTGTGTGTGTGTGTGTGTGTTTCGACCTGTCTAAAAGATGTAGGTGGGATCTGCTGCTCAACCATTTTTTCATCTCTTAAGTTTTGATTAAGCTATACTATCCACATAAATCAACACCTATAGTCGTAACATCTTAATCCTTCTTCATCAGATCGTGTGTGTGTGTAAATATGCTTGTGCCATCGTTTGTGTTATAGAGGCATAAGCTGGTTCTTCAATAGGTATTATGTGTTGAGATCGTGATAGGCTATTGTTACGATAGAGTATTGTCTTTTTTGCATTGTGTTGTGAGTGTTTATTATATCCTACAGGATAGACTTATCTCATTAATGTGATACTCTCTTATGGTGATGGTTTTAGAGATAACAGTCGGGCTGAGGTGGGTTGCTATCTCCTTCACTGACCCTGCACAGAGATAGGGATATTTTGTTTGTAGGAGATTGTTTCAGACGTGTGTTTTGTTGTGATGTTGTGGTTTGTGTGTTGTGATGGGTTCTCGCGATGTAAGTTTGTGGTATTGTTTGTGATTGAGTGGTGACTCTATGTGATAGTTAGGCGTCGGCGTACGCTGTCTGATATATTGGCTCGCGTTGGGGCCGTGTGTGTGTTTTTAGAATTTTCAAGGGATACTGAGTGTGCCATGGAATTGTGTGTGTGAGAGGTAACAATAGCGCACGCGACTGATGAGTAGCGTATGAGACAGAATGTATCCTTCGGTTTTGTTATTGCTCGCTGGTCAAGTTGTGAGTGTTTGGTGAGAGTATGGTGCTTGGTGTGTGATAAGTACTAGTACTAGAGATCTAGCTATATATAGTGTGTGCTTTGGATTCGTGATGACGGGTTTGAGCTCTCTCAGGGTGTCTTGTGTCAGAGTGCCGACCACTCAGATGATAGAGTCACTCCCCCCCTACTCCCTTCTTCCCCACACCACACTGTATCATCACCCACTCCGCCCCTGAAGTTGCGCGTGAGTATAGTGTGTGATGTTGGAGAGAGACTTATTAGAACCAAGGTTAAGTGAATTTCCTGATGAAGATTGACTGGAAGGAAGGGCGGTAGGTTGGTTGTTGATGTCATGTGTCTGGAAGAGAAGGGTGTGGGGTGGAGTGTGAGTGGTGTGGCAGAGATTTGAGTAGAGGATGTTGTGTGTGTGGTGACTCTCTCTCGCGTTGGTTAGGGTGAAGGGCGATGTGAAAGAGATGCGGGGCGGATGTGTGTGTGTGTGAAGAGAGGCTGAGTGTGCAGTGTGTGTGTGTGTGGAACTATTCTATATTCTGGCTTTGAAGACAGGAAGAATTTTTAAGTATCAAAAAATTCTTCCATATCATTAATTCTAATGTGACCACAAATTTATTAAAGTCATCTAACTCATATTTTTCACCTAACATGCTGCTTTAATAGCAATTATAAATTCTTTAATTAAATTTTGTTCAACTTGCAGATTTATATCTGAGAATAGAAAAAATGGTGCCGCACACCAAATATGATGAGCTATGGGTGCTCTGTGGAAAAGCCCAAGGCTGCAGTCCTATATGTAGAAAATCCACGGCACTCCTTTGGTAAAGTTGAACAAAATTTATTAATTTACACAGTGGTTTCACATAATTCACCATCAGCTCTCCATTTATGAACAATAGATACAGTAGTAGAGTAGAAATGCCCACATAAGAGTCCGACGTTTCGGCCTAGATGCTCTCCTTTCCTACACGCTCCCTGAACATCTTCTCATGTCCCTGAGGAAGGCCTAACTAGGCCGAAACGTCGGACTCTTATGTGGGCATTTCTACTCTACTACTGTACCTATCGTTCATAAATGGAGAGCTGATGACGAATTATGTGAAACCACTGTGTAAATTAATAAATTTTGTTCAACTCTACCAAAGGAGTGCCGTGGATTTTCTACACATAGCAGATTTATATCTGTAATTAAGTCAGAAGCGATAAACATTATCACCTCCAAACTGAACATTGTTACTTCAGTTGCATTCGGGAGGTGGGTGGGCAGCTTGAACTACTGAGTCTACCATCCCAACCCCCACACACCAACCTCTAGACCAGTGTTCCCCAACTCCAGTCTTAAGGCCCACCAACAGGTCATGTTTTCAAGATATCCCACAGAATGCACTCACAATAATTAAATCACCTGTTCAGCATAATTATATCACTTGTGTAATGCTAAGGAAAGCCAGAAAACATGACCTGTTTGTGGGCCTTGAGGACCGGAGTTAGGGACCCCTGCCCTAGACCATGTTCACTTGGTCTTCTGGGCATGCACACTGTTTGGGAAGCAATCACAATTTTATGCTTGAAAGAAAGACAGTGCTACCATATCAAGGCTGTTGATTGTAAAGGGCCTTGAGCTTTCATTTTCACTTTTTGTGGATTTTAAATGATGAAAAGAGGATTAAAGAAACTTCTTTTGTTTAGTGATAGTCGCTAATAACTTCCCAGTTCTATTTCCATAACTGAAGAATTTGTTATTTTACTCTTACACTCCCCTGCGTCCCCCTGTTCCATCCAGCACGGTCAGGAGTGATCGACGCTCGCGTTATATTATATGCTACATAGTGTTGGAGTGTTTGTATAGAGCTGGTTTCTTTGTGTTTTTGAGCGCTCCCCGTCGGTGCCCCTGCCCCCCACCACGCGTATGATGTTGATTAACTCGTGCTAACTCTCCCTCCGCGCGCCCCACATTTATATAATTAGATTAAAATTACTCTTATTGAAGCGCTAGAGGCTTAGTTTTCATATTGCGAACGAGAAACCAGGGAAAACACATCATCTCATATAGTGTTTTTGTAAACAGTGCATCAACATTCGCTTGCCCCCATTTCGGCAACTGTGTGTAACGGTACTATGTACGTGTTTTTGCTATCCTAGGCCTATGGCAGAATGAGTCAGAGCTTGAACTAGAGCAATGAGCAGTGATAACATTACATGTTAAACTTGTCAAGAGTGAAAGTGAAATCAGGGAGATGTTATTGCAAGTTCATGAGGATAATGGTACAAAGAAAACAGCAGTTTGCAAATAGATTTAATGTTTTTCTAAGTGAAGAGAAATGTTCACTTATGCGGGAGATTCAGGACAGCGCAAAACTAAACAGGCAGAGGTACCTGAGGCAACATGACATTGCCAGAAAAAGTTAATTTTGTACATTGAGTGCGGGATAACTATCGTCATGACTGACCTGTCAGGAATCAGATAGACTCAGAGCAATCTGGCATACGCACAACAGACAAGCTGTCTCGGAAAATATCGTTAAGCGGTGTTTTGGTTCCATCGGACCCATATAACAATGGCGTCGTCGCCAGATCGGTATGACTCGCCTTATCTCATGAGACCACAGCGGGACTCCACAAGTTTTGAATAGAGGCCGGTCTGGAATTCCTCTTAGTTGGATGTGACGCTTTTTTGCATACTCCTTCCTTTTTACTGACGAGCTTCGCACACCCGATCCGTTTCAACTACCAAGAGACTTTCTGATGGAGCCTCGTTCTCATGATATCCCGCTGATGTCGCGATATGATATCTATGTGTGTGACTGGGACAGCCCCCATTTACTGTCAAACTGTTTGATGATGTCGGAAAGTGTGACGCACTCCAGATAACAAATTGGTCCCCAAGACATGCTCACGCTCCAATATTCAAACAAGAAGGCATGGAGAGTTCAAAAATTTGCCTATGGGACCTGTTGACAGGGCTCAAGGATGACTTTTCAGGCTGTGTGTCCTTGTCATTCGTAATGAAACATGGGTCTACCATTACAATCCTAAAACGAAGCAGCAAAGAACAAAATGAAAGACTGATAATTCTACCCAATCAAAAAAGTTCCAACAGTCCAAATCAACACCTTCCTTTTCATTGACATTAGAGGTATTGTTCACTATTAAATTGTACCAACTAGAAAAAACAATCAACCATGTGTACTATCTGGAAGTGCTGAAAGGCTGTGTGAAAAAGTAGAACGGAAATGACAATGTACCTGCTCACACAGGTGTCTGTAAGCAAATTTTCAGCTACTAAACAAATAAAGGTGTTAAGCATACCCTTCATTTTCACCAGATCTAACCCCAAGGACTTTTATTCTGTTCCCAAAAATAAAGTTTCTGTATCTTTGGGATAGGTACTATTAAAATAAATAATATGCAACAAATTGCCACTCACTGTCCCATTGAGCAGTGGGACCCGCCACTGGTATCTGTTTAATTAGTGCTAGAGCCCATTGGTTCAGTCATTGGGGAAATAAAAGGAATACACATGACAGGACGGACCCAGAGATGGATCTAAACAATTAGCAGTGAGTTTATCACTGCGGGCTATGAGGAAGACGCAGTGGCGTTCACATGAGAGTTCGACGCTGCGCGTTTCCATAGCACAGCTCGGGTCCATCTTTGAAAGAATTGACATGCAATTCTTTCAAAGACAGACCCGAGCTGCGCTGTGGTAACTCTCATGCGAACTCTCATGTGAACGCTGCTGCGTCTTCCTCATAGCCGGCAGTGATAATCTCACTGCTAATTGTTTAGATCCGTCTCTGGGTCCGTCCTGTCGGCCCCCAAGACGGATCTAAAAAGCGCTTGTAACACGGAGTGAAAACTCTGTGTGAATAAGCCCTAATAATGAAATAGGACATATTAAAAGAAACACAATATTTTGAAATGTGACAAACCCCCTGGAAATCACTGACAAGGCATGAATTGCAACAATGTGGTTAATAGTAGTAGTTTGAAAGTGAATAGAAGTAATGACAGAGTAATTACAGGGGAGGGGGAACTGTTTATCTGTGAGTCCTGCTGACAGAACTTAGTAACAGTAATGGGTGCAGAGGACCGCATTTCAGAGCTGGGGGGCTGTGTACTGATGTCATGAAAGTGATGACTGCAGCTCTGTACAGTTTACACAGTGACTTATGAGCCCTAGCTATCATCATTGTGCTCATAGTCACTGTGTAGACTGTACAGAGCTACAGTCATCACTTTCATGACATTCAGTACACAGCCCCCAGCTCTGAACTGCGGTCCTCTGCTCCCATTACTGTTACTAAGTTCTGTCAGCAGGACTCGCAGATAAAACAGTTCCCCTCCCCTGTAATTAATGTCTAATGTCATTACTTCTATTTACTTTCAAACTACAGGGCTGGCTAGAGTGATTGCAGCCAGTTCACTCCCGGTCTAGGTTTAATTTATATGAGTTTTATATTATATGGTTTAACCACATTTTAAGAATATATATATATAAATATATATATACATATATACATATATACACACACACACACACAACACACACACAGAGAACTTAGTAACAGTAATGGGAGAAGACAGAAGACAGCAGTTCAGAGCGGGGGGGCTGTGTACCGATGTCATGAAAGTGATGACTGCAGCTCTGTAAAGTTTACACAGTGACTTATGAGTACAATTATGATAGCTAGGGCTCATAAGTCACTGTGTAAAATGAACAGAGCTGCAGTCATCACTTTCATGACATCAGTACAATGCCCCAAGCTCTGAACTGCGGTCCTTTGCTCCCATTACTGTTACAAAGTTCTGTCAGCAGGACTCACAGATAAACAGTTCCCCCTCCCCTGTAATTAATGTCTAATGTCATTACTTCTATTCACTTTCAAACTACAGGCTGGCTAGAGTGATTGCAGCCAGTTAGTTCCCGGTTTAGGTTTAATTTATATGAGTTTTATATTATATGGTTTAACCATATTTTAAGTCTATGGCAGTAAATTATGACGTTCCTTTCAGAACAGCAGCCCTTACTCTGACTTGCACTATAGAAGCGCCGGCCTCCTAACTAGTGCCCATTACCAGTAGAAACCTATCTGCTGGGCATGCAAACTAGTCAAACTATAGTGTGATAGCATATCATAGCAATGCGCCACCACTTTAGGAGATTGGAATGCCCTATAAATACATATAGAAGAAATTTGGAGCAGCTGATATACAAAGTTATTCCTGCCTGAGACACAGTAATTGTGGTAAGCTCTCTGATTAGGAAAATAAGCACATAAGCAAACACATTAAGCTAAGCGATGCTAATGCGGTTTACATGACTTCTGCACACTATGGAATATTATGCATGTCCTCTGCATTAATGTGATTGTGAATGTTGTGCTGCCCCATCAGCAGCAGCTGCCTATTATTAACAGTGTTTATGCCTTTGCATGCTTATCTACCTTCATTATAATTCTCTGGCAACATACATATATTACAGTAATTTTGTATTTGGTCATGGGGACTTTTTTCACATTATGGTGGCGTAATCATGAAGATGCGTAACAAAAGCAAACGGGGTTCTTTAAAAGATTTATCGATATGTTAACAGCAAAACTGGGAATCAACGACTCTGTTCATTGATTCCCAGTTTTGCTGTTAACAGGGCTCCCTGGTCAATTCCCCAACTCGGCCGTTGTTCAAGAGACTTTCCTCAACTATGAGTGCTGCTTGCTCCAATACACGGTCTTTATCTATGACCACTGCAGGGGGAAGAAGCTCAGTAGGGGCCTCCACATGCTCTTCTTTTTCTAGGGTGACAGCCTCTTTCAGGATCGGGTACAGGGAGAGGTGAGGGTCTAGTTTCACATTTTCCCGCGGCATTCTTTTAAATAGCTTACTCTTAAGCCCAAGCAGAAACAGATTACACAGCAACACAACCACATTGGCAAATGACATGGGGTCTTCCTCTTCCTTATGTTGCAGGGTAGCTATGAGCTCTTGCAAGTCGTTTTCATACTGGGACAAAAGTTTGGGATAAAAGCCTAATTTTTTTACTTGGAAAAGAACCATTTTGTCAATGCAACAAAAGACTGAAGATCTGGTCACATCTTTCCCTCTGCAATGCCATAGCTTCTGCTTCTAAAGTGTTTAACGCTAGTTCAGCCTTACATAAATGGGCCTCCTGGTCAGGCTGAGGGAGGTCTGTAGCAGTGATTAGCAAATCAGCTCTGCTGTTCCTTCCTATTCCTGTTACAGTGACATGACTGCATGAGATTTATAAAGTGTAGTACACAATGCTGCAGAGCTCTAAAGCAGCGGTTCTCAACCTGTGGGTCGTGACCCCGGCGGGAGTCGAACGACCAAAACACAGGGGCCGCCCCTAGCCCGGGCAGGGCGGCCGGAGAGCTGAGAGGGGCGCCGCACTGGCTTAATAGCTGCAGGGAGGAGCGCTGTGGCCGCCGCTGCGCCCCTCCCTGCAGCTGCTTGCATAGTTACTCGCAGCATTGGTGGCTCAGTGAGCCGCTCCTGTGAGCGGCGCTGCGGCGAGGACGGACTTACGTCCCGCTGGTTCTTGTGGGCGGTGCTGCATCACGCGCCCACAATATGTAGCAAGCATCAGGAACAGCCCTGCCGTACTCGGTGCAGAGAGAACGCTGTACGGCAGGGCTGTTCCTGACTGCAAGGTAATTTAGTGTTAAACACACACACACTGCATCATGTAATGTCTGGATGTGGTACAAGTAATATGTTATTAACCTGTTGTACCACATACAGCCATCACATGATATACACATTACATTTACGCCCACCCCCTTATAGGGGGGAGGCTGTGATTGGCACATGAGGGGTTACATATGTGACCCCTCATGTGCCATCACAGCCCCCCCTGGACAAGGTTACATCTATGTAACGGATCTGCGTGGTACCTTTATATGTATGTGACATGTAGCGGTACCGTTCAGAGGCGTCACATATATGTAACCCCCCATGTACCACTCACAGTCCCTTGTATAAGGTTACATCTATGTAACGGCTCCGAGTGGTACCTTTATATGTATGTGACATGTAGAGGTACCGCTCAGAGGCGTCACACATATGTAACCCCCTAATGTAGCAAAATTACAGTTTTGAAGTAGCCATCAAAATTATTTTTTGGTTTGGGGTCACCGCAACATGAGGAACTGTATTGCGGGGTCACGGCATTAGAAAGGTTGAGAACCACTGCTCTAAAGCATGAGAGCTTGTCATTTACTTAGGTAAACAAACTCTCTTGCTAGAGAGAATACTCGGCAGGGAGTGACTCACCATGGTTGAACTAATTGACTGACAGCAGCAGATAAGATAGAGGAGAGAGAGGAGGTGGAGAGAGGTAGTTGTTAACCAAGAGAAACGTGTGTATTCTATGGGGAAATCAAATCTTCTTTATCTCCAGAACAAAGCAAAATCAAAACAATGTATTTGGCAAAAGTTTTCATTTACATCCCCCTACATGTTAAAAGCTAATCATTATAGTGCGAAAATCCTTTTAATCAAGGCACCCATTAGAACTGCTGCTGATGTCTATTCCCCAAAGTATCTTTCTTCTGTTTCCCCAATTCCAGCCTGTATGCCAAGTTCACATGTTTCTACCCATTCAAAGTAACAGGTTAATCAGTTGAGGTGGGCGGGGCTAGCCTCAGGTGGGCGGTGTTTGAGAAAACCTGACTCTCTTCATGACTCTTTTCTGGCTGAAAACTGCAGATTTAAGCATTAAATACTCTAAAACTATCCCTCCTCTTTGTAAAGGAATTGGTCACTGGCTTAGACGTAAAGAATTTGGAATTATCACTAGTTGTAAAAATTCCAGTCTTTAAAATGTAACACGTCTAATAACTTGCTGGTGGGGAGTTGAGCACTTAATTCTTTACATTCTTTTTATTGTTTTATACCTCTGTATATTTAGAAAGATTTCTGTCTGATTTCTTTACTTATAACATGTTCCCAGTTTGATCTCTGAAAAAACGACATCTACTTTTATGTCAATTACAATATGCCCTGTGAGTAAAGACTTTGTTCAAAATTTTAACCCGGTGAAAGGAAACGGATAGCTGTGATGGCACCTTGTCAATCACCGTCATCATTCATCAGCATCAGCTCATTTTTAATGCTACAAGTGACACCACCGTCACATGTAACCTGAAGTAATTACCATTCCCCAAAGTCCTCAACTTGTGCATTCAATGTCATCTGTCAAAAGCTACATATATTCACTGTATTAATACTCTCTTATGCACTTGACTGAAAACTATTATAACAAGACAAACACTAAGAAGTAAAAAACTTATCTATTAAGACTGTTCATTATCAAGGTCTTAAAATGTATCTTAAACATTAGGGCAATGTTAGGTCTGTCACTGACCCCCATATGGAGAATCTGAATTAAAGGGGTTGTCTCACTACAAGGATTGTTTTTATGTCAAAGATCTTGCAAAAACAAGTCACTTTGCAATATATGTCCATTAAAAGTGTCCTACCTATTCTGAGATATCCCCTCTTGTATGGGCTGCATCAGCTCCTCAGGTTGCTATAGCTACAGACCTGTTTGATGTATCCTGATAGGCTGCCAGCTCTGGTTGCTGTAGTGAGACAACTGTACTGTTGCTGTAGTGAGACAACCCCTTTAAGTTCATAGCTTTTCAGTGGTTGGATTCTTGCATTGTCCTATAGTTCTACAGGGCTTTTCACTCCATATTGGTCAAATTTTTTTTTAATAACTTTTAAGTGAAGGGACGTAATTTTGTAAAATCTTACACAAACATAACTTGGTCTATGAGAAGCATGAGGAAATCATGAAGTGTTGAAAGTGTCCACCAACACGATACAGACCAGCTTGAACCTTTCACTCTGTGTTATGAAAGGTTTTAAACTAATCCATCGTGAGGCACAGTCTAATGTTTCCACTCAATATTTTCTTAGTGCCATAAAAGCCTTAAAGGGGTTGTCTCTTTACAAAGATTAGCTTTCAACATGTAGGGAAGGTTAAATCAAGACTTTTTCCAAATACATTATTCTTTTGATGGCACCTTGATCAGGAGATCAGAGAGATTTAACCTGCTCTGACTGCACACTAAGGCCATGTTCACACGGCTTATTCTGGGACGTAATTCAGTCCGTAATTACGCGCCGAAGTGTGCCAATTACGGGCTGAATCCGTCCCAGTAACTACGGTAATGCACAGTTCTCAGAGAGAACTATGCATTACGTCTCCTCTCCCTGCTCGGCGAATACGCCGAGGGGGGAGATAATTGACAGGTCACTTTCTAGCGGCGTATACGCGCCACTAGCAAATGACTGTCTATGGGCCGGCGAAGTGTCGGCCCCCCCCGCTCGCTCCCCCGCTCCGCCTCCGGCCACACGGCGTAATTGCGGGGCGGAATTACGCCCCGCAGTTAAGCCGTGTGAACAGAGCCTAAGTGGTTACTGTTCTGCTCTCCCTTACTGATTACACAGAGCAGTGAGCGATATAATCACAGTATGGACGGTTCTCTAACAAAGGAGATTACCGTATATACTCGAGTATAAGCCGACCCGAGTATAAGCCGAGGCACATACTTTTGCTCCCAAAAAACGGGAAAATTTATTGACTCGAGTATAAGCCTAGGGTAGAATAATGTACAAGGGCTACTGGTGAATTTTACAAATGAAAGGATGGATACCACTAAATTACATAGGCAGTTTAAGTCCCATAGGCAGTTATATAGGCAGGTATATGGCCATAGGCAGGTTAGGCAGGTATTTGTCCATAAGGCAGATGCTGTACCAGTTTAAAAAAAAAAACAAACAACCACTTACCTGGCTCCCCGCTGCTCCGTTTCCCGGGCGCGCTCCTCTGTCTTCTCGGCACAGAGCGCGTGATGTCATCAGGCCGCACACGCAGCGTGAGGACACATGCTGCCTGTGCCGGAAACTCCGGACAGCCGCGAGTCTGCGGCCGCCCAGAGTCCACTGCGGAGCAAGGAGCGCTCGCTCTCTGCTCCGCAGTGGTATCTCTTCTCCTGCATGCGCTCCGGAGGAGTCGCATATAGGTGAAGGGATCGCCGACAGTGCCCGGACCACCGCAGCGTCCGGACACTGTGCACTCACTCGGCCTTCAGTTATATGCGCTCCCCGAGGAGTCGCATACAGCTGAAGTGTTCCTGCCGGTGCTCGGGCCATCGCAGCGTCCGAGCGCCGACAGTGACTCGAGTATAAGCCGAGGGGAGATTTTTCAGCACATTTTTTGTGCTGAAAAACTCGGCTTATACTCAAGTATATACGGTAATTACTTTTGATTGTTTACTTTGAGTTATGCAGCCCTTGGCACTATAGAATACATCTCCCACAGTCATGTCAGTGCAATTTAATATGCTAATCACTGCTATAGAACCACCCACAGTATAACCAGGAAGAGTGAGGAACTGTGACTCTGAGGTGGTCTGAAGCTCTGTGAAATTACTTTAAAAGTCATACGGACAGCTTTGGGGACAGTAGTGAGTGAAACACCCTGTAGGTTGAATGAGGCACAAATAAAGCAAGAATAGTTAGTTAAAAAAATAATAATAATAAGAGAAGCTTCAACATTAGTGTTGCTGTAATTTGCAAGAGAAAAAACAAAAATGAGACAGGGCTCCCTAGTGCAATATTGCGACTTTTGGGTAAAATCCGCCAGTACTTATTTTACGCACTAACCTTTTAGTGTTGTGCAAAGGAAGGCACAACACTTTTATGAGCATCCAAATATTTGGAACCGAAGTGTCAAGGTTGTCTGCAGCATTCTGTTCATTTTGCTCCGTATGCCCGATGCACGGGGTCAGGGTGATGACGATCAAAAAGGTGTGAAGATTTTCTCCAGTTTGCCCAGAAAAAAACTCCTTTAAATGGACTGTAATGACCGCGCTGGGCGTCTTGAGTTGAAAGGTTTATTATAAATAGCAATGGAATACACGTTTCGCGTGTAGACCACACTTCCTCAGTTCCATATGTGTGTTGCTGTCATTTGATACTTTTGTCCATGTGCTATCTCCTCTTCATCTGTGGGTTAGCAAGATGAGGGAGGAGAAGAAGTTTGCAAGAACAGACTACTCAAAGTTTGTCATCTGTGACCAGGCTCGGACTGGCCCACCGGGAAATCGGTGAATCGCCCCGTGGGCCCCGAGCTCCGTTGTGTAATATTCACTTTTTCAACTAGAGAAGGCAAGCGGCTAGATGTCAGTTCATCTTGCCGCTTGCCTCCTCTATGCGAGCGCGCAGCGTTCTCCTCCCCCATCCTTCCCTGCCTCTTTAAATTTCCGGCAGGGAGTGCAGGACGCGCTTCCTCCTTCTTCCACAATGCCGCGGCGCCGGCTCCTCCCTCCGCAGTGCCGCGGCTCCGGATCCTCCCTGTGTGCACGACTGTCGGCACGCAGACTGTTGTAGCAGGGAGAGAGCGGAAGAATGCAGCGTCGCTAGGTAGGGACTAGCAGAGCCTTCAACAGCATACACCGTTTCTCCCACATAAAGTGTAAGGGGAGAAATGTGACTGGTGGCAGCAGGCAGCACCATATATAAAAGGGGGGCTGCAAAAAGTTATAAACAGCAGTGGTGGGCCCCTCCTCTCCCTCTCTGTGCCCACACTGCATTTTAAGTTACTGATACAGTTAAGGGCCCTGGGCTGGCTGAATTGTATTACACAAGCCCTGTGAATGTTTCAGACTCTGTACGCTCACAGGGCTTGTGGATGGATCTGTAATGCTCAGAGGGGCTATGGATGAGTCTGTATGCCATTTACCAACCTAACCATAAACCCTGTGACTGTTACAGACCCATCCATGAGCCTTGTGCGCGGTATAGATGCATCCGTGAGCCTTGTAAGTATACAGAGTCTATAACGCTCATGGGCTAATGGATGGGTCTGTAATGCGCAAAAGGTTCATGGATGGGTCTGTAACACTCACAGGGCTTATGGCTAGGTTGGTAAATGGCATACTGAATCTTCCATTGCCCCTGTGAGTGTTACAGCCCCATCCATGAGCCCTGTGAGCATTATAGACCCATCCATGAGCCCTGTGAGCACCTGCCCACTCTCACAGGCTGTCATAAGAAGTGCAGCTTTCAGGTTGGGTGTTTTTATATTTGTTTCTCTCTGGATAAAGGAGGTCGGTGGACCCAGTGAGAGGCCTGAATGTGGCTCTATTGAGAGGTAAAAGATAGTATACCACAGACCTATTTGAGATCAAGATGAAAGTCGTGGGCAGCTTAAACATCTATTGATCAAAATATGTGAACCGAGAATCTCAAACTATTTACATGTATGATAGACAGCATAAGTGCTTCTTTAGGGATTTCCACGTAATGTATTGCCCTTTTTGTGAGCATTATAGACCCATCCAGGCTCGGACTGGCCCGCTGGGGAGCCGGTGGGTCCCGGAAGCAGTGCCGCCACTCCCCGGGGCCCAGCCGCCGCATCCTTTCACTGAACGCCGGGGCTACCAAACGCCGACCTCTAGTGATGACGTAGGCGGCCCGGTGAGGGCACATCACAGCGCCGCCTATGCCGGCCGCCACTAGAAGCCGGCGGGGAGCTCGTCAGGAGCGGGAGAAAGGTGAGTTGTGGTTTCTTTTAATATATATAAGAAAAGGGGCTCTGACCATCTGGCTAAATACTAAAGGGAGCCCTGACCACCTGGCTAAATACTAAAGGGGGCCCTGACCCCCTCGCTAAATACTAAAGGGGCCCTGACCACCTGGCTAAATACTAAAGGGGGCCCTGACCACCTGGCTACTGTATAAAGGGGCCCTGACCACCTGGCTAAATACTAAAGTGGGCCCTGACCACCTGGCTAAATACTAAAGGGGGCCCTGACCACCTGGCTACTGTATAAAGGGGCGCTGACCACCTGGCTTAATACTAAAGGGGGCCCTGACCACCTGGCTAAATACTAAAGTGGGCCCTGACCACCTGGCTAAATACTAAAGGGGGCCCTGACCACCTGCCTACTGTATAAAGGGGGCCCTGACCACCTGCCTACTGTAAAAAGGGGGCACTGACCACCTGCCTACTGTAAAAAGGGGGCCCTGACCACCTGCCTACTGTAAAAAGGGGGCCCTGACCACCTGCCTACTGTAAAAAGGGGGCACTGACCACCTGCCTACTGTAAAAAGGGGGCACTGACCACCTGCCTACTGTAAAAAATGGGACACTGACCACCCTTCTACTGGTAAAAAGGGGGCCCTGACCACCTGCCTACTGTAAAAAGGGGGCACTGACCACCTGCCTACTGTAAAAAGGGGGCACTGACCACCTGCCTATTGTAAAAAAGGGACACTGACCACCTGCCTACTATAAAAAGGGGACACTGACCACCTGCCTACTATAAAAAGGGGACACTGACCACCTGCCTACTGTAAAAAGGGGGCACTGACCACCTGCCTACTGTAAAAAAGGGACACTGACCACCTGCCTACTGTAAAAAGGGGACACTGACCACCTGCCTACTATCTAAAGGGGGCCCTGGCTACCTGCCTACTATCTAAAGAGGGCCCTGGCTACCTGCCTACTATCTAAAGGGGGGCCCTGACTACCTCCAACCTACGTAACTGAAACTCCACAACACCTACCTACAGCCTATCTAACTGGGGTCCGCCAACCTAACTGGGGCCTACTTATCTACCTGTGGGCTATTTACCTACCCACCCATGGCCTACTTATCTACCTTACTTGGGCCTACCCACCAACCTGCCTGGGGCCGGCCTACCAACTTATCCAGCGGGGGTCCACCAACCTAAATAGGGCCTATCTAGCTACCTGGGGCCTTGCCCATTTGCCTACCTACCTAGAGTCTTGCCTACCTACCTGGTAATATAATTGTGAGGGGAGCAGCCCATAGGTGTAGCATAATCTCCAGGGCGTTGGTCCTCTCCCCCCCCCCTCCAATCCTTTAGGAGATTGTGCTTCTAAGATGCTGGAAAAGTGAGGATTCTAAGATATTTTGTGTAATTTCTGCAGGGATGAGCTGTGGCCGGGACAAGTCATCATTGTGGTGTGGAACGGATGCAGAAGAAAAGGGAATGAAAACGACTCATCCGATAAGACGTCTCCGGTGAGTCCCTGACATCAGGGGTTATTTTACTTCTATACTGGATCAGTGCTGTATTCACTGTATTGTGATGTGACCCGAGCTGGTGTCTGACCTCTATATGGTCGCTATATGGCGGTGTTCTAGGTTATACCTGAGTTGGTGTCTAACCTCTATGTGATCTGTATATGACGGTGTTGTAGGTTATACCTGAGCTGGTGTCTGACCACTATGTGGTCTCTATATGATGGTGTTGTAGGTTATACCTGAGCTGGTGTCTGACCTCTATGTGGTCTCTATATGGCAGTGTTGTAGGTTATACCTGAGCTGGTGTCTGACCTCTATGTGGTCTCTATATGGTGGTGTTGTAGGTTATATCGGCGTTAGTATAGTGACAAACAGATATGTGAGATAGACAGATATGACTCACTTGGTATTGCATACTACTCAATATAGTTCTTTTTTGCATACTGTATTATGCGGTAAAATGGGCACATTTATGTCCCAGAGGCCGGTATTATTTTCATATACAGTAGGGTGGGCCCCCAAGATCAGTTCCCCTGTGGGCCCCAGACCCTCCAGTCCGACACTGTCTGTGACCACAGGACTACATAGGTTTGCATTGGGGCTGTAGCTACAAAAGGGCAGAATGGCAGCCTGGTAGCTCAGTTATGAGCACTGTTTCCTTACTACCTTACTTTAAATTCAACCATGGGCAACATTGGCATAGAGTTTGTATATTTTCCCAGTGTTTCGGTGGATTTCTTACCACTTTCCAAAAACACACTAATAGGTGAAAGCTGGAACTTAGAATATGAATACCACCAAGGACAGGGACCAATGTGAGTGATCACAATCTATGTACAAACTGGGGAATGCTGCGGTTTTATAAATGTTAAAAAAAAAAAAATCCATTTTTATCTTGGATGAATACAGCTATAAGGCACCAGCATTTCACCTGCAGTTTTCATAAAAGCTTCTTATTTATTTAGCTAAATTTAAGAGAGGAATCAAATAGAAAGACAATTCTAAAGAAAAGACTGATACTTCTCGCTTTTGTTTCTGCTCCTGTGTTTGGCTGAAAAGACTATCAAAAGCTGCCATAAAAACTTTGTGCATGATTCCAGCCTAAAGCTAAATGGACAATCATCGTTTACTTCAAAATAATGTTCCTGTAACCTGTTCTAGCAATACTATATTATAATCTACAGCGCAGAACACATCATTTCTATTTTCTAATCTTGCCATGTGTACTACCTCTCAATCTGAAGTAACCACAGGGTATGCCAAGTCCTGTGAAAGCTATCAAATCATAATACGGAAGATGTCAGAGGCAAATACATAATACCAGAGTGAATGTTCCAAGTGACAGCAGTTAGTTTTTCCTCTTTCCCTTAGAAATAATCTTTTTGGAGGACAGCACCGGTGACATAGCGGTTTTACAGTGCTAAACGGATTTAAAAGGGTTGCCTAGTTTAGAAAAGTCATTTTCATGCAATCAAAAATAAATTGTTTTCCTGTTTCAGGGTCTTTAGAATTGCTCCCCACTGTGGTCAATAGATAAAGCGTGGTTCTCACTAATTAGACAAATAACGGCACTGCAATTAAAAATTTAGCTGCTCCCTTAGAAATTACAGTTGATGGCTGGGGTCACTGAAGGAAAACACTTCGATCGGCTTATTCTGAAATAATTCTTCTAACAAGCTGACATTGTCAAAGGCAAACAAGCACTTTAGGACACCTCTATCAAGGCAGTGGTGCCAGAATTCTAGCGCAATTTGCACCAAAAATAATGGCATACATCAGGGGCGTAACTAGAGAAGCCTGGGCCCCATAGCAAACTTTTGGATGGGCCTCCTCACCTCCCTACGAACAATTACCGGGACCTCTTAGGTCAAGCCATTATTACATAATACAAGGCGTGATTACCTCACCATACATCACCATCGTACTGCTACCAAACAAATCCCACTATACCCAGTCAAACATTATCAATAACGCTTCTACATATGGACCTGATTATACTGCCAGAATAAGACCACAAATTACCATCACATAGTGACTGAATAAAACCCCTACACTATTACTGAATAAAGATCAATATACAGTGGCCATGTAGTGGTAAATACCAGTGTACACAGGTGCCCTACAAAACGTATATTACCTCCATACAGTGACAATATAGTGGTAGTCACCAGTGTACACAGGCTCTGCAGACTGTATATTGCCTCCATACAGTGACCATATAGTGGTAAACACCAGTCTACACAGGCTCTGCAGACATATATTACCTCCATACAGTAACCATATAGAGGTAGATACCAGTGTACATAGACTATGCAGACTGTATATTACCTCCATACAGTGACCATATAGGGGTAGACACCAGTCTACACAGGCTCTGCAGACATATATTACCTCCATACAGTAACCATATAGAGGTAGAAACCAGTGTACACAGGCTATGCAGACTGTATATTACCTCCATACAATGACCATATAGTGGTAGTCACCAGTGTACACAGGCTCTGTAGACTGTATATTACCACAATACAGGGACAATATAGTGATATACACCAGTCTACACAGGCTCTGCAGACATATATTACCTCCATACAGTAACCATATATAGATACCAGTGTACATAGATTTATGCAGACTGTTATATTACCTCCATACAGTGACCATATAGGGGTAGACACCAGTGTACGCAGGGTCTGCAGATGTATATAACCTCAATACAGTAACCATATAGAGGTAGAAACCAGTGTACACAGGCTATGCAGACTGTGTATTACCTCCATACAATGACCATATAGTGGTAGACATCTGTGTACACAGGCTCTGTAGACTGTATATTACCACCATACAGTGACCATATAGTGGTCGATAGGTATAAACAAGCTCGGCAGACATATAAGTGATTTCAGTACAGTTACATCTTGTGACTCACAGGTGACATTTCTCTACCGAGTCGTTGAATTTCCCTTTTGTTCTGCATCCGATCCCAACCACCATGACGACTTCTCCCGGACACCACTTGTCTCTGCAGATTTAGACACACATATATTAGAATCCTCACTTACTTTTTCATCACCTTCTTCACTGCCCCCGACCTCTGAACAAACTTCCCATGGATGGAAGAGTGGGTACAGGCCATAGATTAGAGGTCCAGTCTCAGAGGGGAGGAACAGAGAATTCAACCCCTGGAGATTGTGTTACAGCTGTGGCCTGTACTCCTTCAAATAATATAAGCAGGTAGACCCCCATAAGATAGGTTGGTAGACCCTAGGTAGGTTGGTTAGTAGGCTTGAGGAAGTTAGGTAGTACATAGGCCCCAGGCAGGTAGATCCTAGGTAGGTAGGCAGTCAGTAGTTAGGCAAGTCTCAATTAGGTAGATATACAACAGGTAGGTAGATTGGCACTAGGTAGGCAGTATTTAGGCCCCAGGTAGGTAGGTATGCTGTAGGTGGGCCCCAGGTAGCTAGGCTATAGGTGGGGCCCAAATAGGTAGCCAGTAGGTAAATAGGCTATAGGTGTCCCCAAATTGGCAGGCAGGCTTGTAGGGTTTAGTAGCTACAGGGGGCTAAATTGGTAGACAGACACGGTTTAGGTAGCTATAGGGAGCCATAAAGGTAGACAGGGGTTAGGTGGGCTATAGTGGCGATACAGATAGGTAGGCAGGGTTTAAGTAGCTACAGGGGCCCCATATAAGTAAACAGGTAGGCTTCAGGGGGGCTATACAGGCAGGCAAGCTTTAGGAGGGCCATAGGGGCTATATAGGCAGGCTTTATGGGGAGGTTATATAGGCAGGCTTTAGGGGGTATACAGGCAGGCTTGGGGGGGTATATAGGGAAGCTTGGAGTTTATATAGGCAGGCTGCGGGGGGTCCATAGGCAGGCTTAGGGGGGTACATAGGCAGGCTTAGGGGGTACATAGGCAGGCTTAAAGGGATATATAGGCAGGCTTAGGGGGGTATACAGGCAGGCTTAGCGGGGTAAACAGGCAGGCTAGGGGGGTATACAGGCAGGCTTAGGGGGTATACAGGCAGGCTTAGGGGGGTATAAAGGCAGGCTTAGGGGGGTATAAAGGCAGGATTGGAGGTATATAGGCAGGCTTAGGGGGGCTTTATAAAGGCAGGCTTAGGGGGGCTTTATAAAGGCAGGCTTAGGGGGGCTTTATATAGGCAGGCTTAGGGAGGCTTTATATAGGCAGGCTTAGGGAGGCTATAGGCAGGCTTAGGGAGGCTTTCTAGAGGCAGGCTTAGGGTGGCTTTATACCGGCTGGCTTAGGGGGCTTTATACAGGCAGGCTTAGGGGGGCTTTATATACAGGTAGGCTTAGGGGGGCTTTATAGAGGCAGGGTTAGGGGGGCTTTATACAGGCAGGCTTAGGGGGGCTTTATACAGGCAGGCTTAGGGGGCTTTATAGAGGCAGGCTTAGGGGGGCTTTATACAGGCAGGCTTAGGAGGGCTTTATATAGGCAGGCTTAGGGGGGCTTTATATAGGCAGGCTTAGGGGGGCTTTAAATACAGGTAGGCTTTGGGGGCTTTATATAGGCAGGCTTAAGGGGGGCTTTATATAGGCAGGCTTAAGGGGGGCTTTAAATAGGCAGGCTTAGGGGGGCTTTATACAGGCAGGCTTAAGGGGGGCTTTATACAATCAGGCTTAAGGGGGGGGGGGGGGCTTTATACAGGCCGGCTTAGGGTGGCTTTATACAGGAAGGCTTAGGGGGGCTTTATATAGGCATGCTTAGGGGGGCTTTATATAGGCAAGCTTAGGGGGGCTTTATATAGGCAGGCTTAGGGGGGCTTTATACAGGCAGCCTTAGTGGCCGGTAAAATAAGAAATAGTTTACTTGCCTCGGTCCACGCTCCCCCGATGCGCCGCGCTCCAGCATCTGTGCTCAGCACGGGCGGCACGATCATGAGACGTCACCGCTCCGCCCACTTGATCACTGAGAGACGGCAGAGGAGGTATCAGAATGGAGCGATGCTCCACTCTGCTACCTCCGGGCAGCGCTGCCTCTGAAGACTCGGCCCACTGTTCACTGCCGGGGGGCGCAAGAGCAGAACTACCGTGGGAGCAGCCGTAATAGCGGCTGCCCCGGGGCAGCTGCTACATCTGCTACCCCGGTAGTTACGCCCCTGGCATACATGCTTTATACCACATCTATTATGTTATCTGCTTCTTGTTTAACAAAAGTGGCCTGGACTCTGGAAAAGGGGTTTGTCTTTATAGAAACTGGTCATGGCTTGCGCTAAAAAAGCACCAAATGTCGGCGCAGTTTGTGGCATAAAGTAAGTCATCTTATAAATGGTGTAAAGTTAAAGGGAATGTGTCATCAAAAATTACTTATCGTTTTGTGTTAAACGCATTTTTTAAGAATTTTTGGTTATATATATTTTTTTAAATTTTCCATATCACTTTCAATATTTTTTAATAATTCTTAAGTCCTGCAGTTTTCACTTTGGTCACTAAGCCTAATAATTGTCTGACACTTACTGTTCGGTAGAGAGAGTTTCTCAGTTGTCAGCTCATTATCAGCACCAAGAGGGTCAAACTGAAAGGAGACACCAGTGTGAATAAATAACACAGGAGCCACCAATCACAAGAGAAGATAGTCACAGTTCACCCTTTTACCTCCCTGCACATTGATTTTTTTTCCCAGCTCAAAGAGCATGACTAGAAAACTCTCCTATAGAAGTGAATGGGACTGAGTCAGTCTTAAGTCTCCTATGTGCATGAAGCTACTGAATTATTAAAAAATATTGAAAGTGATTTGAAAAATTAAAAAATCCCCAAAAATTCCTAAAATGTGTTTAACATAAAAACGTGAATTAAACAATGAGTAATTTTTGATGACAAATTCCCTTTAAACTAGATAATTCTAACATGCATCAGATTTATCAACACTATGCACAAATGTTGCACAAAGCTAAGATTTTTAAGTCTTAGGCTATGTCTACATTGCAGTGGACAAAAAAGTACCAGAAAACCATATACTAAAAACGCTCATAAGACTGAGTTTTTCTGTCCACTGCCTGTCAAAAGCAGCTGAAAAAACGGACAGTTTTTGACGCGTTGTGTGTTTTGTGGCGCGTCTTTTGAAGCGCTTTTTGAAGCATTTTTTGCAGACATGCATAGCATCGTAAAAAAAAAAACGAAAAAAGCTGAAAAAACTAATGTTTTTCTGTGCAGTGGAGACATAGCCATAGACTCCAATAGTTAATTTTCTGCCCTGCTCAGTAATTTTTTGCAACAGGTTTAAAAAAACGACCAGCAGCAAAAATGTAAGACATCTCTAGCTATGGGTTACACGTCGTCCCCCTGCATGTACAATACGATCGTATTGTATGCCGGGGAAGAAAAGTGACGTGTATTGTTAGCGGCGAATACGCGCCGCTGACAATGAAGGTCTATGGGGCCGGTGCCTGGCCTAGTTTCAAAGCCCATTACCCAGGAGTAGCTTATATGTTGAATTAGGTCAGCAGGCCCCATGACTGTATCGTCAGGACTGCTCCTACACCTATTAATCTTAACAGCTATCATACAAAAATACTGGTAATGTGTCCTTATCACCCGATTCACATACTGACTGTTATATAATAGCGCAATCAAAGTCCGGTAGTTTCATCACACAGAAAGAAAGAAATATCATCATGAAGAAATATCATTGGTTACAAAAAGACCACATGGTCCCTCTAGTCTGCCCTTGTAATAAAAAAAAAACAACAATGGTCTTCCGGTGGGAGGTGTGTTTGTGGTACAGGCTTCTGTCACTAGATGAGTGTCCGTGAAACCCTTCTGAGGCATTGTGCCAACCTTTCCTTTGTTGGGGAAAGATTGTTGGGTTGGTGGCAGTAATTTTTTACAACATGCTGTCCAATGGTTTTCAATCAGTTGTTGTTCCCCCAACAAGCTACAAATGAAGTCACCATGAGTAACATACAAGTTTACAAATGGTTCTTCCATTCATTTCAAGCGAGTTGAAAAGTCAATCAATGATCAACGTCATACTGGACATCAGTCGACCACCCGAACTGATGAAACAGCCATTCTGGAAAATCACCCTTGGACTATCGATTAACTTGTGACTTGTCTGTTGAAGGAGTCAGCACCGAAAAACGCGTGTGAACCTGCCCTTATAGTCACTAACTGTTCCAAGCATCGACTGCTCTTTCAGTAATTAATATTTCTTGACATTTCTTCTGATCTTCACTCATCTAATATCAGATTGTCCTCTTATTCTTATGTTTAATTTTTATTAAAGAACCATTCGTCCTGAAATCTTTAATATATGTAAGTGTTCTCCTTTGATCTTCTTTTCTACAGGCTATGCAAATGAAGTTCTTTACGTCTTTCCTGGAAAGTTTTGTGCTTGAGACCGTCCATTACTTTTATAGCCCATCTTTAGACCTGTTCTACTTTGTCAATGTCTTTTTGTAGGTGAAGTCTCCAGAATGGAGCCCAGTACTCCAGCTGTGGTCTCACCAGATCTCTATACAACAGTATCACCATCTCCCTCTTTCTGCTGGTGATACCTCTGGCTATACAGACAAGCATTCAACTTGCTTTACCTATTGCCTGGCCTCACTGTCAACTCATTTTGAACCTGTCAGAAGTCAGGGTTCCTAAACCCTTCTCTTCTAAAGTCCTAGCTAACACCAAACTGCTGATTCAATACTCAGACAAAGGATTCCATTATTTTACATTGTTTTAACCATTTTTCCAGTTAAGCTAAATCATTCTCCATATTACAGGCACCTCCAGGAGCATCGACCCTATTACACACACTTGCGTCATCAGCAAACAGGCAAACTTCATCTACCAAACCTTCTCTAGTCACCCTAAAAAATATTAAAAGAACAAGGCCCAGAACAGACCCTTGTGGTCCCCAATTATAAGCAGTCTATCCATATCAATTTTCATATAGGAAACTCGAGTTATTACATTAACTTTACTATAAGAAGTCAAATAGAAAGCCACAGTGAGGACTACTACCTACTAACAGAAAAGGCGAAGACCAGTGGTGAACAACCTGCCAAACGAACTCTAGTGGCATAGTGACAGTGTATAGTGCAGATCTATCTAGAACCACAATTTTGTCAGTTATGTGAAAATTGGACTTGTATGGAAACCACACGTCCTGTCTATCTAGCATTTCAAGGTATTAGTGTCCACACCAGTAGTCAAGACGCTTTGTTTCCATATGACCTACAAAATGTGCAACTATAGACGTTACTGACTATTGCACTGTGCCCACGCTAGACACAACAGAATAGATGAAGTGTAAAATATAAAAAAAACTTGCAAACTGCCCTAATAGTGTGTGCAGCCTGTGTTGTCCTGTTCACACACACCCTTTATTCAACTGCATCTTAACAAGGCTTACGCTTCTGAGCATATGGCTCTGAATAACACAGTGGTGTTTGCTCATTATAAGTCTATCAGCCATTGTATGTCATTTCATTATACTTAAAACCATAAAATATTAAGCTTTATAAAAAGTAAGGTCTTGATGTTTTGGATTCTTTTAATGGCATATAAAATTCTAATTGCATTTATACCGAGACTCTGCATTCTGCGGAGAAATGTACTTTACTTTGCTTTAATAAGTCGTCAAATAGCTCCTCTATTGTTCTCTTCTCTGTGACAAATGTACATTAATGCTCTACTGTATAAAAATTGGCAAGTGTGCTTCTCGCTATGTTTTGTTTTTTATCCAACAATCGTTTTATCTTGTCAGACAATAATCCTATGTTTGTCATCTCCCTAGCAAACGCATGACCTCAGTCCACAGGTCAGGAAAAAGAATACACCAGGTTTCTTAGGATATTACAGGTACCAGTCAAAATATGTAAAATTGGCAAATAACCAGGGCCGTGGAGTCAGACTCATGGAGGCGGAGTCGTTATAAAATGGACCAACTCCCCAAATATATAATTAGTTGATACAGTTAGTTTGATGCATTGCCAAAAGCAAGAGGAATTGGGTCTTGTCAGTGCTATTGCTCCCATATCTTCTGCCTCTTCAGATGAGGAGTGTAATTGAGGACATGTAGTGGGCAAAGTGTTCCCGCAGGAGAAAAGATTCCGTTCCATAGCAATCAGATTGACCAGATTTCAGTAAAAATTTTCACTTGCTTTCAAAGAAGGAGAAGAGTTCAACCATTCATCAAAACTGACTGTGGCTGAGGCAATTCCTTTATACCCTGACATGTGGTCACCGCCTTGTCCCCAACCCAAGTTAGTGTAGAGAGGCCGTTGTCTAGCCTGGAAATAATGAGATCAGATTTGATGTCATCTATGAAGGAGGATCTGAGGAGGGAAAATTATTTCTAAGAACAAATTCACAAATGTTATTCAGCATATTTTTGTTCAAAACAGTTTTTCCCCACTTACTGCAACGTTTTGCATATTTACAATTTGTTTTAAGCAAGTTGTATCCAATAAATATATTTTACACTGAGAAGCAAAAGCGTAACAATGTTTTCAACTTGTGACTTCCAGGCTCCTTATCTCACCATCCCCTACAGCTTTCAATGTGAGACTCTCATCATTTTATAGACAATCATCTTAGCTATCTCATACATAACTTTGACCTGCAACTATTCAGCATATGCTTAGTTCTGCAGATTCTTGTCCTGTAACTGCATTGTTACTGCTTTACTCCTGGTGGTGGGAAATCTTTTTCTTCTTGTATACTACAAATTGCAACCTATTCTCACATTCCCTAATAGCTCAGTGTGTTATTAGGCTGATTCCCAAGTGAAAGGTCACTGGTTCGAGCAGCCATGAAGAAGATTTCCCAAGAAAAGAGAAACTGCATCATCCGGGTCTTCAGTAGCGGTCTTTTGGCCAAGAAAATTGCCCAACTGCATCATGTGAGGCCATGACAGCTGGAAGAATATGGAATGAAATCCTTCCATTCAAAAACCATGAGGTGGACTTCTAGGGGAAATATCAGAGACAATAAGTCAGCTCATCACAAGGTCTATCAATTCTAATGTGACAGACACGGCAGTGGAGGTGGCCCGTCTGCTTTGTAAGAGTGAGATCACAGACGTCCATGGAAGCACCATGCATTACACAGATCTGGAATGATGGTCCGAAAAAAGGTGCAGAAGCCTTGACTTCAATCTCGTCATAAAAAGCGTTGGCTCGAGTTTGCAAAAAAGTGCGAAAAGTGAAAGATTGGAAATGGATGATTTGGAGCGATGAGATTCAATTCAATAGACAGGACTCTGATGGGGGTAAATGGGTTTGGAAGAGTCAAGCGAAAAGGGGGCTAATGGATCAAGAAATTGAAGAAACTGTCAAGTTCGATGTTGGAAGCCTGAGGATATGGGGTTGTTTCACAGCCAAAGATGTTGGATACTTGACCAGGATTGATGTTGATCTCAAAGCGGAGCTATATGTGAGTGTCCTACAACATGAGTTACTTCACACACTTGAGTACTATGGGTATGTAAAGGACAACATAGTGTTCCAGCAGGACAACGACCTGAAGCTGACGTCAAGGCTGGAGAAGGAATGGTTCAATGGCAATGAAGTAGAGTCGCTGCATTGGCCTCCATAGTCCCCAGACCTCAACCCAATCGAACAATTGTGGGTAGAGTTGAAGAAAAAGCTTTATTTGTATCCAAGTCCAGTCTGCACCAACATTGGGAACGTGCAAAAGAGACCTCGGATCAGATTTTGGTCAAAACATGTTTGAATCTGATCCAGGGCCCAGAAGGGTTCAGGCAGTGCTGAAAGCCAAAGATGGATTAACCAAATACTAACAAAATGATAAAATTTAAAATTTTGATTTTTAGGAACAAAACAGTAACAATGCAGTTACATGACAAGAATCGCAGAACTAAGCAGATGCAAAATACTTTCAAGTCAAATTTATGTATCAGATAGGTAAGATGATTGCCTATAAAATGATGGTAGTCTCATGTTCAAAGCTTTAGTGGATTGTAAAATATGGAGCCCGAAAGTCAAAAGTTCAAAACATTGTTACCATTTTGCTTGTCAGTGTATGTTCTATGTAAATAGCTTCATTATTGTATCATAAGATGATAAAAAGCCTGAGGTTACCATTTTACTACAGTAAAGTTATCACTTAGACATGCGCCATGTATGTCGGAGTCGTAGCTTTCCACAGCCTTGCAAATAACTAAAAAAAATCAACCACACAATATGACAACAAAGAAAGTATATCCCTTCTTTAAGCAATCATGAAGTTTTACTACCTTTTGATTGTCATATGCATCTTATCTTAGAAGGGACCACTAGATCCATTATTCAAGAGTATTGGTGAGATGGGGGGAAAATTATGCAACCAATCGCCAGCTCTTTCCAGAAAAGAAAAATAAAAATACAACATATAAACTGAATAACGTACTTTCTTCCAGTCTGGAAAATGGCTTACAATTTTTGTGCAAAATTTTGGTTAGGCGGAATTGCTTTGAATGAGATCGAAGCACAATATTAAAGAGCAAAGAGATGGGGATGTGGGGTACACACCTGGACATTTGAATATCCGCTAGATAGTTGCCATTTAAGTTTCATGCGGTGCATAATGAATTAAATGAAAGCTGAGCTCTGACTGGTTGCTATGGGCAATGAAGACAAACTGTTTCTTGGCTTTCATTTATGAGGATCTTTATTTTTACAGTTATATACCTACATTAGTAACATAGGATGTTGCCCAGACTACTTTTATTACGCATATTAAGGCTACTGGTACATTGAAAAAATATAAATACTCATAGTCACCCACACTCTCACCTTCGTTCCAGCTCTACCGCTATCCACCATCTCCCCTACTCTTTTGTTGGATTCAGGCGCCACTGCCTGACACTACTGTTCAGAACCAATCACTTCGGAGCGGTGACATCAAGCAACCAATCAGTGGCTGCAGCAGTTTTCAGCCGACCGCAGCAATCAGAAGTCAACAGAAGAACCAGGAGAGACAGTGGACGTTAACAATGCTGGAATGAAGTGAGAAAATTTTTTTTAAAGAATTTTTTTTATTTTATTTGTGAGAGCACCAGTAGCCTCAATGAATTTAGTAACCTGGACTACCCCCTTAATTTGCTTATAACATCCCCTATATAGCCGTTTGGGAGGGGCCACCTTGGGTTCCCTTTAAGAGAAAGCAAGTGTCTCATAGATTATGCCCCCTCTTGCTGAGGTCAGCACAAACTAGTGGCAGACACGCTGTTTCAGCCCGGTGTTTCCATTATTCTGTAAGGTGCAGCAGTTTCAGAACACTTACTGCTCAAATCTGGTAGTTTGCAGCCTGTTCTGCAAGAGGAGTTCAGCTTATTTATGAGCAGGTGTTAGGCCCACCCGCCAGGAGCTAGCCTCGCCCACTCACAGCTGATTCAATCTTTTACTTTACATAGGTAGAAACCTGTGAATGACTGGGATGTGGGCGGGACTAGCTGTAGGTGGGTGGGGCTAACATTTACTCATGAATTAAGTGGACTCATCTCTGGCAGAAGAGGCTGAAAACTGCCAATTTTGAGCATTAAATGCTCTGGAACTGCTGCATCTTACAGAATAAGGGACACAGCCTGGAAACAGCAGGTCTGTCACAAGCTTGTGCTGTCACCAGCAAGAGTGGCATATGTGACAGGTTCTCTTTAAGAGGATACTCAATTTTAAATAACATGGCATGCAATGGAAATACATAATGCATATACACGTAGATATGGTTGGACCTGTAAACATTCAAGTCAGCTTGTTAGAGATGCAATACCAGACATGGCCCAAGGGTAAAAGTGATGTTTTATTTGTAAAAATAAAAAACTCATGAATGTAACTGAATAGGTGACAGATTGTACAATCAATTACCAAAAATCAGCATAATAAAGTAATGCGGAAAATAGAAAACTGACTAAAGATATTTAAACAAAACATATTCTCATTAATGAATGCTATATTAGAGGCTTCAAGAGATGGGGGCCTGCTGGCATTGTTTTGTAGTTACACTTCTTGGTATATAGCAGTGCTACCCAACCGGGAGTCCATAAACCTGAAATTTCTTCATAGAAAGTATTACTTTAAAAATGATATGACAGTTTTTGTGACATACCCTAATTTAGTAAATATCTGTATTTCTTAAGAAACAATTCTCTAACAACTGTAAGCCATGCAGCTTCTGAGCTATTCTCCCTGGAAATCTATGAATATACGGATAATTGGTTGTTACCATTTCCCTCGTCAAGATATTTTCTAACACTGTCAGTCAGCACTGATTAGACAGTGGATTTAGATACTGTTTGTAGAGTCACACCACCTTGACAAAAGGAATGGCAACATCTAGTTGTTAATTTATCTACATTTGCAGGAGGCATCATGAAGGAACAGCACAATATGGAGTTGTGGGGAAAAAAATTATTCAGAACTGAAATAAAACTCATTGTTGTAACTACAGCAAAAGCAGTCATAGCGACTGCTGTGGGGCCAGGACCTCAGGGGGCCCTACTCAGGTAGGAGAACATTGTTCCTTTTTGTAGGGAACAAGTAATTGGTGTTCTGCTGTGCAGCACTACTACTTAGGTTCTCTGATAAATGGCGATATTATTTATACCTTTAAATATTTCCACTTATGTTGCGGTTTTAGCTTACTGTCATTAGGTGGTAGGGCCCTGTGAGGAATATGACGAAAGTCACCCCCCTTGCTCTTCACCCAAATTCACCCTCAGTATTGCAGAATTCAGGGCTTCACCTAGCTTCCCCACTGTGCAACACATGTCATTGAGGAAGCTCTCAATTTAAGAAAAGCCAGAAGTAGGCCGAGCCTCAAAGAATCCTCAGTAATTTCATTATCACCTTGGCCAAGGCCAGGGTCGATATATGCACCCAGACACCAGGCATCAAAGGAGATAAGCAATCACAGTGGAGCCTGGATTTCATAAAGAATTGTGGAATAACTGTGCATCACAGGCACACCCAGTTTCATGTTTTTTTAAATATGAAGTGTTCCACACGCATAGCTGTCACTCCCACATTTGTAGGAGCCACAGGCAGGGAGAAGTGGACAACTGGTACCAAAAGCAGAGCAGTGACCCAGTGTTTGGTAGCCAGTCGTAGCTTAGGCCCATCTAGCTCTGGTGGTACCACTGGCTTGGCTCTGTTCTGTTTCCCTGCCAGGATATGGTCTGTTTCCTGTTCAAAGCTAGGAACAGCATGGCTCTGGAAGGAAAGAGCGTATAGACCATCCCAGGGTTGTGACAGGGGATGTCTCAGTACCGATACAAGAAAGAGCCCAACGGGGACCAGGGTAGTCACCATTGGGATGGGGGGTTGTGTTGAGCGTACGCGGAGCTTCCAGTAATCTGCATTCACTACCTATATATGCCAGCATAAGGCCATACTAGGGTAAATAGACACATATTGCTGCTTTTTGTTCTGTCACACCCTATTGTATTTGCACCTCTGAACAATATCTGTATGGTTATACCACTATGTATGTAATGTTTTTCTAGTGTGCCAACACCGCAATTAAATGTATAAACTTTGATCCTGAGCTGGTCTGTTGTCTTGATCGCCCGATCCCATGCGTCCGTTTTTCTCGGTCTCTAAAATATCGCTACCCAAGGCAGGTTTCCGGGCCTGTTATAAGTCTGTAACGGACCGGCCAACCAGGGACCTGTGGCAGTCTAACGGGCTGGCAGAGTTCTGTTTCACTGATGCGGGTAAACAGATCTCTCCCAGTCGTTCAGGGTTGTGTGCGAGTGGGGTATCCTCTCGCACTCCCTGGGTCTTCCTGTGCCCGTGTGGACAGGGGTTAACTGTGAAACCATATCCAGCTGACCTTCTGTACCCCTAGGGGGAGTGCAACGTCACAAATACATCCCAAGTCAGGCTGTTGACCCTTGAGTGGGTGCTGGCTTTCCTGACAGGCCCCATCTCATTTTGTTGTGGGGCCCTATGACTTCTAGTTATTCCCCTTATAAAAATATTTACTAATCAAACATGCCAGAAAACACTCATCTAAGATGGTTAACACTTTCTATGCTCTTACATTGGCCGAGATGTACGAAAGTTGCTCTGCAGAAATAATGGTGTGCGCCATATCCATATTGCATTTGCATTGCACCTTAACATATTCCTAAAGCAGGCCCAGACGAAGCGCAGCTTGGTGCTAAGTGGCCGTTGACCTACTTCTGTGCTGTCTTCACATCAAGATGTCCATGTCTGCCTTATAAAGTATGCTTTTTTTCCTTACAGTCTTATTGTTACTCTTTTGTTGATTGTCCCTTCACACTTGCAGGTTCAATTGGTTCATTATCTTGACACGTTGTTCCACATTAGGATGATTACTGACATGCCAGGGTCTGTTTTAATAGTGCTTCTTAGTATCTTTTTGTCATTTTAGCCTGAGGAAGCGGATTCGGTGTGGTCCATGAAACACGTGGCTCTTAATGATATTTTAGGTCTCCTGTTTTATCCTTGCAAACTCTTGGATATTAAAAGGCTAAATAGGAATTTTTATTTCCAACCTTTTTATTTTACCTAGTCTATATAGACTACGTAAAATAAAAAGGTTGGAAATAAAAATTCCTATTTAGCCTTTTAATATCCAAGAGTTTGCAAGTGTCACAATTCTCCAGTTTTTCTTAGCGACTTATTCCATAAGACCTCCTTTTACCCATATATTCTTTTCTCCTGTTGCTGTTTATGCATTGGACACTACTTAGATTGGCTGCTTCTACACGGGGACTTCTCTTGGATAGTTATATTCCACAAGTGACCATTTGCATTGTACAACTCACTCAGGTGAGCCCACCTAATTTATATGATTCTTTGACTTGTCCACAATTTACTTCACAAGGAGTGCGTTTTGGTTTGTCATTTTTCTTTCCTCTATTGTCTTCAGCACAAGCATACAAAGAATTCAAATGATAGGACATTTATGTAGCTCTCATGCAAAAAAGTGTTGCAGTTCATACATTGTTATTCATGTCATTTTCAAAGTGGCAAGGCTAAGACACTTTTGGCGCACAGGAAGTTTGTCTAATGACGTGACACATTTAGGAAGTGCCGAGAGACACTTTCAAACATACCGTATATACTCAAGTATAAGCCGAGTTTTTCAGCACAAAAAATGTGCTGAAAAATCCCCCCTCAGCTTATACTCGAGTCACTGTCGCGCTCGGGCGCTGCGATGGCCCGTGCGCCGACAGGGACGCTTCAGTTATATGCGACTCCTCAGGGAGAGCATATAACTGAATACCGACGAGCTGACAGAGTCCGGGCACTGCGGTGGCCCGTGCGCTGTCAGCTATCTCTTCCCCTGCATGCGACTGCTCCGGAGCGCATGCAGAAGAGGAGATACCACTGCGGTGCAGAGAGCGAGCGCTCCCTGCTCCGCAGTGGACTCCGGGCGGAGTTTCCGGCACAGGCAGCGTGTGTCGTGGCATGATGACATCAACCGCCTGTGCCGAGAAGACCGAGGAGAGCGCGCGGGAGGCCGGACAGCGAGGAGGCGGAGCGGCGAGGGAGACGGAGCAGAGGGGAGCCAGGTAAGTGTTTTTTTTTGTTTTAAAAACGTGCCTATACCCTGCCTATATCTGCCTAGGGGGACCTATACCTGGCTATAACCTACCTATAATACCTGGCTGTAACCTACCTATAATACCTGGCTGTAACCTACCTACACCTGGCTATAACCTACCTATACCTCGCTATAACCTACCTATACCTCACTATAACCTACCTAGGGGAACTTATACCTGCTTATAACCTACCTAGGGGGACTTATACATGCCTATAGCCTGCCTAGAGGGACCTATACCTGCCTATAAGGACCTATAACTGCCTATAACGACCTATACCTGCCTATAACCTACCTAGGGGGACCTATACCTGCCTATAACGACCTATAGCCTGCCTAGGGGGACCTATCCCTGCCTATAACGACCTATAGCCTGTCTAGGGGGACCTATACCTGCCTATGGGGGCAATTACCTGCCTGTAGCCTGCCTATGGGGACATGCACTATTTTACAGTGGCTTTTTTACAAAAACAAACCATACACACAACATAGTCAATGACGGTCACATGCAACACCTACTATGGTATGACAGGCAGAATGGTCCATGCACCTTCATTTTCGGCAACCTCATGAAGAAGCAGCACTTTGGGAGATTTCTGAAAATTAAAGATAAAAAAATAAATTCTGTATAACAACAAGTTAAGGTTTCAGACAAGGCAAGCCAGCAGTACAGGGAGTCAAGCAAATAATTTAGCAAAACCGGTTCACGCCACTAGACAATGTTCAGAATTTTCCATCAAAGTCTATAAATCAATTCTATTCAAACTTTTTCTGCGCCATGTTTTGAGATTACATCAATCTACACCTTACTTAATCAAGCATGATTTTTCAGACAATACTATTTTATATTGTACTACTGTATAGAACTGTACAGAGATTAGGAGGGCCAACTTTTTTTGTGATTTATAATGGGTCAAGGGGACCTGAAGCTTTTGTGCGGCAACCACTTTCTATTCTTTAGGATTAGTTGACATCTGCATTAGGGGTTCTGTTCTGAACTTCTGTTACAAAGTTGAAATTGGACATAAACGGATCTATTTCACAACAGACACCAGCGGCGCACAATGTTCCCTACTGATTACGATGGGTCCATTGGGTATTCTGCCGTGGTGCCTGTTGTCTAGACACAAATAATAGCTTAGCTTGTTCTGCTAGAACATGCGATGGAAGTTCTGAAGGGAACCACTGACTCATTTGTGAACAAAGTCTTATAGTAGAGGATGAAGTATCTACCGATTAGTGTCCTCTCTTATTTACCAACAATGCAGTACTTATGGAGAGGAAGAATCCTGGACAGTTTCACAGCTTCTACGGCAAAAGAGAATGAAGCAACTGACCTGTGGCACTCAGCACATTGCATGGATTTGCTCTCTATTGCGGTGCAGATTTTATCGCAAATTTTTCTACATTGACTTAAAGGAGTGTTCTGGGACTGATTAATGCTCGTTTTTTCATCAGGGTATGAGAAAAATAGAAGGGAAGACTCTTACTTACCTCCTGGATGCTCCCGTTCACTCCCGGCTGCTGATGCGTTCCTCCCGGGATGAAGCAGTCAAGATCAGCGTTTACGTGACAGCTCCAGCCAATTACAGGCTTAAGAGGTCACGAGTGTGTGACGTGTGCTTGACTGGAGCGGTCATGTGAATGATAGACGTTCACTGTTTACTACTTGGTTGATTGTACCAACAGTCGGGAGTGAACGGGAGTGTTTGGGTGGCAAGTCTTATCTATTTTTACTCATACCCGATGAAAGAATGAGCATTGATAAGTCCTGGAACACCCTTTAAATAGGTAAAAAGCAAAAACTGCATTAACATCTGCAGATAAACCATTACCATGGATTTTGTCTTTTCCCACTGAAATCAATGCAGAAAAGTGTGCAGTAAAAACTGCAGCAAATCCATCACATGTGCATTCACTCACACTGGACCCATAAGCAGCTGAAAAAGGCTTCGTCTTTTATTAAAATATAAGTCTACATTTGAATCTGAATTATTTCTCATCCTCTCATAGGAAAACAACAGCCCATTTGGATCATGAAGGACACCAGCAAAACACTAAGGAGTCCACTGACTTTAATGAACACCATTGGATTTCAATCATGCTATCATTTCATCGAACAAAACATAGCATGCTGTGCTTTTTCTCCATCTTTTTTTCGGAATATATTACAAAGGCTACATACAAAATATAGGAGCTTCTTGTTTAGCAATTCTCAACCTGCAAATATCGATGGGTATAGAAAGTTATTATATTCTCCTTGCCCTGGCACTCTCTTTTGTTTTCCAATGACCATGTAATCCCAAAGTGCAATGCAAGATCATATGATCAGAAATACTGTTAAGTTAGTGATTTGTCAATCTCATCATTCATATAAAGGGGGTTACTGGTAAATAGGGATGTTTCATTCGAAACTGAAGGTGACCATGGGCCATAATATCCCTGACTTGAACCCAAAGCAGGATACTTTGCCTCTAGTTGAGCAATTTATTTGTGTGATCATGATGGGTTACATACACTGTTATTCCACGTGCATAGGCCCATATATTTTTACACCTAGGCACTCCTTGTACCGCCACAGTATTTTCTCCAAGAAGCCATACTTTTAAAAAGTGAACAGTTTTTAAATACGACATTCAGTGTACTCTGAAGAAAAATATTAGTACTTGAGTACAAGTTAGAGGCAAAGGGAGTACAGTAAGGAACAAAAGAATTTAATGGATGCAACATCTAGGATCTGTGTCATACTTGGCAGTGCAAGTGGCTGCCCTGTTTACCCATACAGGAACATAGTGTGGATTTTTCACTACCTGGGTTATAGGTTTCAAGTCATAACTTTAAGGCTATGTTCACACGGCTTAAATTGGGACATATTTCGGCCCGTATCTCGTGGTGTACTGCGCTCAGTCATTACAGTAATCCACAGTTCTCATAGAGAACTATGTAATACGCATCCTCTCCCCGCTCGGACAATACGCCGCGGGGGGAGATAAATGACATGTCAATTACTATACTAGCGGCGTATACACGCCACTAGTAATGAATGTCTATAGGGCCGGCGGGCTGCCCCCCGCCCAACGGGAGTCGGCGCGAGTCTCCGGCGTAATCGCGGGGCGTAATTATGCCGTGTGAACTTAGCCTAAAATGTACCTCCAGTTAATCCAAACTCACAGATGCAGCAAAGATGAAATGACAAACATAACTTGAAGCAGAAAGTTAACTGATCTCGAGCACAACAAAACTAATGAAAAGCATTGAAAAGGTTGAGATACAGTATAATAATGTGTTTAATCTTTAGCTTTTCTACATTTGTACCAGCAAAAAATATTTTACATTTTTAGGAATCCAGGAACCCGGAATAGAGGTTGACAGATAGCAGACACCCAAGATTTTCTCTTCTTGACCAATAGCAGTTTTCTAGATTCTGCACTTCCCCCACAAAAAAAAAAAAAAAAAAAAAGCTTAAATGCAATTAAATACTGTAGAGATTATAATTTGTTAATTGACATTCTCCTCATGGCATTTAAAAGCCTTTTTCTTACTCTAATTCAAAATCTGATCCTAATTTATTGATCTGTACATTTTCAATTATACATTAGGCTGATTCTTTAGGCATCTAGTATGTTAATTTACTGCAATAACCACACATTTTGTAAGCTTATTTTAGACTTATTACAGGATCTAAGACTTTTATGGTTGAATAGATTTTTTTTTTAATCACTGGGATGCATGGTACCTTATCGTTTTGTGTCTATGGTAATTTGTGGTAGGGATATGATATTATTGATTATATTTCAGATGAACAATGGTTTACTTTGATATACTGAGTACTGTAGCCATACTGACATAGGGTTGTCTGTTGACCCAGTACATTTATAGAAGTTGTGTTTCTGGGTTTTTGGGGTATGAAGACCAACTAGTTTACTTGACTACATAATCATTTGGGTGTTTGTTAGTGAGATGCCTATTATCAGTTTTTTCCAAGGTAGGGAAACCAATGTAGAACTAGATTGTAGGCTCCTTGGTCAACTATCAATTCATTTCTACTGTTTTTATATATGTTTTCCCTTAAAGGGGTTTTCTCAAGAGACCGATTCACAGAGCCCACTCTACACAGCCAGCTACAGACTCGTACTTCCTATTCAGGCTGTGGGTGGTTCAACAACAGTGACTGACATTTCAGCTCTGATATTCCTAGCCGAGCCTGTTAGAAGAACATTGGTGATTAAAGGGTTTTAACAGCAGGGTACGAGGCTACATGACTTTAAACGGTGGAAGTTTGTCAGTAATTGAAAAACAAGCTGCTTATAAGACACTACAAGGTGTGACGTCAGCATCCCAGCCAGGGCTGAGATAGCAGAGAGAGGTGGTCGGCAGCCTAGGAAACATTCTGTAAACAGGCAGCAGATAAGATCTGCTCTAACTCTCAAAAGAAGCAAAATCAGAACAGCAATGAAATTGGTAATCTTTATTTTACCTTTGCCTAAGTTTCAAACTATGTAATGGAATATACACCTACTGTTCATTTTGCAGAGTTGCTTGTAAAAGTCGTCAATATTCTTCTTTCAGAATATCAACCAGTTAATATTTTATGTTCTGGTTGTGGTACACACATTTTTGACATGGGAAAACTTAGCACAACTGAACTACTGCTTTATGCCAAGTACATTTATTATCCTTCATTTATTTTTTTCTTTCCAGGTTGCAATAACTGCCTTTTAAAAATTGCCAAGCCACTGCTCGATTACCTTCGTTTACAAAAGCACATTAGGAGTGCGGCAGACACGAAGTTTGCTTCACGGTCACTTTGACCTTCACAGACCAACAAGAATATATTAAGCAGGAAACAAACCTTCCTTCTTGTAATTTTTCTTGTCAATTAGGCACACTATTTGTTAAATTACTAATAAACATTTTATTTTACGGTATGATCTTGCTAAAGTTTAGAGAAATATCATAGGCTGATTAGTTAATAATCAGGAGTGAATTGATTTGGGCCCCGGTTGTTTTGTGCAGAGTAATTGTTGCATACAATCTGTATACAGGAAAAATGCAAATGTTAATTCCGTGTACTCCGAGTTATTGTGCAGTACAGGCCTGAAGCAGGAGTGGTTGCCAGATACACTAAGGCTATGCTCACACGGCGTAATTGCGGGGCCTATAGTATGACCGCAATTACGCCGGGTGATTTGGGATTTGCGCTGAGCCGCATTGACATGCATTACCCGCGGCGCGTATTTGCCGCAAATAACTGACATGTCACTTATCTCCCCACGTACAATACGATCGTATTCTGAGCTCGGGGAGAGGAGGCGTAATCTATGAGAACTGTGGATTACCGTAATTTCGGGGCCATATCGCTCTTATTAGAACGCAAATAGGATGCGAAATACACATCGAAATTCCCCCGTGTGAACATATCCTAAGGTGCGGCCAGAAGTTCTAAAAGACCATGCAGCTAAGAAACAAAAAAAAGTTATTGGTTGAAAAAAATGGCGCTGCAGAGTGAATGTTTTTTTTTTTTTTTTTTTTACTGTACTAAAACATTGAAAACCCTATGTATTTAGTATTACCGGATTTGTACCGAACTGCAGGATACAGGTAACACACACTTGATTTATACCTAAGATGTTACACTAAAAAAACAAAAATGGTGCCGGTATGATTTTTTCCACATTTCATCACACAATTTTTATTTTTTTTTATTTTTTTTTTGGGGGGGGAGGAGGTGGGGGGGTCCCCAGTACATTATAAATTACATTCAATGGCACCATTAAAAAGTACATCTTGTCCTGGAGATAAAACAATCTCTCATACGTCATTGTAGTTGGAAAGATAGAAAAACGTTATTGGTTTTGAAGGGCAGGGAGTAAAAAAAAATAAAGAACCAAAAAATTATAATCATGCGGCAGGAAAGGGTTAAAGGGGTTGTCCAGCTCTCTTTTGTTAACTTCTAATGTAGTACAGAGCCTGCAAGAAAATAAAGCCATAAACACCTCTGGACAGACGTTCATTCCAGCAATTTGTCTCCTAGTCGTGACTGTGTGACGTGACCGCTGCAGCCAATCAGAGGCTGCAAGGATGACATTGCATTTGGCCACAACTGGAAAACTGGAAGACCTGGACAGATGACCGGGAGAAGTATTGTTGGAATAAACATCAAAAATAAGGTGAGTATAGGTTTTTCTTACAGGTTCTGCACCACATTAGAAGTTGAAAAAGGAGCTGGATAACCCCTTTAGTTGGAGTAGTACTAATAAAAAATAGTTATGGTTGTCAAAATATAGCGAGGCAGAAACTAAAACATTTCCTGAAAATAAAAGAAAAATAATTAGGTTTTTATTTCAATGTTTAGGATTTTGCTATTAAAAGGGTTGTTCGCATTACAAAACCCTTGATTGTTAAAAGAGTCTCCTAAAGATAGTTGGTCCCAGTCTGCCCTACTGTCCGTACTCCAGAAATTAGTTGTAGTCTGCAGTGACATCAACAACATGTTTTTAGTGAAACTGCACTACAACCACAGGGAAAATAAAGTAAAACATAGTTTCGGCTGAAATTAATGGCCGTCAATGAATTAGTTCGGTCTTTTAAAAAATAAGGAGACTACAAAGACTTTCTCTGCTCAAGATAATAGATGAGCGCCTTGGACAGAGTGCTCCATTTGCTCAGAATTCCCTTATGGAGTATCTTATAATACTTACATACAAATTCAACTTAAGAACAAACCTATAATCCAGTGGCATAGCTATAGGGGGAGCAGAGGTAACAGTCGCTACCGGGCCCTGTAGCCTGAGAGGGCCCTGCAACCTTCCTGCCACATAAGACGACACCAGCATATAGTAGATGGGGGGCCCATTTCACTTTTTGTACTAGGGCCCAGAGGCTTCAAGTTCTGCCTCGACTACTGTCCCTATCCCGACGGTAACCTGGGAACTGCCTGTAATTTTTTTAAACCATATTCAGTTTACACAGTTAAGACTTTTTTGTTTAGCACTACATTGTGGATCAGCTATAATCTGAATAAGCTAATGAATGCACTGAACAGAGAAATCTGTCGTCTTATGTTAAGACTTCATAATCATGCACACACCGTAACATAGTATACGCCGTAACACAGTACAAAACAGCCACTCAGGATTTCTGAATCTAAAAAAGAACGTATAGTGAGTGCTGAAAATGATTCCTTTTTATAATAGGCTATAAAACAGTATGTATTCATGTAATTTGTGTAATTGAGAACAGAGCTTAAGCTTTATAGAGTGAAATAAATGTAATGATACAAGTAGATAACATAGTAAATTAGTTTGCCGGACTTCTTCCAGATCAGTAATGTGATCAGACTTTAAAAAAGCTACATCACATGGGAGATCTATATACCCTGCTTATCAATTCTGCAGGGACCTGATGTATCCTGTGAGAACAGTACATTGTATTTGTAAACTGAGACTGCATCCTTATAAAGTGACGACAACCCCTAGTTTTTATTGCTTGGTGTGCCCAGAATGCATTTGTCCGGTAAATACAGTGGGGGAAAAAAGTATTTAGTCAGCCACCAATTGTGCAAGTTCCCCCTCTTAAACAGAGGAGAAAGGCCTGTAATTGACATCATAGGTAGACCTCAACTAGCAGCATCATGCTATGGAGCTGTTTTTCAGCTGCAGGGAGAGGACGACCGGTTACAATTGAAGGAAAGATGCGGCCAAGTACAGAGATATCCTGGATAAAAACCTCTTCCAGACGCTCTGGACCTCAGACTGGGCCGAACACAGCTAAAATAACAAAGCAGTGGCTTCAGAACAACTCTGTGACCATTCTTGACTGGCCAAGCCAGAGCCCTGACCTAAACCCAATTGAGCATCTCTGGAGAGACTTGAAAATGGCTGTCCACCAACGTTCACCATCCAACCTGAGGGAACTGGAGAGGATCTGCAAGGAAGGATGGCAGAGGATCCCCAAATCCAGGTGTAAGAAATTTGTTGCATCATTCCTAAGTAGACTGTACTAGCTCAAAAGGGTTATTCTACTCAATTTTGAGCAAAGGGTCAAAAAAATTAACTTTTTGGATCTTATCAAATGGCTGCAATGAAAAAAAGTCTGAAAAATGTAAAGGGGTCTGAATACTTTTCGTACCCACTGTATATCCTTTGTTTGCAGTGACAGAGGTCAGACGTTTTCTGTAATTCTTCACAAGGTTGGCACACACTGTTGCTAATATGTTGGCCCATTCCTCCATGTAGATCTCCTCTAGAGCAGTAATGTTTTGGGGCTGTCGCTGGGCAGCATGGACTTTCAACTCCCTCCAAAGGTTTTCTATGGGGTTGAGACTGGCTAGGCCACTCCAGGACCTTGAAATGCTTCTTACAAAGCCACTCCTTTGTTGCCCTGGCGACGTGCTTGGGATCATTGTCATGCTGAAAGACCCAGCTACGTTTCATCTTCAATGTTCTTGCTGATGGAAGGAGATTTGCAATCAAAATCTCACAATACATGGCCCCATTCATTCTTTCAAGTACACGGATCAGTTGTCGTGGTCCCTTTGCAGAGAAACAGACAACCCCAAAGCATGATGGTGCCACCCCCATGCTTCACAGTAGGTATGGTGGTGTTTGGATGCAACTCAGCATTCTGTCTCCTCCAAACGTGACAAGTTGTGTTTCTACCAAACAGTTCAACTTTGGTTTCATCTGACCATATGACATTCTCCCAATACTGTTCTGGATCATCCAAATACTCTCTAGCAAACTTCAGACGGGCCCGGAAATGTAATGGCTTAAGCAGGGGGACACGTCTGGCACCGCAGGATCTGAGTGACGTAGTGTGTTACTGATGGTAATCTTTTTTACGTTGGTCCCAGCTCTCTGAAGGTCATTCACTAGGTCCCCCGTGTGGTTCTGGGATTTTTGCTCGACGTTCTTGTGATCATTTTAACCCCACGGGTTGAGATCTTGCATGGAGCCCCAGATGGAGGGAGATTATCAGTGGTCTTGTAGGTCTTCCATTTTCTAATTATTGCTCCCACAGTTGATTTCTTCACACCAAGCTGTTTGCCTATTGCAGATTCAGTCTTCCCAGCCTGGTGCAGGGCTACAATTTTGTTTCAAGTGTCCTTCGACAGCTCTTTGGTCTTCACCATAGTGGAGTGTGAATGTTTGAGGTTGTGGAAAGGTGTCTTTTATACTGGTAAGAAGTTCAGACAGGTGCCATTACTACAAGTAATGAGTGGAGGACAGAGGAACCTCTTAAAGAGAAAGTTACAGGTCTGTTAGATCCAGAAATCTTGCTTGTTTGTAGGTGACCAAATACTTATTTTCCACCATAATTTGCAAATAAATTCTTTCCAAATCAGACAATGTGATTTTCAGGATTTGTTTTCTCATTTTGTCTCTCATAGTTGAGGTCTACCTATGATGTCAATTATAGGCCTCTCTCATCTTTTTGAGTGGAGAGCTTGCACAATTGTTGGCTGACTAAATACTTTTTTCCCCCACTGTACATCAAGTGCATAATGTACCTGTCTTACCCAACTGTGACTCAAAATGGCTTTTGCATGCTCTACACCACATAGCTCAAAAGTGGTATTGTCCCCATGAGGCCCCATGTATGTGTGTGGAGACTTACATGCCATGATTACTTCATTAAAATGTAAATATATTCAAATAAGCTGAAGAGCAAAGAGCTAAAACTCTGCGCCAGCTATAGGATGCAACATTCCTCAAGTCACATAGGATTTACTGAGCCTTGGTGATAAGGAGTAAAGCCAAGGCAGATACTCATCTACAGACAGCTGTTTGAGATGTTTGCTACTCAGTGATTCTGATGTGACTTAAGGACTGTTAAATCCAATAGGTTGCGCAGAGTCCTAGCACTTTTCCCTTGAGCTTGTTTGAATATATCTCATTTTTATTGGAGCGATCATGGTGTGTAAAGTCTCCACACACTTTCAAGGTGGTTCTTGCTAATGAAAAATATTACCCTTTTTGAGCCAAGTCTGAAGCCTCTTACCCAGCCAGCTAGTACTCTACTCTGCACTGATAAGGGGCAAACCTGGCAAACGAGCCATCTGTAGATGAGTATGAGGCTTGGCTTTACTCCTTGTCACAGTGCCCGACTCAGTAAGTCAAGGCGCGCTACAGCCAATAGTTGGAACCAAGTCCTAGCTCTTTTCCCTTGAGATTTTTAGACAAATAGTAGTGACAGATACAAAAAAAAGCCAGAGTATATGTTAGTCAGCCATGACAAAGTTTAATGCTGATCTAAGTGGACTTCATAAAAACTCCCCCCCCCCCCCCAAAATAAAAATGGTAAGTATCATTACAAAACGGCAAGACAGTACGTGCGGTAATAAGGTCTGTAAGAGGTTTAAAATCCAAGCCTAGGCTCTGCAAATCCATAAAGAGAACATTAGCTAACCTGATAACACATCTCATTTGAAGGTGTTTATGTAAGGTCAGTCTGACCCATCATGCTGCTCATGGCTATTAAATTTCTCCCGGCCATTTCTTTTATGGACAATAAAAATACCAGTTTGAAAATTCTGCCTGCAGAAGAATAAAAGTTGCAAATGAAAAAAAAAAATACCCATAAATTGACTTGTTTCGTCTGGTAAGATGAGCTCTTAAATGATACACAGGTTTCTCTATTAAAAAAACTAATAATAGTTTTATGTCCTCCACTTCTATTCAATCAGGGTAATAAAGAACATGCCTCTATGTTAAAGTCAAGCTCTTCATCTGAATTGACACTGGTTGCCGCATTTTTTTCTCATTTTCATATTTTTTGCTCTAGTTTGTCAAAAAAAAGGGGAAAAAATAGTTTAGTGTGATCCACTTGCAACAAAAATAAGAAATTACTTGTGTTTTTTCAGCTGCTATTTTGGTTCAATTTTAACATTACCCTATGAATATATCTTGATAATTCGTGTTTAAATTTTTTTTCATTCGTTAGTGGTTAATATTAAGATTGTAATGTTTAATTTGTGGCCATCTGATAAATAGACAATTCAAATCTACAATATATCCGAGTGTTGAATTATCCTTAAAAAACATTTTTCATAATTTGAAAAATATCATCTTGTTTATAGCTTAAAGGAGTGTCCTCACCATTCTGTTTCAAAGAGCCACAGCCAGCTTCAGGCTCACACTTCCTGGTTATGCAGTGGGCGGGTCTATAGCACTGACTGACTTTCCTAGCTGAGCCTGTTAGAGGGACATTAGTGATGGAGGTTTCTAAATAGCAGGACACAAGGCTACAGAGCTCTAAATGGTTCAAGTTCGTTAGTAAGTAACATAAACAAGCTCCTGTGCTGTTGATAAGAGAAAGCAGGGAGCACTGTTACCATCCCGGCCAGGGCTCTACAGCCTGTTAAAACAAATAGGGGTGGTTGGTAACCTAAAGAAGCTTGTATATAAAAGCAGAAGATAAGAACTATTCTAGCTCTGAATTGAAGCAAATTCAAAATAGCGATGTACTTGGTAATAATCTTTATTTACCTTTCCCTACATGTTTAAAGCTAAACAATGACATGGGAATATCCCTTTATTTTTTATAGGCGTTCTCAAAAGTAAGAGCTACATAGTAAAGTTTGCTGCATAGTGTGAATATTTTAAGATCTATTACAGCATAAAAATTGCCTTAAAATACACTGACGATCCCAGGAATCATAAATTATTATTATTTAAAAGTGGCTGACATTGTACTTGTCACCCAAGCATAAGTCATGTCACATACGGTGAATATGCGTACTAATTAGCAAGCGACAAACAATGTCATTTGATATTTAACCTAGTAATTAACCTAGAGAACCACGGCAGAGCTCTTAATTAGGGCGACACAGCTAAGTGTTTGGGTGCTATCAGCATGTATTAGCTGGTAATGCGGTCAATTATGACTGCAAGCAAAAGAAAGATATGAAGCAATTAAAGAATTAATGAAGTCTGCACTTCAGAGTCACAGTAGTGTAAACTATTATAAATTTGTTAGTATGATCTTTCCCATTTAAAAAAAATTTTAAAGGCGTTTTGTCATAAGTACACTCCTGCGCTGCGGGTCTCCTTGTAGCAGGCTATGAGCCGACCATCTCAGAGAATGGGGAGAGCGTTGCTTGTGGCCGTCCTCCCCATTAATGTCTATGGGAGTACCGAACAAGCACAGTCGCTCTGCTATATTCGGAACTTCCACAAAAATGGAGGACGACGAGCACCGCCCTCCCAGTTTCCGGAGATGGCCTGCTGGTAGCTCGCTACAAGTAGACCTCTAGCGTGGAAGTGTGCGGATGATAAAACCCGTTTAAGAATAGTCAATATTACATAAAAGGGCAGATTTACTATGCCAGCTGTGCCAGAATCCGCCACATTTATAATAAATTTTAGTTTTTAGCTACTTCTGTCCTACGTCTGTCAAAGAGACGTGGCTTTGGGAAAGATGGAGCGGCTTCATGGGAAATGGACGAGGCTTAGTATGCGACGACGTGCGCCAAGAAAATGCTCAAATTTTTTTGCCACAACTATTGGCATATACTAAGCCAACCAATGGAAGGTGGAAACGGACTAGACAGTCTAAACATTTGCCAAACTTAACACTGTGATAAATGTGGCACGTTTTTAGACTGTCTAGTCTAAGCTAACACAGCCTATGTATTAGTATTATTAAATCTGCCAAATGTTTTTGAAAAAAAACTAGAAGACATTAAGGGTATGTTCACACGGCGTATATATGCTTTAATACAGTCGAAATGCGTGACGTAATTACGGTAATTCATAGCTCTCATAGAGAACTATGAATTATGCCTCATCTCCCCCGGCATACAATACGATCATATTGTACGCCAGGGGAGAGAAGTGACATGTCACTTCTTCGCAGCACTTACGTGCTGCTGCTAGTGAATGGGGCCGGCCCCTCCATGCTTTAGAAGTACATGCTGGACAGTGCGTACTTCTAAAACACCGGGTGTATTGCGGCACGTACAGTACACGCCCCAATAAGCCGTGTGAACATACCCGAAGGTGTGGTTTTTTTTTTTTTTTTTTAAAAGAAGGATGTTGTCATAGACTGTTCATGTTATAGTTGCAATTTCAACCACTGAAAGACAACCCTTAAAAGGGTGGTCCAGTTTAAAACACCTCCTTTTTTTTTTTTTTTTTACAATGTATTAGAGAATTCTAATAGTGTGGGCTGCTCTTTTCAGCATCCTTATCTCCTGGTAAGGGTGGAGATTCATTACAAAGAGTATCTAGCTCCGGAAGACCTGTCCTGTTGTTAAGGGGCCCCGTTGTTGTTAAGGGGCACTGTGTAATGCATAATTTGTCCTGTGGTGGCACTGCAGGGAAAATGAATGCTTACTGTCAGATTCCCACACAGATTACAGTTAAATGCTGGTAGTCACAGCCAGGGGATACTTTGTGATCAGCCAACTGTTAAGATAACCTTTAAAAATTAGGAATTGTACAAAGCAGAGAACCCCTTTAAAAAGTGTATTAAACAACCCCTTAACTGTTGAACAGATGCAACCTGTTTCTACCTCTAAATGAAGTGCTTCAGTGGAGCTCTGTTCACATGCAGTCACGATCCTTTTGGTGTATATGTCAGAAGCCAGCTGCAGTATATGGCGCACAAATTCATAGAGATCTATTCACGCAAGTAAACAAGTGTGTCATTTTCGCCGTTGCCAAGCTGCTACATGTCCGTATATAAGTATTTTTGTAGTATGAAATTTCTTTGTGGGTTATGCTATTCCATACAAAGTTTTATAAAAAAATAAAAACCATACACTACCTGGCGAGTATTCTACAGTGGAATTCTGTACGCCTTACTCTGGAAGCATATAACAGGAAAGCCTCCACTGGTATACCTCCAACACAGGGCTCCTGTTATGAGGAAAGTCTAAGCAATATAAAAAAAACAAACAAAAAAAAAAACAGGACATTCTTTTCCTTTAGTCAAATTTGCAACAATGAAGGTGACTCAACTGTAACTAAAGATTATTACCATATACATTTCTATTGTAATTGTGCTTTGTTAAGGAGATGTTATCTCTTGCTTGTTTACAAAAGCTTCTCTTGGGTTATCTCTCCCTGCTCTCATTGCTCCAGCTGCCCCTGTCCGACAATCGTGACTTCATTCCCTGCTAAGTATTGTCAGCAGCACAGGAGCTTATTTACCTATGTTACTGACCAGCTTTAACCCTTAAGAGCTCTGTAGCCTTGTGCACTAAAGTTTATAAACCTTCTGCACTGATGTCACTAACAGTGTTATCTAGGAATAGCAGAGCGGATATGCCAATCACTTCACTGCTGTGAATCCACCCTCGGCCTATACAGGAAGGGTGAGCCTGCAGCTGCCTGTGTGAAACAGCCAGATAAGAAAACATCCTGAACCATGTTAAAGGAGATTTTTCCCCCCCCCCCCCGAGCAAGGCTTTGTTTACTTCCTTGCGCTGTTGTCTGTCAGGCTACCGATTAATTGTCCGATTTCCACGCAATCTCTCGCATAATTCTGGTCAGGCTGGTTTGTCTCAACACAAATCAAAAGCACAAAACTATACACAGAGCTATACAGTTGAAACCAGAAGTTTACATACACTATATAAAAAGACACATATGTATGTTCTTCTCACCGTTTGACATGAAATCAGAATAAACCTTACCTGTTTTAGGTCAATTAGGAACCAAAATTATTTATATTTGCCAAATGCCAGAATAATGAGGGAGAAAATTTTTTAAGGCATTTTTATTACCTTCTGCAAAGTCAAAAGTTTACATACACTAGGATTACTATACATCTAAACAATTTGAAACAGCGCATATGATGTCATATCTTTGGAAGATTCTGATAGGTTTACTGGCAAGATCTGAGTTAGAGACACCTGTGTATGTATTTTAAAGCAGGAGGGACTGGTGCACTTCACAAAATATATGGCATCATGAGGAAAGAAGATTATGGCAAACGACGCAACATCTAAAGACACACCAGAAAAAAGTTTTGGGAGGAAAGGGATCTCCCAAAGGGACAAGACCTGAAGCTACTCCCAAAGGGGTTACGAAGTGGTTAAAATAACCAAGTCAATTTTTTGGGCGGCATCACAAAACCCGATCTCAACCAAGGAAAGATGGGCAAACGGAAAAAGGCAAATGTACAAGGAACCTAAACATGGTCATTTAAAAACCCGTTCTGTCAGGAAATGGGCCAAAATTTCCCATTTTGGGGAAGCTTGTGGGAAGGGTATCCAAAACGTTTGACCCAAGCATGCTTGAAAACTATTTTCACAAAGGAATTATTGGACGAAACTCGCCCGTATTTCGCACCATACTGCCTCAATATGGGCGAGATACCCCCAATAATTACGGTAATCCCCCAGTTCTCATAGAAAATATGGATTATGTCCCCTCTCCCCCCGGACAAAACGCCGAGAGGGAAGAATGACATCAATTTTTCACGCGTATACCCCCTGTAATAAGAACTCATGGGCTGGCTCCAGACACATTTTAAGCAGCTGAAATGAGACAAAATCCTTTTTAACCCCTTTAAAGGGCCCAGCCGTTTTGGCCTTCCCGACACAGCCCTATTTTTTAAATCTGGCTGTTCAAATTTTTTGAGAATAACTTTTGACACTTTTACCTATCCATGTGATTTAGAGATTGTTTTTCTCGTGACACATTTCTTTTAAGTAGAAGAAATTTGTATCCATACAATCCTTTTTGTTTGTGAAAAATACAAAAATTTTAGAAAATTTGGAAAAATTTTCGATTTTTGAAAGTGCAAAATTTCTCGTGCAAAACAGATAAATTTTTCACCACAAAATATTTATAACAGCTCTACCCTATGTCCACATAGTGGCACATTTTTTAATGTTTTTTTTTTTTTTTTACGACATTAGGGGCTTTAAAAATTTTATTAAAAAACTCAAAATTTTAAGAAAATTTGCAAAATACATTTTTTTTGGGACCACCCATTCTGACGTGGTTTGAGGGGGGGTTTTTAAAAATTAAA